>WHUZ01000060.1:0-384797 GCA_015179045.1 Kalaharituber pfeilii | reverse complement strand
ATTCAACCACCTGAGGCGGACAAAGTAGTCTCAAGGCTGGAACGCCTGGACCCAAACATAGCCAGCTTCGTTCAAGGGTTCCTCCAACCCACACAATTCTCCATATCCTGGGACGGGAAGGCACGCGGGACGGGAACGATGACGGACGGGGCCCCGCAGGGTCACCTCTCTCCCCGGTCCTGTTTCTGGTGGCGGTCGCACCAGTCGCGGAGAAAGCCGAAAAAAGCCAGTTCACGCGCTCCTACGTCGATGAGTTCCACAGTGTGATCTCCAGCAGCTCGATGAGACAACTACGAAAAGACATAGACACTCACCGCAGGACACTGGCCCAAGAAGCATCCAAGGAAGGCTTCGAGCTGGACCCTCGGAAAGCAGAGACGCTGATCATAGGTACCCAAGGACCGAGTTATCGATTGGTTGGGCTGTCGGTCGATTGGGAACTGAAATACGAGGAACACTTCCGGAAAAGGCTGAACCTAGGGAAGGCGGCCTGGGGCATCGCACGGAGACTACATAAAATCCCCCCGAGCAAGAGACGACAGTTATACACCAGCATAGCGAGAAACATCGCAACATACGGCTGCTGGGCCTGGCAGGACTTCGCCAAGGGAGCACCAGTCCAGAAGAAACTCAGACAACTGGAAAAATGGCAATACTGTATCGCCAGAGACATCATAGGCGCCCCCTGGGGTACCAGAAGGGACACGGTAGAGGGAATAGTCAACCTAGAATCGATCCAAACCTTCGCAAAGGGGGAAAGAGATCGCGTCGAGGCCCGATCCCTGAGGTTCCCCGACGAACCTCTCCTAGACCCTTCCGCAGACACCATATACCTAAGAGGCGATCTCTCCCACCGGACCCCCATCCCCCTACATATCTTCCCCACACTCCCTAGCGACACGAGCCGGGAGAGATGGGAGGAAGTCATTCAAGCCGAAGAAGAGGAAGGTTGGAAAGGGGTCTACACGGACGGAAGCCGCATAGACAACCTCACCGGGGCGGGAACACACTCTCGCGGACAGGAAGAGTACATATACCTCGGCAGATGTAACACCGTCAACGACGGAGAAATGATCGCAATTGGCAAGGCCCTCAACACCGAAGGGGAACTCATGATCCTAACCGACTCGCGCACAGCAATTTCCAGACTACAAAAGATAGCCAACGGCGACCCAAACGCCGAAGGCTCATCCATGGCAGTTCGACAGGCATGGGAAGAGAGGACCAGACGCGGCGACCTAGACACAGCTGTCATGTGGGTCAAGAGCCACATAGGGATAGTCGGGAACTCCAAGGCGGACAAGGCAGCCAGGACGAGCACAGCCATCCAGTACGAAGACGAAATGGTCACGGAGGCGGGTATAAGACAAGAAGCCAAAAGACTCAGAGCAGAAGAACGCAATCGTCTGGGACTATCATACAGACCCCTCCAGACAATCGACAACCGAAAAAGATTATCCACCCTGGCAGGGATCCTCGGGAACAAGGGCCTCAAGGAGTGGAGACACCGCATAGGCCAAGCCGATTCACCGGAGTGTCGATGGTGCGGGAGAGCCCTGGAAAACCTGACGCACATATCCAACGATTGCGCCCCTTGGCTCAGGAGGATGAGAGGAGGGGCTGAAAGCCTCACACATCCGGACAAAGACATCAACATGGCGGAGATATTGGACTGGGCGGGGAAAGAGTAAACTTGGGACTTAGAGCGGGCGGGGATATCTCAGTTTTTCATATTATTCTTTTCATTCTCATTTCACATTATGTATCTAAAACATCGCCATAGCCTTTGAGGCGGCATGCGATTAATGAAATAAAAAAAAAAAAAAAAAAAAAAAAAATCCACCCACGTTTCGCTGTTCCGAGGTACGAACTCAGCTGCCAAGACTGTACAACTAATTTGCCACAACAACAGCATCTAGCACTTAGCGACATAGCTGCTACTTGCGAGGCTGCAGGTCTCCTGTTTGTTGGGCTGCTCGGAATTACTGATGCCTATGGGGTGCAAAGCGGTAGCAGTGGGGTTTCTATGATTTTCTCTGCCCTCAATAGTAAGAACAATTTGCATGTAGATAAAATAACTTGCTCTACATTTCAATATTAGTGCGGATTCATTATAAGGAGGTCAAATTGCCTCGGGAGAGAAATCCAAGAAGGCAGTGTGTTCATAGTAGCTTGTATGCGGGGTTATGCGGGGTTGTGTGAGCCAAAAAAAAAAAAAATTATATTCTATTTGCGTAGATCAATTGCAAAATTACTCAATTAGCTTAAGACTACAACATGCTCCAATGTCTCATATCAGCTGGACTTGACGCACTTTATCAACGTAGCTGCAGCAATACTCCGTTACAGCAGGTTACACAGAGCGCTCCGCCTATAAAATGAAGATGATTGTAAATGCAGCTGCTTCAGGTACGAAAGGGCATGAGATTCCTTAGAAATTAAACAATGCAGGCGTTGGAACCATACAGCACATATTGAGAGAACCTTCCTGTCAAAACGGACAGTCTGATCCCGCCTTCTATTATCACGACATACACGTTCTGTTATTGTTTTATTGGCTTAATTCTTTCTTATCTTCATTTCACATGTCGTTTACATGGATGGTTGCTATGGTTATCTCGTATATTGTAATTCTTTCATTTATTTACGGAATTACTTCGGATATCACATTCAGCTGGGATTTGTTTCGAACTCGCATACAGCTTGTGTTACTTCGTCTTTTCTTACGAAACTGTACAAGTTTGTTGCCTATATCTACGGCTACCATTTGGGTATAGTCGTCTCGCTTTCTGTGTATATAGTCTGCGGAAACCCGCACCCACTTAATACCATAGAGTCGCTCAACTCCTCTCCTCGTTACCTTCCTCCGTGCCTCCACTCCATTGCTGCCTCCGTTTGCACCATTATCTTTCTCTATAGCGCTTGCCCCGCTATCCTTATTCTTCCGCTACGCATCGTATTACCCTCTCGTGGGTCACGTTGTTAAACCACAGCCGCAATTGGATCGCCACTAGAAGAAAAGCATGATGAGCCTGACCCACAGCGGGAAATATTTTGGTGAATGATACGGGTTTGATTTTGCCATTATTTCTTTCATTTTGCATCATATTCCTTGATCTCCTATGTAGTTGATCTCGCCCTAGCCGCCGTGGCGGTATGCGAGTAATGATTTTTTATTTTGTAAAAAAAAGGCTAAACCGCTGATGGATTAGTGGCGCGGCTCCACCCAAGGTTGGGTACTGTGGACTGTTAAATTTACCACCTGACCTTATTAGAAAAAATGTAAGACTCACAAGCAATTCCCGTCCATGATTTTCATTTTTTGTTTTATTCCCCCTCACTAAAAGAAGGCAAGAGAAAACAAAAGGAAAAGTCCTTACAAACTAAGCAAAAGCTATTGATGTTTTAGTTGATTTTTTTGATTTCAATTTACCGCCATGTGCTGTTCTGGCCTTCAAACGGAGTTGCCGGTCCGGGAACCAGCCAGCCCAGTTACGACTACATAAATTCCTAACTATGCGAAGGCCGGTGCACTGGGGAACACTACCTCTGCGCAAGTACCACCAGTTGCGCATGCCATGAGCATTATTCTGTGAAAACATTATTTATGCTTGCATGAACATAAAGTATCTTACGCACAATGTATATGTTGCTCTACAAAGGCACCCACAGTTAATGCCGCGTCATATGCATCTGTGTAGTAATTTCATCCCCTGGTAAATATGATAAACCATTTATACAACAAGAGGGGGAGGGTAAAATTCATATAAAGACGCTGCATTAGATTGTTTTCAAAAATTCCGACTGTGAATGTACTGTACAACAAAGCGCTCGCATACAACATCTACTAAAGCCGCCAAAACCGATACTCCATATTTAAAACCCGCGGTCATTCCTCCCGCACGGTACATGCACCCTTGCTGACATTTGATACTTTCGAATTCAAGCAAGTGTGGGAGTAACGCAATTTGCATAGCTTACTAGTAAGCGGCATGACGCAAATAAAATCTAGCTCACTAGCGTAGGTGCTGATACCAAGGTTAGAGTTTGTATAACGTTACATTGCATTCCGCGTCATTCAGCCTGAATGCTTCAAAGCTTGAATTAACGTAAAAGTATCCATAAATAAGCTTAACTCGATAATCACTAGCAGAGGGACCAGGGGTATGTCCGTTGCAGAGTATAACCTTGCTATACCGGACGAGGAAAAATCCAGCACTTTTCATCTAGGATAGGAAAGGTTCTGGTATAGCATAAAATGCTCGGTAGCTGTGAAAGTGGGATGGCAAAATTTGTATACAAATGAAGCAGAAAATTCTACAGGCATGTTCTAGCCTGCCAGCAGCAGCAGCGACAGCACCGGTAGCAGCAGCGATGGCGACAGCAGTGGCAGCAGCAGCAGCAGCGGTGGCAGCGGAGGTGGCAGCAGTGGTAGCAAGTGATATTTTTTTTTTTTTTTTTTTTTTTTTTTTTTTTCATTACTCGCATGCCGCCGTAGCAAGTGATAGCAGCAGCGGTGGGAGCAGCGACGCCAGCAGAGTGGTAAACAACCAGACTAAGCGGTACAGTGGGGGTAGTCTAAGATGTACTGTATTGGTATTAGTGTGTCCGGTGGAGTAAAAATTAGTTGTATGGAGACAGGGGGGGTACTTGTCTGGAGGTTTCGGTCTGGTCCGGTACTGTCAGGGCGTCCGGTATAGCAAGGGCAATTTGTAACGGAAACGGCTGTCAAAATCAGAGGCCGTCAGTTATGGTATGCAAAACCCTAGTGGGGAAGTGGCACGGGATTGTCTGCTGCGTAAGCGCGTACGTGCAGCTGGTGCTGCGAGATTTCTGGATGGACGGCACGCGGACGTAATGATTTGGTTTGAGGTCATTTGCGGCCTGTGTGTCCTGGTCGCAACAGCAGTCTTGGGGAACCTGGCATTGGATCGCGAATGTCTCCAATCCCAACCTGGTCGCCACCACCTTGCCCTCGGATTTACCCTTGCCAAAGCCAAGTCGCGCTGTCATCCGCTACCACCGACCTCGCGTCCCAAGTTGAGTCTTTCGTCGCTGCGCCGAGCTACAGTCAGACCTTTCTATAATGAATACCTAAAATTTGGCCCTTTGTTTTCACTATTTCAGATTTTCAGTATAGACAATTGTGGCAAATTAGTCATATAGTATTGGCAGCTGAGTGCAGAGTCTTGCTGAGCTTCGCTACTAATTAGGACTTACTAGTAATGGAAATAGCCACATTAAGAAATCAATTCGAATGGGACGGTGGTGGTAGTGATGAGTAGGAATGGCAATAGAAATGTAAGGAGCAGTGATCGTGGGAGAATACGGGACATCCGGGGTATCGACAGGGGATTGTAGACTAGCCTGTGTACATACTTCTTAGTGATCAAGCTAAAGGTTTAACTAAGGCTTTAGTTGATGCTAGATCGGACGGCATGGTTTTTTTTTTTTTTTTTTTTTTTATTTCATTAATCGCATGCCGCCCTATGGGCTATGGCGATGTTTAATTACATGTGAGGAATATGGAAAATAAAGAGAAATAAGACAGTAAATAAGAAAACCCTCCCTTTGGACGGCATGGTTGAACATCAATTATGTGAATGGAACATCTTCGGCTAGCATAGTTACAAGCCCGTAATTTAAGAGTTGGAGAATACAACGCTATATGCAATAGCTGGATTAGCCACTCGCTATGCTCTTCCTTGCGCTCACCGACTGCAGCCTTTCTTTCAACATAACTCTCTTATTCCACCCACTCTATTTCATCTGCGATGGTTTATTGAGAGCTCTACTATTGAATCCGCTACTTGGACTATGCCAGCATTTATTGATCTTCCTCAAGATGAAAGCTCCCCAGAATCAACACCAGCTCTCGCACTAGTATCAGCACTAGCATCAACACTGGCTCTAGCACCCATACCAGTACCGACGCCATTTTATAACCCACTAGTGTTTGGTTAATGCAGGCCGTGATCTCCTCTTAAGGTCACTTGCATATGAACAAGCATTTCAGCAAACTCTGTCCTCCGAAGACTCAGAACGTTATGTGCAATTACATCAGCGAATAGCAACGCAGCTCAGACAACAGTTTCTCCATGAGCAGCAACCTAATCTTCCTCAAGAGTTTGCACCTGCTGTTGCTGAACTTTCTTTAAGGTAGAAAAAAACAAAAGGCCCACCGAGGCAGCGGGCATTGACCGGTGTGGAGCTTGCAGAACGTCAGGCTAATGAGCGGAGAAATGATATTATAGTCAATGAGATACCACAGGAAACGTAAGATGTAACTCTAGTACAGACTCGACATGTACCTTTGACTACTTCCATATTAACCTCCTAAATCTTCTAAATCTTCCTTGTATGTAGATGGCTTGATAATTGAATAACATACCTCGCCTCTCACATGGTTGGAGCAGCTAACAAGGATCTAGGGAAGACAATCGGGATCCGTTGGCTGAGGAAGAAACAAACACTGGTCGATGAAGGGAAAAAGACAAGCTCAGCGGTAGTCTACTTGGAGAAAACCACCGAGGTTGGGAGAGTGAGGCTCGGAGGACGATGGCTGAGAGTGGACCAGTATGAATGGGATAGAGGACGGAAATAGGAAGACAAGGTCCCCGTACATGCTGGCTTTTAAACCAGCGAGAGCCGTGGGTCTCATACATGTTAATTAGTTCTTTTGTTCTTTCTCATTTATTCCTTATGTAATTAAACCTCTTTTTTTTTTTATATATATATCATTACTCGCGTGCCGCCCTATGGGCTATGGCGAGGTATTAGATACATGAGTAGAATCTTAGAGCAAAAGGAAATGAGAAGGAAAAAGGAAAGATATAGAATTCCCGTCGCTCCGACCGTCCTGTAAATCTGCCTATCGTCCTGCCCAGTCTAGCAAGTCCACCAGTGCGTCTTTGTCTTTCTGGTCCCCTTTCGGGGGTCTAAGCAGGTCCGCCTCCCCTCCGGGCCATTTCTCCTTCCACACCTTGCACCGGTCGAGCACGTGTGGGGAGGTCTCCTTCTCTTCGCCACACCACCGGCATTCCGAACCGTCTGCCTTGCTTATTTCGTATCTCCATCGCCTTAGGCCTTTGCCCCCTAGTATGCCCGCCAGTGTCGAAACCCTATGTCCCAGTCGTTGCAGTGGTCTGTAGTTGAGATCCAGCCTGTTCCTTTCCGTGGTCTTCCATGATCTGGATAGCAGGCAACCTCGCAGGGATGTCGCGGACGTACTTTAACCTCACGTGACTGCTGTTGATGGTCAAGTGCAGCGGAGTAGCGTCGCCCCAGGGGGTAGCGCTGACGCAGCACGCCCTGGGGCATATCGGGGACACGTAGGCTCTGCTAGGGGTGGTGAGGACGGTGGCGGTGGTGTTGGATAGGAAGGCGGAGGCGATGGAGAGACAGCGTGGGAAGCTCGGGGTGGAGTAGACGAGCTTTGTGGGTGATGGACCTGGCTGGACCGGATACTTCCATGCGAGGTCAGCGGATCACCAGGGGCGCACGCTAAAATGCAGAGTTTTCATGGGTTACCGCTCGGAAGTATCTAAGCTAAGATATTATATACAAACAATACTCGAACATCTCAATAGGTGCAGTGGAAGATATATGGGGCCTTGATGCAATGAAAATAAAATAGAATTGTATGTATAGAAAAATATGTGCTAATTACCTGCTAAACTGGTTAATAATTTGGGTAGTTGTAACCTCTAATATAGATATGTGCGTCATGTACAGTTGGAGGTTATACCACTAGACTATACATATACTATATAAAATACTTTAAGGTAGTCTATATATTCGCTCATGCGTCTCTTTTTTTTTTTTATTTGTTTTTGGTCATATAACCCCGCATACAGGCTACCAGCCTATGGCAGGGACCCATATACCCGGGTCAGGTTAGAAGCAACTAGCTACATACTCTACTACATACACACTCTCAGGCAACCCCAGTACCTTACGAGACTACCCAGTACCCTCAGTCCCCAGCTATCCCCGATCAAGGCTGGCAAACCAACACTTGACCGGGTCGCCCTCCACGCCCTCCTGCTTCCACCCTTTCTCCTCTAAGTCCTCCCAGGACTGCCAGGAGAGTTGTACCCCCTTCTTATCCTTCCTCTGGGGTTTTTTTTTTTTTTTATCATTACTCGCGTGCCGCCTTACAGGCTATGGCGAGATTGCTCTAGCCTCTAGGGTTGCTTTAGCTCAGTGCACCTGAACACCACGTGCTCAGCACTCCACTCCACTCCACATGTGCATTGCACCTCCTCACCACTGATTTTCCTCCACATGGCTCCGTCTTTCCCAGTCGGCAGCCTGGTGTAGTTGGTGAGAGCCCTCCTGCACCACGTCACAAATTTACCTCTTTCGAAACCAGCCCGTTCCCTCTCCTCCTTACTCTTACTGACTAACTCTTGACGCAGACAGCCTTCCGTAGCTTGTCCGTCATATCTCATGCAGCTTCGTTCATGCGCCGCGCGCTGCTGATTGCTAAATTTTCGTAGATGGCGGCTCGAAAGCTCGACAGCTCAATCAACATCGGAGCAGAGAAGCTCGACACCATGATGCGCATACACTCGCGTCTGGCAACGCTGGTGCTAATTTCTCGTGAATGGCAGCTTCACTGCTCGACAGCTCGACGGCTCGGCCGCAAGGAGTCCTGTGTAGCAGCTCAACAGTATGGTGAGTGCACATACACCCGCGTATGGCGCCACTGTCAGGGCTGCATGGCGCATACGGCGCATAGCGGTGACAGAATGTTCTGGTGTACAAGCCACAGTATTTAAGGCCTTAGTCACTCAAGATGAGGGAGAATCATCATCACAATAGGCTTGAACTTTTCTACTAGGCGTCGTACTCTGGGCTCTGTCCTTACATACCCTCTCGTGGATGTCAGTTCAACAACTTGCCAATATACTTTATTTAACCTTTGTTTTCATTTCAATTTCCTTTTAGCTCTTATATATTTGGTTTTGTTATAACCGCTAGAGTGGTATGTAACTGGGTACGAGAACAGTGTGTAAGTAATATCAAAAAAAGAAAACAGGAAAAAATTATAGATATCTATCATACTGTTTTAATAGTAGAATACATAGTTTTTAATGTTTTACTTTTGCTACTAACGGTTTACTAGCTTGATTAAAAATGAATTATATAAAGAAATAAATTGATTTCTCATCAAATAAGTCTCTACTAACTATTTCATATAATCAGAGAAAAAGTACAGGAGTGTTAAGAATACATAGATCATTCAACTCGGTTGGAAACATCATCATCGCTTGTGGATCATCTGCAACTAGTACAACAATCTTCCGTACTACAAAGATTGTTCGAGCTACCCACTTTCTAACCCCCAAAGATTTGACACAAATCTCTTGATACTGCGATGGCAATGGTGGAAGATAGTTTATGTGAAGCATCAAACTCCAAAAGCCTGCACTTAAAGATTTCCACGGTTTCAGATCCTGCCCTGAAGGATATACCAGCTCTGCAACTATCCAAGTGTTGAAGCCGCCTTTGCTATCATGAGTAGATGAAATGAGAACGTAATGTTGGTTTATGTTCGAGTAAATATCTTCGAAATGGGTATCGGTGTTGTAGCATTCGAGAGGGTGAAACGGGATGGATTTTTGCTCTAGCTGTGCCTGAAGCACTTTATTAGTCATGCCTTGGCGGAAAAGAACAACGTCGCAACTATGTCCATCTTGCGTCCACTTGACGCTATCGACAAGAAGAATACGGGCGACGCACGGATGTAACAATGACCGTGAGTTTGCCTCATACGTCTGGATAGCAGTGGGGAGCCTGAACGGTAGCAGATGTCTAGTCAGCGGAGCCACCATGCCCCATAGAGACGATAGGCCATGCGAGGTTGAATCATGACATGTCCTAAAAGGAGTCACTGCGTCGAAATCCATCAGCTGTTCTGGCGGCCACGTCAGCCGCGGGAGCTGAATACCCCGTACTAGCTGCAGAGACTCGATTTGTGCCCAGCTTGGAATCCAGTTCCCAGGAACCAAGTTGCAAGCGCCATTGCTCTGCGATTTTCCAGATATCTCCTTCCGAGCCCTAGGGAAGTGAAAGAGCAGTTCCAGCTGTGCAGGGAATGGTAGATGCTCGACCAGACGCAGCCATGCGCCCTCGATGTCCTCCTCTGCTGAGTATACAGGGAGCGTCTTGCAGCGCATGAGGTATGCCAGTCCAGCTACCTTATCTCGCTCGTTCGTGGCTTTACGCCGGACAATCTCCTTCGCGAGCTTTAGGATGCTGCAGTATTGCTGCGGGAATGGGCGATTCCGCGAAAGTATTACATAGGATGTGAAGTTCCAGCAGACAATGAATGGGAGTCCATTCAACACAGCAAGCCTTGGGTTGTCGCTAATAAGTGCCGTCAATAACCGAAAAATAATCCCCACCGAAGAAACAATGTATATAAGAATGATTACCGAAAGGATCTGGCCATACATAGACGACCAAGCTCCTATCACCAATGTCACCCACGAAGTCATTCGGCCTCTTCGTGTTTGAAACGCAACATTAAGATTCAACCAGTATTGGATATACTTCAACATTGAGCCAAGTATCGCTGGAACCAGAAATCCCAGTGCGAACACGCGATAGGAGAGGAGCAATGAAAACCCCGTACAGGCGACCATCGATGAAATCCACAAGCAGTGTGTCCACCATTTAGTATCAAGCAGCTTTAAAAATAGCACTGTCCGGTAGTCCTTCCTCCTCCACTGGGAGAACGCCCATGAATGCTCCATCGCCGAAGTGAACGTCTCCGCTTCAGGCTCCGCGTCAGCGACCATATCGGCGAGTGGTGCAAGTACCTCCCGCATAGGTACCGGGAGCTGACCTTTCTTGACCTCCACCATCTCATTCAAGGGGTTTCGAATCTTTTTCGGCACGCATGCGTTTATCATCACATATGCTGGTCGTGTCTCCTGCAGCGTCCACGCGCGATTAATCCAGTGTTCATTATCATCCCAGCCTTTAAGTTGTAGTTCACGCCCAAGACCATTGAAATATCGCAACACATGGGTCGCCTGGCGGTACACGTTCCCTATGGTGGGCACATCGATGGACCACTCCACTTCTCGTTGCTCCTCTGTCACCGGTTCAAAAGTCTTCTGACGCAGGCATAGGACATCCAGCCAACAGTAGCTTGCGCCTGCATGCAATGCTTCCCAGCGGATTTCCTCAAACGTTGTCCCTGCCGGCAGCGGCACTGGCCATTGGTAGTGGTTAATTGGCGTCATCCATAGCTGCATGTCCTTCGTCCAGCTGTGCGTGATGGCATAGTATCCGCAAGGTGGCATACGCGGTTTCTCCCCATCATCTTTTGCAAACACATCCAGCTCGACTACGCGATTAGCAAGCAGGTCCCAAAGTCGTCGAGGGGGGATACTGTATGGATTCTTGATACTGAGGCGACTGTGGTCATCACTTGTTTCTACCGAATTCAGGAGGGTCCTACTGATGCCTGGGGGGCGACGAAGTACGTCTAATCCTCGGACGCAATAATCCGCCTTTGTGATCACCAGTGTGCCATGCGTCCATCTCAATGTTCTTATGTTTGCGACCATGGTACCCAAATCCATACCACGTTCCATGTTGATATAATCAAGTATTGGAACCTTAATGACATTGGTATCATCCATTTCTGCACTCCTCTTGATCATTGTGTGCTGGCAACAGGGATGCAACAAGTCAGAGTTAAACAGGTCTAGAGTAGCTGCATCGCAACTTTGGGACGCTTCATGAGCGGTCAATGCAACCTCCGAGTACTCCTCCATGCTGCTAGGATCCCACGAGATGGTTTTATATCCATGCCTGTCTGGATTGGTATCATGGTAATCGTTCAAGATGGCGCACCCTTCGAAACCTGTGCGCATCATTGATCTTAACCAGTAATCGGGCCTACGTTTATCCCATCTGGGAGAGTAGGAGCGGCCGCAAATTTTATTGAAACAGGAAATGGGAGAGTAGCGACGGCCGCAAATTTTATTGAAATAGGAAGACATAGTAAAGTGGAAGCTAAGTTAGATGGCGAGAAACCACTTATCCTGCGAAAGGCAAACGGTGCTTCTTGGAGTATTATCCTTGGGAGTAGTCACAGCGCGCCTTAGTTAGGATATATTTATGCAGCCTTCCAACGGTGGGGCTCCAAGTCCAGTTCCCCATTCAGTATGCAACATATATTTCTGACGAGTACCGAGCGACCTGACGTTTACGAAAATTGGGCGCGATATCGAGCTTTCGGTCAATGCTCAAATTCTGCACCTCGATCTGCCGAAATTTCCACGATCACCGCCAAATTCGTTACTGCATCGCGGAGAAACATAACCTCACCACTCAACCCGTATCTCCATCATCACTGTTATCCATGGATGCCAGCAATCACAGATGTGAGACAAGAACAGGGGGTAGATTCAGCCCATCCGAAGTCAAGTTTCAGAAACGAATTCTGCCTTGCAACTATGACGCCATTATGGCTTATGAAACAGCAGGGAAAATATAAAAAGAGCCAACACTACCGACACGTAGTTCTTAGTCAACGTTCTGCAATGTTAGGACATTGATGCCCTCTGAGACATTCTTGCACATGCGTATCCATAGAACGAACCAGAACCATGCTTGGTCATATTTAGCGCGGCACGCACAGGTACGAGTAAAGTGTTTCATTGGTATGATAAGACTAGATCAACACTGCCCCAAATAAGGTAACACGTAGACAATGGGACGGGCTCCGCTCGTGGCGCTGCATCACATCGGTGCAAAAATTGACAGTTTCGCAGCCTTGCCATGGCAACAGCTACAAGCGGGGTTACGTGATTTTTTTTTAAAAAAAAAAAAAAAAAAAAAAAAAGGCAGTTTTAGGAAGGCCGCAGGTTTTTAGAGCGCTTAGAGGACAATCTTAGGGAGAAAAGGTTTTTAATGCCAGCGAAAATGCAAGGACGTACTCAACATGCCATCCATTTGTAAAAATAGAAGCAAGCAGGAGACTAGGCAGTATTTTTGATAGGAATAATATAGGCGCGTTCTACAGGCGCGTTCCGTACCCCCTTCACTTGTTATCCCTATTTTGACGCGAGGCTGATTGCCGCCAGTCGGCTGCTCCACGCGGTCCCACAGGCTGTTTATACGGCTGCATTCACCGCTGCATTCACTGCTGCATTCACTGCTGCATTCACCGCTGCATTCAACGCTGCATTCACTGCTGCATCCCCAGGACTGTTTCCCCGGCTGTTTCCATCGGCTGCTCCCACCACTGCTCCCACCACTGCTCCATGGCTGTTTATACAGCTGCATTCACCACTGCATTCACCGCTGCATTCACCGCTGCATTCACCGCTGCATTCACTGCTGCATTCACCGCTGCATTCAACGCTGCATTCACTGCTGCATCCCCAGGACTGTTTCCCCGGCTGTTTCCCCGGCTGCTCCCACCACTGCTCCCACCACTGCTCCCACTGCTTTTTTTAACGCTGCATTCACCGCTGCATTCACTGCTGCATCCACTGCTGTATCCACGTCGGCTCCAGGACAGATTTCCCTGTTGATTCCCCGGCTGCTTCCACGGCTGCTCCACGGCTGCCCCACCGTGCTCGACGCGTCCCACGGCCACAGCTATTTCTGCACCAGCGTTCCCGTCGGCTTTAGGCCTGTTTTCATGGCTGCATTCAACTGCTCCCACCACTGCTTCCACCACTGCTCCACTGCTGTTTTTACTGCTACATTCACCGCTACATTCACCGCTACATTCACTACATCCACGTCGGCTCCAGGTCTGTTTCCCCGGCTGCTTCCATGGCTGCTCCACCATGCTCGACGCGTCCCACGGCCACAGCTATTTCTGCACCAGCGTTCCCATCACCTTTAGGCCTGTTTTCATGGCTACATCCATGACTGCCACACAGCTGCTCTACGGCTATTTTCATAACTGCTTCCCATGACTGCGCTAATACTACTAGTACTCAATTTATTGATTTATATCTGGTACTTATCCCTCCTCTACTATTCTCCTTGATATCTTCATAACATCTCTTGCACACAGTCCAAGAAAACAATATAAACTAAGGCATAATAATGATATAAAGATATATAGAAATTCAAGCAATTCGCAAAGAAAAAAAAAGCGGCCCCTTCGTGACAGTTCAATTACAGGCCCTCCATAATAGTTCAACCACACAAACAAGCAAAGTATACAAAGCGAATAATGGATGAATGAACATACAAGCAGCTGAACTAGTGAGTAAACAAATAAATCAAGCAGCAAACAAATCAAGCATCACTATCTTCCTCACTGTTCTCACTATCCTCACTATCGCTGTCCTCATTCTCATTACTGTCTTCACTCTCATCACTATACTCACTCTCCTCGCTGTCTTCACTCTTCTCACTGTACTCATCCTCTGCACTGCCCTCATTATTCTCTATATCACCATCTTGACTATTCTCCCTGTATTTTTCCCACATTCTTGCTTCTTCCATTTTTCGCTCAGCACAGGTAACCTGATTATGGCCAGGGTTACCACAATACCGACAAGCCTGACTGGCAGAACCTTGACTTGGTGGGATTGTACAGTTTTGGCGTGCGCGAGCTTTTGCTTTCTTTCGCTGACTGCCAGGTACCATTCTAGCAGTTTTCAGTCTTCCCCTGGATTTTCGAATTCGCGTTAAGGGTGCATTGCATGATCCAGAGCTCATGGTTGGTGGTAGTGTCGCTAATGAAATTGGCTTCAGATTTCGTTCGTAAGTTCGCATCCATCCGAGAGTAGTAAAGTAATAGGGAATATAGTCTCGAGGTGTTGGAGATGGTCGTGTAGACTGCGCAGCTGATGTTTGAAGAGCTTCAATAAAGGTGTAGGCATGACCACAAGGAATATAATTTTCCTGAAAGTGACCACAGGTGCATGTACGAAAATGCAAATCTACTATATACACCTTATTGTTATTTTGAGTAACAATAGCTGATATAGGAGATGATATTTGTATGGTATTAGCTTGTGCCCATTGTTGACTGGATCGTAGCTGCTGATGACCGTAGGGAGTGAGTTTATGCTTCGGTAATCTCTGACAAGCTGCAGTATAACGTCGGAATCTTTGGTCCATAGTATAATGCCATAAATGGTTTAGTAGAGCTAGAATAGGTAATTCACGTTGTCCTTTGAATACCTTATTCATAGACTCTGCTACATTAGATGTTTTATGACCCCAATATGGACCATCGTAAAAAGCAGTAACCCACAAAGATGGATTAATGCTTACTAGATAATCTGCTGCTTCTGGCTTAATTTGACGCAATTTTTCCAACTCGGTATAATATTCTTGATGTGATAATGCATTCGCAATATTCCAAAAATATTCCGCTAGTTTGTTGGAAAAACGCGTGCAAAAATTACCTAAATAGGAAATGTTAAATTATAAACATATGTGCACATGCTAATTTATTAATAAATACTTACTTTTGAGATGAAAACAACAAACTCGTCTATTGATATTATTGCCATATACTTGCTGATCAGCAGCCATAAGCCCCTTGTCTCGGTCACTAATTAGTGTCATTCCTTCAGTCTCAGGAATTGCCTGCTTAAGTAAAGTAAGAAACCACGTCCATGAGTTTGTATTTTCTGACTCTACTATTGCCCAAGCAAGTAATAAATTCTTTCCATCACTATCAATACCAACTGCAAGTAATAACGTTTGCTCAAATCTTGCTTTTAGAAATGTACCATCCACAGCAAGAAATTTGCGCATCTCGATAAATGAACTTCTCGACTCTGCTGGACAAATAAATATTCGAAAAAATTCATTGTTGTTTAATTGCAAGTCAACAACAATATCAGGGTGTTTTTGCTGTAATAAACTTAGATAAGCTGGAAGTTGCGTATATTGCTGTAATTGATCGTGTTGTCTACTTTTTACCAGAAATTGCTTCACAAGGCGAGCTGCTCGATCAGCGGTCTTTTCGTTATATCGCATTCGAATGCAGTCAATAATCTCCTTGACTCGGGTCTCCTTAGTGACAATTAGATGATTAGGTACTACCCGACGCAACCAGCGCTGTTGATTTGCCAAAGAGCGTCTGCACAATCCTGCACCTATACAGGTATGTTCGGATACTACTACTTTTGCCTCAATTTCTTCATGCTGATTGAGTGATGCAAGTACCCGCCATTTGCAATCAAGCTTATATGCATGCCTGCAAATATATTCTGCTCTACTTGCATCTTTTCGTAGTATCCGAAAATTAAAGTTGTCTTGTACCGACCAGTCTTCAATAGCGTGCCGTAGCTTTTCCCATGATAGAAACAATTGTCCAACTTCTACTGCTAGAGACATATGATAGCTTTGGATAGGATGCCTATATAATATTAGTACTAAATTTATATATAATTAGAAGTTATAATAATACCAAAGTCTAAAGAGAGCACAAAAGCAATTGTAGAAGTAGATATTAGGATAGGCAAAGAAGTAGATATTGAGACCGGTGTTGGAGTAGGGATGAGGCTGGTGTTGGAGTAGGTATAAGACTGGTGTTAAAGCAGGTACGAGGCTGGTATTGAGGTAGATATAGAGCTGACGTCGTAAATTCTGAGTAGATATAAGATATAAAGTAGAGGTTAAGGTAGATATAAAGGCAGTGAACTCGGTATGATTATGGTGAACTAGTAAAGAGCTATGTACATACAAATGATCCTTATATACCTTAAAAAATAAACAAATAGAAACAAATATCACAAACAATTATAAACGACAGACAGAATCTTCTAGTATATACATTAGTAAATAAAGAAATGATTAACATCTGAATGAATAGCTTTCAAGTTAAGTTCAGCACGGCTCGGCTATAGCTGTAGTTGCTAGTTAGTTGTGGACCTAATCAGTCTCAAACCAAAGCAGTGTCTGTGCGATGAGCTCGGTATACTCTCCGATATAGCTGTAGTTAGTTATAGTAGTAGAAGTTAGAACAGACATGTATATTAAATAAGTATAGTATTGGAGTAGCTTCAGAATCCATGGTAACAGCGACCATTCTCGTAATGATTGGTTGCTTCAATACTGTTAAAAAGGTAGACATGGAAGTAGCTGTAAAGATAATGTAGTTGTAGCAGAGACAACTGTGAAAATTGCCATGAAAAAGCAGCCATGGAAGAGCAGTTGTAGAGTAGCTGTAGGGTAACCGTCGATGCAGCAGTAAAGGTGCATAGAGCACTATGGAGCAGTCATGGAACAGTCGTAGAGTAGCCGTAGATGCAGTCATGGACGCAGTTGGAGAAACAGCCCTGAAGCCGACTTGAACACATACGTAGAAACAGCTACGGTTGTGGGACGCGTCGAGCACAGTAGAGCAGCCGTGGGAGCAGCCAGGGAAATAGCCCTGAAACTGACAGGAATGCAGGCGTAGAAATAGCAGTGGCCATGGGACGCGTCGAGCACGGTAGAGCAGCTGTAGAGCAGCCGTGGAAGCAGCTGGGGAAACAACGGGGAAATCTGTCCTGGAGCCGACGTGGATACAGCAGTGGATGCAGCAGTGAATGCAGCGATGAATGCAGCGGTAAAAAAAGCAGTGGGAGCATTGGTGGGAATAGTCGTGGGAGCAGTCGTGGGAGCAGCCGATGGAAACAACTGGGGAATCCGTCCTGGAGCCGACGTGGATGCAGTAGTAAATGCAGCAGTGGATGCAGCGGTGAATGTAGCAGTAAAAACAGCAGTGGGAGCAGTGGTGGGAGCAGCCGTGAAAACAGGCCTAAAGGCGACGGGAACGCTGGTGTAGGAATAGCTGTGGCCGTGGGACGCGTCGAGCACGGTGGAGCAGCCGTGGAGCAGCCGTGGAAGCAGCCGGGGAATCAACAGGGAAATCTGTCCTGGAGCCGACGTGGATACAGCAGTGGATGCAGCAGTGAATGCAGCGGTGAATGCAGCGTTAAAAAAAGCAGTGGGAGCAGTGGTGGGAGCAGTGGTGGGAGCAGCCGGGGAAACAGCCGGGGAAACAGTCCTGGGGATGCAGCAGTGAATGCAGCGTTGAATGCAGCGGTGAATGCAGCAGTGAATGCAGCGGTGAATGCAGCGGTGAATGCAGTGGTGAATGCAGCTGTATAAACAGCCATGGAGCAGTGGTGGGAGCAGTGGTGGGAGCAGCCGATGGAAACAGCCGGGGAAACAGTCCTGGGGATGCAGCAGTGAATGCAGCGTTGAATGCAGCGGTGAATGCAGCAGTGAATGCAGCAGTGAATGCAGCGGTGAATGCAGCCGTATAAACAGCCTGTGGGACCGCGTGGAGCAGCCGACTGGCGGCAATCAGCCTCGCGTCAAAATAGGGATAACAAGTGAAGGGGGTACGGAACGCGCCTGTAGAACGCGCCTATAAATACTGCCAAGTCTCCTGCTTGCTTCTATTTTTACAAATGGATGGCATGTTG
The DNA here is from genome assembly GCA_015179045.1 of Kalaharituber pfeilii. NCBI lineage: Eukaryota > Fungi > Ascomycota > Pezizomycetes > Pezizales > Pezizaceae > Kalaharituber > Kalaharituber pfeilii. The sequence continues at coordinate 366,372 of WHUZ01000060.1, read as the reverse complement.
AGTACGTCCGTGCATTTTCGCTGGCATTAAAAACCTTTTCTCAATCTTAGGTGGTACCATGCATGCTGATCAACCACCGCAAGTCACTACAGACAAACCTGTCATATTGGATACCTTTCATACTAGACAGAAAAATAAGTATTTGGACAGGGGATAGATGCATATTATGCACTGTGCGGTATTCGGCATATTTTGGTATGCTTGGCGGTAAAACAGGCCCAAATTCATTATGTCAGCTGTCCAAATTTCATCACGTCAGCTGTCCAAATACTTTCTTACATAATGAATTTGGACACCCTATCACGAAATTTGGACTGTCTTATGGCTATCACCAGCCAAGCATACGAAAATATGCTAGTTTCTGCCGAATACTGCATGGGGCATAAATATGCATTTATCCCCTGTCCAAATACTTATTTTTCTGTCTAGTACTACCGTATTAACTCACATAAGAGCAAGAAAACAAACGCGCGCTAGTTCGGTCTTGGCAAAATTCTCAGCGCCAGTGCGCGTGTATCACGCACGGGCACGTAATGATCCCCGAATTACCGCGATGCTAACCTCAACACCACGGAGATTCGTAGAGAAGCTGGAGATTAGCCGTGCTTAGTAATGTCCAGATTGAACGAACAGCGCGCTAGCGTGATTAATGGCGCCTGAGTCCTGCCAAGACCGAACTAGCGCGCGTTTGTTTTCTTGCTCTTATGTGAGTTAATACGGTATCTCAACCACCAGCATAGAATTTTGTATGTGCCTCTCAGGGGAAATAAATAAAGGGTAATTCTTCACCTTTAATACCTCTATTTGCACTGAAAAGACATTGTGGTCAATTCCCTAGTTACCAGTAAATCCGGGAAACAGGCTGATGAAATCGTTATGCATCCAAGAAATGAAAATATCCATTAATGCCACAGGCCTAAATTCGGGCTGATAAATTTTATGTAATACGACAATTTTATACCGTATTAACTCACATAAGAGCAAGAAAACAAACGCGCGCTAGTTCGGTCTTGGCAGGACTCAGGCGCCATGAATCACGCTAGCGCGCTGTTCGTGCAATCTTGGCATTACTAAGCACGGCTAATCTCCAGCTTCTCTACTCTGTAACGGAGGTAGTAAACGCAGAGATTACCGCCCGCCAGGCCAAAAAGACACTTGACTAGTGATGCTCGCTAATTCTCTATGTAGCTCATATAGCCATTGTGCGACTGCGACGCATTTGCGCATTTGCGCATTGCATTTTTCGCATTTCCTTCAGAATATCAATCTCCGTGGCGTTGAGGTTGGCATCGCGGTAATTCGGGGATCATTACGTGCCCGTGCGTGATACACGCGCACTGGCGCTGAGAATTTTGCCAAGACCGAACTAGCGCGCGTTTGTTTTCTTGCTCTTATGTGAGTTAATACGGTAGCTCAACATCCTCGAAATCAGGAAAATAATATAGAAAACTAGTAATTCTCATCCATCTAGGGCTGGTCTGTTTATTAAAAGTCAACAATTGCATATATAGATCATGTGGGATGCAGTGCACCTTCAATTGTATGGAAGTAGTTTATGTTTCTGAGCTAATCTCTATACCTTGATCTGACCTTCAGTGTTCCTAGACTCCTCAAGTGATTCAGGAATACCAGGACTTGAAGTAGTAGTAGTTGAAGCACTAGAGGTGGTAATAGTAACTCCTTCTGAGGTGCCAGGTATGACAGAAGAGACCTGTGGCTCAAATCTGCTGTTGAAACCTTCTTCTACCCACCCCCCCTTCTAGTATTCAGACCCTCCTATCTCATGAACTAAAGATCTTTCCCAGCCCCAGCCTTGCATGTGAGTTCCTCCATAGTGTCTTTTTGTAGCTTGTTCAGCTGCAGCCATCTCTCTCTGTTTTCGTTCCTCTTTTGCCTTACTTTCTCGCTCCATCGCTGCTAACTACTTTGCATATCAGCGGCTTCTTTCTTATCCTAAACTATTTTCACACCTTCTGGAGTTTCTCTTCCTCCTTTCTGACCTTCGCTGGTGCTCTCTGTTTTCCTTTTCGACACCTCCTACTATTTTTTTCCTTCTATTTCCAGTATTGCTTTAACTTCAGCTCGAGGCGGCATAGGGGGAAGTGAGTGAATATAACGTCTTGGGCGTCTTGGGCGCAGAGAACCGCATCCTACTAGTAGTAAAAAAACACTTGACTAGTAATGTTTACTAGTCCTTTGCATAGCTCATTTAGCAATACGCACCTGCATCCTATATATTTGCTGTCGTATTTCGCATACGTCGCATATATACTCTATTGGCTACCGGAGGTGACCCATAACAGAGGGAAAGCAAGGTAAAAGAAGAACGAAAATAGAGAAAGATGACTGCAGCTGAGCAAGCTACAAAAAGACACCATGGAGGAACTCACATACAAGGCTGGGGCTGGGAGAGATCTTTAGTTCATGAGATAGGAGGGTCTGAATACTAGAAGGGGGGTGGGTAGAAGAAGGTTCCAACAGCAGATTTGAGCCACAGGTCTCTTCTGCCATACCTGGCACCTCAGAAGGAGTTACTATTACCACCCCTAGTGCTTCAACCGTGACTACTACTACTTCAAGTCCTGGTATTCCTGAATCACTTGAGGAGTCTAGGAACACTGAAGGTCAGATCAAGGTATAGGTTTCGCCCAGAAGGCTTCAGAGAATGGGGGATGTGGAAAAGAACTGGAAAAGGACGGCAGAGAATGGGGAGGAGTGGGATGAGTTGGAAAGGTTCTTTTCCGGGATCAAGTTTTAGAAGCGCGCCGTGCGATAATTTTCGGGCCGATTTGCGAAGGTGTGGAGGGTTTTTAGTGCGCCGCGCGGTTTACCGACCCGGGTCGGGAAAAATTCGCAGGTTGCGGTGTGGAGGAAACTGCGAAATTTGCCGTCGGGGAAGTTTGCGAAAGTGTGGGGAAGAGGGGAGGGGGGAGGGGGGGATATACAGTGGGGCCTCCCTGAGGCAGAAACCGGAAGGTCCGTAGAAGTAGATAGAAAGCTCTTTGTTTGTTAAGCGGCTTGCCAGGGACCCTGCCATGGCTTGGCGCTGTAAGCGGGGTTATGTGATTTTGAAAAAAAAAAAAAAAAAAAAAAAATCGAGGTACTCGGTACGTGTATAAATTAACCCTCATACTAACCTTATAAAACCCAGTACCAAGAATTCGGGAATTTCTTTCCTCTTTTAATTTATTTTAATTTAATTTAATTTATATTATTTTATTTTATTATTTTATTATTGTTAGTAGTGGTTCGCAACATATGTATGTATGTACGAGCGGCATGCAAGGCGCGGGGTGGGGGAGACGGTGAAGGAGGCAGTGGCCGTCATGGAGGAGGCGGATGCGTTTTCACTGGAGCGAAAGGAGGAGGTGGAGGGGGTGCCAGAAGTCGTGAGGGATTGGCCGGTGAAGACGCTCAGGTACGTAGTGCATACTGAGATTCTGGGGATTACTGTAGCTTGACGCTATGTCGGTCACAGCGGGGAGAAACGTGACGAGTCCCATGTGGGATAGTCTGCTGCCGTGGATGCAGAGGAAGTACAGCAAGGGGCACGCCGAGCGTATCCGCCGTGGCGACAATCATGACATTAGATGCAGCTGCAGTCGCGATTGACCTAGGTGCCCTCCTCACCTCCATGCAGCAATTCCACCTTCAGCAGCTCATACTCTCTCGTGAGGTGGTGCCCACGCTGCTCGTACTTTGGACCCCTTGCATTCCGGTAGGCGGAGACCTGGCTCTTGTCCCCCACCTGTACGCCTCCTACTATGCTCCTAGCAAAGCGCCATTGGGTCCTTGGCGTCAAGCCTGCCTCCGGGCTTTGAGGGTTTAGACCCAGGGACCCTGCCATGGCGAACAGCTACAAGCGGGGTCACGTGAAATAAAAAAAAAAAAAAAAAAAAAAAAAGGGTCCTTGGCGCAGTCGCTTCCGAGTGCCACTTGAGCGTTCGCCTCAGTGATCTCCCGTTATTCATGGATGCCAACCATGCGATGCTACATCTGGTCCAAGAGTGTGCCCGATATGCAAGCCCTGCTCACATACTTGCTGCTCTCATGCCTCGAGACCGTCGCGGGCGCAAACTGCCTCTGCGTGTACCACCCTTGAACAATGGCCTTGTCAGCCCTGCAGGCCATGGCGGAGTGTATATGACGATACTACGTCTGCATGTATGAAAGGACCAGATCCAAGGCTTGGTGGGCTATCAATAGCTAGCAGTGGCAAGGCAAAATAGAGCAATCAATTCGTATCATAAAGCACAAGTAATCGCATAGTAAAAAACAACCAGCTAAGGAGAAAAGAAAAGAAGCACACTGTCCCCGGCCCGTAACCATCTATCCCCATACCTATATATATATTACTAGCCTATGACTAATCCAGAACGTGCTGTGGGCCTCATGACCAAGCCGAGAAATGACCACAAGCCAAGAACTGACTAAGTCTCTTGCCTGCAAGTCATCTCATTATCCCACAGGGCACGTGGAAGCTGTTCATCACCGTGCAGGCCGTGGTAGGGTTGGCAGCTGAGCAGCTCCACGAAGTGGACCTATGGTGCGCGGATGCGGCCGATGAGTTTGGCACCCCCGTGACCTGTTTGTACCTACACAGCCAGAAAGTGATTTGTGTTAGAGATCTACAGTAATGTCGGAGTGTCGGAGGTGTCGGATATCAGAGAGGTCCGTGATAAAGGGTGGTAAGGGCCCGAGAGCAACCTCATGCTCTATATATATAGGTGTATTACTTTGGCTACTCTCTCTACGAAGGAATAACAATCATCTCTTTCTACCCAAAAGCTCAACAATTTGCGTATCTTGTAACACCATGTATTGGGAATAAGAACCCTAGTAACAGGGACCAATTATTGCTATTGGCATGTACTACAAGACAACTGTAACAGTTGAAGATACAAAACATGAAGATGAAACCAAGGCACTAAGAACATCCAAAACATCCAAAACATCCAAAACATCCAAAACATCCTAGCTCTGATTTTAACCCCAGCCCCGATATGTGAACAGAGTAGAAAAGAAAAAATGACTCATGAGAGATGGAGAGAATCAATCAAGCAAATCGTGGACTAAGTTTAGCTATGTGTGTTTAGCATGAATGTCTATATTCCATAGTTAGTGAAACTGAAGCGAAGGAGAGATTTAGATATTGGTTGACTGAGCATTTGCAGAAGGATGAAAAAAATCAAGATAGGAATGCACATACGTGAACGATTGATAACATCTAATATGATTCTAGACAGGTTGATCAATCAATATGGCAGCAGTCGGCTGGGCAATTTACGGTCCAAGGGCACTGCGGACATGCGAAACATGCCACTTGCTAGAGGTTGTGAAATAGGAAGCCACAGGTGAGCTATTATTCATGTCAAAACTGCTATTGGGATTCGACATACAAGAGTAGGGACAGTCGCAGCAACTTTGCAGTAAAGTGCCAAGGCAATAAGAACAACTGCAGAAAACTGCATAGTTTCCAGATTCCTGTAGTTCTTTTTGAAATTCGAAATACAAAAAGGCTAAATTAAGATGGTAGGATTTCTGCAGGTTTGTTAGGGTGAACGGATGGAAGGTGTTGCTTGCTAGTTTGGGAGGAAGGCAGATTTGATGGCGTTGGAGTGAAGAAAGGTTTAGGGAAATGCGAGTAGTATGTATTTTATATGCACACCACCCGAAATTTTTGTTTGATTTATTTTATATTCTTTATATTGTAAAGTCACTTCAGCTGAGAATAAATCTAGATACAGATAATACATAAACCTTGCTATAGTGAAGCGGTCAAATCTGGCCCTTTGTTTTTTATTTCAATATAGTCGAACCTAGTGTATTGAGGAAGGCTAGAAATAGGGATGTCATCTAATGATACAAAGATCCAATAATTTGCACCGTACCAGTTGACTTTTTTTATTTGGATCATGTAACCCCGTATACAGGCTACCAGCCTATGGCAGGGAGTCTAATTAATACGACTTCATTATACTATAGGCCAAGGTCAAATTGCATAGGGAGGGAAATCCAACAGCGTGGTGTGTTCATAATAGCAAGGTCCGACTGTGTATTCGCTATAGACTTATATCATAGCTTGTATGTGTGGTTAGTGAACGAAAAAAAAAAAATAAAAAAACCGTACATTCTTATAATTCTGCCAATCGATTGCCAAATTACTTAATTAGCCTAAGACTACAATACTTCAATGTCTCATATCAGCCGGACTTGGCGCACTTTATCAACGTAGCTACAGCAATACTCCATTTACAGCAGGTTACACAGAGTACGCCAGCTATAAACTTAAGATGATTGAAAAATGTAGCAGCTGATGAGCTGAGTTATGAAAAAGTATGAGATTTTTTCGAATATTAAACTGTAAGCATCTGAACCATATAGCACATCTTCCGACCGCAACTGCAATTGGATTGCCACCGGGGGGAAAGCAGGACGAGCCCTACTGAATGGGGATCATAATAGCCGAATCAGGACGAGTGTTTGGAAGCGACTCCACAATCACAACGCCCCCCCCAGCGAAAATCACATAGATCGATAGCTCTCAGCGAGCTGAGTCTGTTGATCTAATTTTTATTCCCAAATACCTGACACTGCAAATTTCCCCCGAGGGGCGAAATTTCGAGGAATCTTCAGCTCACCACCTCGTTGCCAACACACCAGCCCCGCGCCAAGACAGCAGCCTAGCACCAATCAAGATGCCGGAAAAGACAAAGACCGGGCTCCCATCGCCCCCCGTCCCCGAGAAGCAAGAGACAGCCCCACCCCCCCCCGCCCACCTACGCACGAGACTGCGAACGGATTAGTGCACAGCTGAGAGAAGCCAAGATCTCATCGCACCAAATCCTCCGGGCGCTTTGGAAGCTGCTGGCGCATCAGACAGACGTCCCGGATGGCGCCACACTAATCACGACGTTCAAAGGCAACCGGTACAGGGGACCCGCTCCCCCGGGCTTGGAGGCACAAGCACGGTTCCGGAGCCACCGCCACCCGCACCTCAGCCACTGGGGCTCAGCCCTATCACGTGTATAGAGACGCCCCCGGTAGGCTGGACTTCAGCACAGTTGACACCATACTATCGGAGGAGCCCCACTCCGAACCCACAGCCCCTTCCAGGCCCTCCCCGGCAGTCAAGACTGAGACAAGAAAAAGAGGAAAGGCAAAACGGCGCGAACGAAGCGGTACACCGTCAAACGCAGACTTGACGACGCGGAAGCAAGGAAAATAGCCTCCGCATCAATCGATCGCTGACAACACACCCACCAGCACAACAGATGCGACCCCGTTAGCCCACAGATCCCCCGCGCTGGAGGCTGCGGGCCATGATTCGTCCCACAACGTCCTCCTCGTGTACTGGCACATCGAGACGCATGCGCCCGGTGGCTCCGCCAGCACCCCTATCATGCTGACGGTGCTGAACCTCGACACGCGACAGCCCTGCGCATGGAAGCTATTTATCACCATGCAGGCCATGGCTGTCACGGGCCTACCCAGAAAGGCTGGGGATATCCACCTGAGTTGACCCGTAAGGCTGCTAGTGACCATTCGGCCTGATCAACCGATAGCTACAGCAGGGCAATACAATTGACAGGTCGGGTCACGGAAGTGTATCACAAGCAGAGCGCATGGTTGAGTGAGTGAGTTGCGCCACCGAGTGGCAAGAGTACGCGTAGGCTTATTGTGCACAGCCTCAGCTACCAAGACGTTATCGATTGTTAAGCATAGATAGCATAAGCAATAGAACATACAGTGGGCATGCGCGAGGAGCTGGCTATATAACGAGGGCTTTCTGCCCTCGAGTGATGGTCAAGCTTCAAGCGTTGTCCTAAGTTACACCCTCATTTTAGCTACATCATCGTAGACTCCGTAACAATGGCAGTGTGGGCGGCCGAACAGCTCCACGAGACGGGTCTATGGTGGGCGGATGGGGCTGACGAGTTTCGGACCCCAGTGACTAGTTTGTACCTAACCAGCCGGAACACTATTTGCACATCTTATAACAACATGTCTTGTGAATACGAGCCCTGATTAACAGGGACCAATTGTTGCTATTGGCATGTACTACAAGGCCAGCATGGTAACAGCTGAAGATACAAATAATAAGAATACATGAAGATGAAACCAAGACACTAACAACATCCAAACCATCCTTCACCCCCTAATTCTCATTTTAACCCCAGCGCTTGTATATGATTCGCGCAGAAACAAAATCAGACTTGGAGAGGATCGATTAAACTGATCGTGAGCCAAGTTGACTAATGTCCGTATATATTATCAATGTCTAGATTTCATAGTTAGCAAAACTGAAGGGAAGGAGAGATGGGGCTTTCGGGAGACAGAGCACTTGTTCAAAGGAAGAAAAAATCAATAGGAATGTACATACATTGATGACATCTAATATGATTCTAATAGATTGATAATGTCTATTGAGGACAACAGTCTTGCTCACAACCTGGGTAAAACGGGCAAATGTTTGGGCATGCTGGACATCCATCCTAAAGGTTATTGAAACAGGAAACCAGAGGTCAGCTATTTTTCATGTCAGAAAAGTTACTAGGATTCAACATACAAGAGTAGGCGCAGTCATGGCAACTTTGCAGTAAAGCACGAGAGCAACAAGGACAACTGAAGAAAACTGCATAGCTCGTGTATTCCTTCAGCTTCAAAATTTGAAATATAAACAGGCAAGATTAAGATGTAGGATTTCTGCAAGCTTGTTAAGGTATGATGATGGAAGGCTATGTTTTGCTGGTTTTGAAGGAAGGCAGATATGATGGCTTTGGAGTTAGAAAGATGCAGAGAAAAGAGAGTAGTATATATATGTATGCACCACGTAAAATCTTGTTATATTTATTTATTTATTTATTTATTTTTATTTTTTTTGTTATCTTTTTAAAATAATTTCAGATGAGAATTAATCTAGATGCAGATAACACATAAACTTTGTTATGATGAACACGCCCACATTCGGCCCTTGATTTTTTTAGAAAAGACCAGCTGGTTTAGGCTAGCAATGTGGATCCAATATGCGAGGTTCCACTGCCGTAACAAGTTTAGCTGTTCTGAGGTACGAACTCAGCTGCCAAGACAGTACAACTAATTTGCCACAACAACAGCATCTAGCGCTAGTTGCGAGGCTGCAGATCTCGTGTTTGTTGGGCTGCTCGGAACTAGTGGTCCCTATGGGCTACAAAGCAGTAGCAGTGGGGACTCTATGAATTTCTCTGCCTTCATTATAGTAAGAACAATTTGCATGTAGATTGAAACTAACTTGCTCTACATTTTTTTCATTTCAATATTTGGTGCGGCTTCATTGTAGGAAGGTCAAATTGCCTGGGGAGGGAAATCCAAGAGTACTGTGTGTTCATAGTAGCTTGTATGCGGGGTTATGTGAACCAAAAAAAAAAAAAAAAAAAAAAAAAAAAAGGTACATTCTAATTACGTCATTCGATTGCCAAATTACTCAAGTAGCTTAAGACTACAATGCTCCAGTGTCTCATATCGGCTGGAGTTGGCACACTGTATCAATGTAGCTGCAGCAATACTCCAGTACAGCAGGTGGTACAGAGCGATCTACCTATAAATTGAGATGATTGTTAAATGCAGTAGCTTGATGCGGGGAGGTACGAAAATGCATGAGATTCCTCAGGAATTAGACAGTGCAGGCATCTGAACTGTACAGCACGTATTGACAGTACCTCCATAGCAGGGCGCAAATCAAATCGCTACAGTGGGGCGAGCTAGACCCACTAGTGGATCTCATGAGATGGGCAGAAAGGTGATAGCTTGGTGATTGTATGAGTTTGATTTCGTCGTCACTTTTTTTCTTTCCATCATATTACTTTATCTCTTATGTCAGTAGTCAATCTCGCCATAGCCCCCAGTCGGTATAATTTTTTTAAGAATAAAGAAACTAAACCATAGATGGATAAGTGGCGCGGTGAGCGGCGTGTGCATACGCTCTCCTGTGCCGGATGCGGCTGCTGCAGACGATCCGCTGGTACGGGTTTGAACCGACTCCTTCCCTCACCGCTGCACCAAAAGGTAGAACCACCGGTGACCGCCGGCAATACAATCGGCATACATAGGAGTATGGACTTCTGGTACTCGTTACCAGCATTTAGTGATGCAGGTGGGGGCCAAGTTGTAGGCCTTACAAGGGGTCTGTGAGCAGGTGAGGCTAAGGCCTGTACCTGACTTTGGGAGCAAAATTCTATGAAAATACCTGTCAATAGCAATATCCATCCCCGATTCGGTAGACTTTCTCGCACGGCCATAACAGCCCCACCTGCATCACTAAATGCTGGTAATGAGTACAGTTCGCACCAGGTCCTCAGGTCGTCTCGCAAGCATCTTAGCCCTGCTCTAATTCCGCCCGCACACCGCCATGTCACTTCATCATGACACCCGCTGCACGCGCTGACGGTGTGGGGGGACGATGCTAGTGGGGAGGAATCCGGTCCGAGTTTGACGCTGCTGCGGTATTGCGTGCGGGCGGCTGCGGCGATGGGGGGAGGGGGCGTGGAGAAAGAGGATGGGGGCTCGGGCGGGAAAAATTGGAGTTCAGGCCGGTTGCGTTTGGCCGATCCGCTGACGGTGACAGCGCGTGCGCGTTGGGCAAGTTCGGAGAACTCTTCAACGCAGCTGTTGACATGCGGCCCGCGTCCAACCTCCCGCCCCAATGCCCAAACCAGTGTACTTCCACGAGGACTGCTGGTTCCTTCTGGCGCGCGCCGCTCTCGCCCCAGAGATGTGAAGGAAACACAGCAGAAACTCAATCCTGCAAGAGAAAAAATCAAGCACAGATACCGGAAATTCCAAATGAAAAATTAAGCTGTCGTAACCATTTCCTCCACATCCCTCCCCTCTATCTCGGAACACACTCCACCACTTACCCTACCACAAAGTGCCTGCAATTCACATCAGGCGCGGTATGTCTGTACCTTCTCGCTGTTCCGGGCCTCTTCTTTCCCAGGGCCTCCCTCAACTTCATCTTTATCCCTCCGCCTCTGAAGAGGAGTCCCGACTTTAGGGCCTCCACAACTCCGTCTGTCACGAATACTGACACTCTATTCGTCGCTTTGACTGGAATCTAGTGATCTAGAAGTCTTCTTACTGACCTTTCCGACAGCACTCCTGGGTTCTCAATCCTAAGGTCGTTTTCTAACGTCATTGACCGGGATCCGGCGCATTTCCGGAATTAAAACAACAGCCTCCTGTAAGGCCAATCTTCATAGAAGATAACCAAATTGCACATACAGCTTGGAGAGGTATAGGAAAGTAATTTCCGCACCTCAATTAGCCAATTGTAATTTTTGAATGATACTCTATGGTGGCAGTTGCCTAATTAGGCATCTGAACCCTATGCAGGTGTAAAATGGCAGGATGGCCATTTAGGACCTTGAGCAAGTGCATATACCTTCTATAGTATGTATTCAAGAGATTTGGAATGTTTCATGATAATTAAATATATATAGAACAAGTAGTGAGCCAATATCTATATATATTGTCATTACTGGAAGTGAACTTTGATATTCAGTCTGGATATAATCCTAAAAATATGAGGCACGGTTAGAATAGTTTAAAATATAACTCTACTTATAGGAGAATAATATTTTGAGTAGCTTGTAGGTATAGGTATTGACAGGGAGTAGAGAGCAATAGAGATATCTATCTACATGTACCCAATTAGGTAATGCCAATTTCTTAGTTTACCATATATGAATGCTGCAGTCCTAAGCTATGAAACCCCAGAGAAATAATTTAGAAACTCCTGGAATATTCTATAGAAACTCTCAGAGGAACCTGATAATAACTGCTCAAAGTATATAAAATTCTCTATGGACGCCTCCCACTCGTTTCTGCACCCATGTCCCGTGATGCTCGTTGCATAATCTTCAACAGGAACACTGATTAGCAACGGACCAATTAACAGTACTAGTACTGGACCTAGTGCAAGCATTAGAACTGGCGGTAGCACTAAACCCAATATGAGTACCAGATCCAATATGAGTACCAGATCCAGTATGAGTACCAGACCCGGTACGAGTACCAGATCAAGTACCAGTACTATGGCGAGAATCATCACAAGTATGGGCTGCCCGGGCCATTCACCTTTCTATAGAGGAAAGCCTGGCCCCGAACACATATCTCTCGCCATCACTCAAAGTTATGAGGATGTTCACCCGCAGGTAAGTGAACTCGACAAGTGCGTGTTTGGTTCCCACTATATTTTGGTGATAATGGGGAGTCGGGGTTAGTCCTCAAAAGCACTAAAACTTTATGCAGCACTTGACAAAGTGAAGCGGTCTTGGTACCTATCAGAAAGCCTTCAGACCTTTTACTAGAGATTCACACGTAAAAATGCTACGAGATTTTTTTCATGCTAACTCCATCATACAAGTTACAACGATGTATATTGATAACCAAAGTCCTACTTCCTATATTTGAATAGGTAGTAAATCTTACATCTAAAATCTCGAGGAAAAAAGCAAACTAGCAGTTCAAAATTTAACAGAATAGTATTCTCCTCCCCAGAAGTATAGAGTAAATGGAGAGTTGAACTTGCGAGAGCGTGTCATGCCGCAATAGGAATCAACAGGGATTAGTTCTTGGTAACTACAATGCAGCGATCGACCCGAACGACAGAATGCTCTCAAGCCGGGTCAACACCCACATCTCTACAGCGCTCTACATCATTCTACAGCATTCTACAGTTTTTTTTTTTTTTTTTTTTTATATCAGTACTCGCATACCGCCCTAAGGGCTACGGCGAGGGTTTTATTATAACAGAAATAAAAACAAGTCAACGTCTAGTTACATGTAGTGCCCGCGAAACTCCTTCATGGTGCGGGTGGCATGCCCGCATTCTACAGTACCTTTTCATGTCATCATGTATGTTGCTATTTTCACCATGTCCGTTTCTATACAATATTCAAGTTCACGCAATATTCATATCTGCTACTCCTGTTCACTCTCTCTCATCTATATAAGCCTCTCCTACCGGCCTGTATGTAGTCTCCACTGGTCAACGTACGTTCATTCCCTCTTCCACCTTGCCTCCACGCTTTTTCTGCGTGCCTACCGCCTCGTAGCACCAGCGATCGTTGCCTCCGTTCTACTGACTTCCAGTGCCGCCCTTACAGAGCGCTTTGTTATGCAATAACCACCGTTATCAATTCCAAGGTTCTGAAGACTTTTCCTTGACGCGCTTAATGGTTGCTTACATATGAATGATCCTGTTTGTATCGCAAATTATGCACATAGAAGTTGTAAGCTTATGTCGGGCCAAGCCAGGGCGGAATAGTCCATTGGGGGCCTGCCAAGGCTATGCTTTCTTGTTTTTTTTTTGTTTTTTTTTTAATTTCACGTAACCCCGCTTGTAGCTGTTCGCCACCAAAGCCCATGCTGATACCGCCCAACTCCATTCCGGTTATATGCTACACTTCTCAATTCGACGCCGACGGCCTGATCTCCTCTAGCCTTGGGTCAGAATCACTTTCAACGTGAGGACCATCTGGCTCAGCTCTTCCAAGCCTACAAGAATTGGAGCCACAGGAACTCGCTTATATATCCACATTCCGTCTTTAATCTTGACTTGATCCTTGAATATACACTGAAACATGGCGTAAGTCCCTCCGTCTCCACCTCTGCTGATACATTTCGAGGATGGCTACTAAGGGATTGCAGGCGAAAGCTTGACTTCCTTCGGAGCGACTTTTTCAAAATAGTCCTCAAAGACTCTCCCTCAAATCCCACCGATGCCTCCGCTGTTGCAACCAGCACTGCATCAGCACAAGCCCCAAAGAAACCGGAATTTTTTGTTCATAAATCGCTTCTAGGGTCGCTATCTCCTGAATTACAGAAGCATACCAATAATGAGATGAAGGAGGGCAGGGGTGGGGTGATGGAGTTAGGTGAGGTCGATGAGGCGACAATGGAAGCATTCCTGGAGTGGGCGTACTTGAAGGACTATACTGTGTAAGTTACTATTCACCACAGTTCCTGAAATTTCAACTTTACTGTTGGCGGAAGCATCGGATTTAATATATTCGTATAGTCCCGAACCGAAAAAGGCCTCGTCATTGATAGGCCATACCAAGGTGTACGCCCTAGCCGACCGCTTCAATACCGTAACCCTCAAGAATCTTGCATATTCCAAAATAACTGCTTTGCTGGCTGATATTGGAATGGTCGTTCTGAAGGTTGATGTTGCAGCCCTTATGGAGGCAGTAACATATGCCTACGATAACCTTCCGTATTCAACCGTACTCCGCTCCACGAGTGCCTCCGTTCCTGCAGAGCGCCTGCTGGAATACTTTGCACAGTACACCTCATGGGCCATAGATGTTTTTAGGACAAACAAGGAATTTCAGGCCCTGTTGGTCAGTTGTCCGGACTTTGCTAAAGCATTGGTGACGAACTCCAGAGGTGCTGCTGCCCCACCATGGCTGAGAACTGTCATATCGGAAGCCAAGAAGGCTGGTTCAACAGCGGTTAAAATCTTTAGCGAACCCAACACAACACACATCTTGAGTCGTACATGTGGCTGCGGTTACTCAGGGGTAATGAGCATCAAGTGTAGCTCTTGTGGCTGTATTGATCACGATATCGGTACACGAGTGGAAATTCATAATTCTGACCTTGGCAGCATCGGAGATGACAGAATAACTGGCACTAAGCAAAATTATCAGTACACGTGTAAGTGGTGCAAATCCGTAAGGACACACAATACCAACCAAGCGTCTAACTACGATCCCAACTACGGGACAAGATATTGCACTTCGCACACAGGGTACCTGTACTGTCGGAAGTGCAATCAAGCCGGCTGGGCAAATACTATGTCTGGCGTTTAAAATAGATTTTATGCAGCATTTTGCTAGCGTAGGTTCATTGTGGACGATAGTAGTACACCACATATTCGGGCATGTTTGCGAGGTGGGAGGGGAAACACGGTGTTTACGATTGTTTTCTTTTTTCTGCCCACAATGCTAGCGAGGGTCGTGGCTCCCTGTATTTACCTTTCTCTTCAAGCACGTTAGCCATGCTTTGTTATAGCCAGCGGGGCTGCATATGAACAAAAAAAAAAAAAAAAAAGAACGTTGAGTTGATTAAGGGAATCTCTGTATGTGCTGTGGTAGTCGGAGCAGCCTACAGCGGGAACCAAAGCAGAGACATGTTTCAATTTTCCCGAACATCGGCCTTTGTGCTCAATAGGATATAGTTTGCAATGAATATTACTACGTAACTTACACTACCAACGTAAATGGTTGAGCATGCACTACGTGGGGTACCTTAGAAATTGGTTCATAATAGATCACTAAATTTCTTTGATACCACCGTATTTAAGGGACCCAAAAACCCGGTACGAACAAGCCCAGCGGTAGCTATGCTCCTCTATAGTGGACTCGTAATGTTGGCAGACCAAGCAACGAGAAGCGTACCAGGAGACGGCACGCGTAGTACCAGTAACTATTGCAGTACTGGTGACAGAAGCAAGTCATCTTAGTGCCGCTCCGGTTTCCGAGAATACATCCTGTCGCATTGAGTCGAGTATTTAGAATTCCTTTGACAAGGAGATCTTGTAACAGAGCCAGTTATACCAGGTCATAACATGTAAAATATTCAAGTAATATGACATCACCACTTACGAGACCCCAGGTGGCATGGTGGCCATCCCTCCTTGAGTTTAAGGTGCCTTCCTTATAGCCCAATTTCTACGGTATGTACTTGGCTCGTACAGCCGCAGAGCTGTAACTCTTGGGGCGCCATCACAGGTTACGTACGAGACAAATAGAATATAACTTCTAACAATTTCTTGGCTGGGTACCATGCTCGGCGAGAATTGCGCACTTTCGGATGACACATACTATAAATGACTTCTCAAAATTCAGCGGATCTTATTCAATTGACCTCAAATCAAGTATAAAGCATCTAGATACATGTAGAAACCTATTTCAAACCTCGTATAAGCACACAGAAATTCCATTTTTACGGTGGTGTGATTTTGGTGATGTACCTATTTGCAAAGGACAGACACTTGAAGGTCTAAATTCTGCAGAATCATTTCCTAAGTCTTACCACCCCTGTGGTGGATGCTCCTGTGGATCTAGATGATGGGTGTAAAGTGAGGAAGAGCCGGCATCTCGTTGACAGAAGTGGTGCCCGAGCAAGTTTAGTATCTAAAGTGGTATCTGAGCTGGCGTTAGATGTGTCAGAGCCATCTGTATCAGACCAGGCTCTGGTGATTCTGAAGCAATTCTACCTTTTTCGTGGGTATGTTGCGAATGTTGATGCTGTTTTGTTAGCCTGTAGTTGCTGTGATTTTGACTTGGACACTCTTTTTCGGTTTTTGCTTCTTTGCTCTTCCATCTCTATTTGCCTTTTAAGCGTGATAATATCCTTTCCAGTGATGGGCCCAATGACCAGAAGACTTGTTTTGTCCTTTGTATTGAGGTTTTTTACCGGGGCTTTTCACTTTTATGTTAATCTCTCTCTCTATATCAACCTCAGTCGTCACTCCTAGTGCTGCTGATAAGAGTTTAAGAAACAACTTTTTGATTTCTGACTGAGAGGCATTCAGAAGACATTAAATAAAGCGAATGGTATGCGATTTGAGTGCTCTTGGTATTCTAGAAGTATAGACACTATGGGCAGATGTTGGATGCACTGGAGAGAGGTATTTTTCCGTAGCTATATGTTGCACATTGCCAACAGAAATTCTATAGTTGCTAGGATATATCCCAGTCCTTACTTATCTGAACCTGATACTCCACTCTGTAAAGGCATGCTCACGTACTCTCTTAAGCATTGGCCAAAATTTTCTTTTCTAACAACACCAAAATTCTCTCTGGTATAGGTATCCATCTCTTGACTATAGAGATGTTGTAGAGTTGCAAATAAGTCAACTTCTAAAGGCTGTAGAAGATGCGTTAAGTGTTTTTTTTTTTTTTTTTTTTCAATATCATTGATCGCGTGCCGCCCTATGGGCTAAGGCGATGTTTAAGTACATGAGAAAGTGAGAAGAAAAGTTAAGTGCTAGTAAAGGAAATAAAAGGAGAAATAAGATAAGAGTGCTGAAAGTCCGTCATGCGTTAAGTGTGAGAGAAGATAGAACACTATCGTATGATGCTCCAGAGGCCATCAAAGAGAGACTCCCAATAGCAATAAGATGCATGCCCATCTAGAACCAGTACAGGATCCAATATCTTTGACTGCTAGCCCCTATTGTATTTCTGCCAAACATGATATCCTATACCGGAACCTTGTTACACTGGACTAAAAATGCCATATCTAGGCGATGCGGCATAGCAAGAGTAGACTGTACGAGACCAAGATACGGGATAACATGATCCCCCCCCTGATAAAAAAAGAATTACCTGAATATCAGTAAGCTCGGGCAAAGAAAGAGATTGACATAGTTGAGTAGTTAAATAGATACTTTCTCTATAGGAATTTTTTTTTTTTTTTTTTTTTTTTTTTTTGGTTCACTTAACCCCACGTACAGGCTACGAGCCTATGGCAGGGACTCATATACTTGGGACAGGTTAAACACCTATCCGCTCAATGAATGCAAGTAGTACACAGTTTGGGCAGCTACCGTACCCTCCAACCCCGTGCATCAATAATAACGAACATAGCATCCGGACAGAAGCAGCTTTCTACATTGCCCTCAGGCATCTCGACACTATACCTCTTGGCTGTTGTGTGCTGATGGCAAAACTCAATTAGCATTGTACCTACTACGCACATTCGCAATCATTGCGGGGTCTAGAGCAAAATTTCAATACTCTCGCCCTCCAGAACGCAATTTTAACCCTCGATCTGCCCCCTGGACGCAGGTGGTTGGCCTGAGGCCCCGTCGCGAGCTCCACATTTGCGTACATCCCTTTGGTATCGTGACTTTGCTCTGTGTCCAATAGTTCATGCGTGCTCAACATGCTCAACATGGTCAATATCTCATGTGAGCGCTTAATATGCCTAATGTGCCTGTTGTCTTATGTGCTCGCTTTTTTTTTATCATCTGTAATCCCGCTTGCAGTTATTCACCATATCAGGGTTCTTGAGCCGAAGTCCTTATGGCACCGTGATAGGCATCTGTGCAACTACGTACAAAAAACGTTCACTACATGACAACGACAAGATAAGACTACCTCTAAGGAATGGGGGGCGGTCAAACAGACAAGAAAGAAGTGCGCGGGGAGGGGGCCACACTCTCTTCCGCTTCCGCTGCTTCTCCATCCACGTTCATCCTGTTTCCCTCTCTCCTTCCCCTTTTCCCTTTTACCCACTCTGTTCCACTCGTATAACTCCAAGGGCAGCTATGTTCCTGATAACCTTACCTTTCCCTGCCATAAGCCGGTGGCCTGTATGCGGGATTACGTGACCAAAAAAAAAAAAAAAAAAAAAAAAAAAAAAAAAAAAAAAATAGATAACCTTAACTTTTTTTTTTTTTTTTTTTTTTTTTTTTTTATAATATCATTACTCGCATGCGATAACCTTACCTTCGCTGGTGTTAGACCATCCAATTCTACATCCCTTTTAGATACATTAGTACCAAACTGGTCGTCTTCTCTTCCCTCCTCTCCTTCTTCCACAACTATCAGGCTGCTACTATGTTCCCCATCGACGGATATGCCTCTCCATCCAGTCCCTAACCTTTCGCAGCTTTTGGTTGTTGTGGTTCTGTTACCATGATTGCAAATCTTTTTTTTTTTTTTTTTTTTTTTATATCAATACTCGCGTGCCGCCCAAAGATTGCAAATCGGACAGAGGCAGGTTTAACTCGCACTGGGGTGTAAGGAATACAGCAAGGGCACGTGGCTAGAGGATAACCCGTAGTATTCGTGGGTACGGAGTCACACGATATAAGAGAGAGTAGCTGTATCGTTACTATTGAGTTGACCAGTGTGGACTCGTTACAAGAGAGCGAACCCCTCGCCATAGCCCTTAGGGCGGCACGCGAGTAATGATATAAAAAAAAAAAAAAAAAAAGAGAGCGAATGAACAGATATTTGTAGACGAAGTGAACGAGTACTGAACGATCAGATAATGACGACACACGAAGCATTGCTAGCATTATGACGAAAGAGAACATGAGGAAACCCACTAAGATAGTCAGCAGTGCTACCCATTCGGTCCGTTGAGACGATCCCTTTTTTTTTTTTTTTTTTTTTTATTTCACATGACCCCGCGTGCGGCTGCTCGCCAAGGCAGGGCGAGACGATCCCTACGTTAGTACGCAGCTGGTCGCTTCATGTTGGGTCGCACTGAGGTCATGATCATGCTGATCCGTCGTTCGGCCGCTGCTATCGCCGGCTGTATTCGGCCATCCAACTTCCTTCGGTAACCCGCTTCGGCTTGCCAGTTATCACAGGGGGGCCATGAGCACCTTTTTGCCCTTCTTTTGATGGTTGAGCTGAGGAGGTGCAAGACTTTTGAGCCGACCTTTGAGGGGCAGGTGTGGTTGGTGGAATGTGTTGAGAGAGAATTACTGCATACAATGGCGGCAGTATCTCTGGTTCGGTGTATATTTCCCCTTCCTTAGATAATCACACTTCACGATTTTATCATGCCAGTCTGTACAAGTGTACCCCCTACTCTCATTTTTTTTTTTTTTTTAATATCAATACTCGCATGCCGCCCTATGGGCTATGGCGAGGGTTTTATTTAAACTAAAAGAAAGAAGAGTGTCTAGATACATGTGATACCCGCGGTGCTCATTCATGCTGCGGGTGAGGAGTGAGCCAGTGTGTTCGCCTTCCTACTTCCGTCCTCTGTCCTATTCATACTGGTCCACTCGCAGCCATCGCCCTCCAAGCCTGACTCTCCCAACCTCGGTGGTCTTTTCCAGGTAAACTACCGCTGAGCTTGTCTTCTTTCCCTCGTTGACGAACGTGTCCTTCTTCCTCAGCCAACGGATTCCGGCTGTCTTGCCTAAATCTTTGTTAGCTGCCTCCAGCCATCTCCGGACCTTCCCTAAGTCCTTCCTCAGGGCTATTCCGTGTACAACGCTGCCGGCTTTTGATGTGGTAGTGGCATCTGGGGTAGGTGGTGTGGTGGGGGGCTTGCTCTTGGGGTGGGAGGTAATTCTGGGTGTCGGGTGTTGGGCGTTGGGCCCGGGGTGGGCTTGGAGCTCGATGGGGTGGTGTTGTCAGGCGCGGGGCCTGCGGTGTCACTCACCGGGGGTGCGGACGTGTTGATATACCAGTGCAATACTCAAAGTTCTTCCAGGAACCTGTCGAAGTTTGGTCTTGAAATCTGATTCTCTGTACATTTATCAATGTGGATAATAACTCCTCTCACTGCTTTCACGTATAGAGGTCATACTCTACTGAGTTGATCACTAATAGACCTATACAGTAAGGTTTCAACATGGTATTCTGCCCTGCCATGTCGGACAGCTGCACGCGGGGTCACGTGACCCCCCCAAAAAAAGAGGTATTCTTTGCAAGAGTTGTTTTGGTCCCTGTATTCGTATCCATGTTTTTTAGGGCCGGAGTGCCCAGTGCCATGAGTCTATGAGTCCAATCCATGTTGGGAGTGCCACGAAGTCAGGAGCGGTAGTGTGCGGACAACGGGTTGGGGGCTGAAAGTTTTCTGGAAATTTTACCCTAAGCGAGAGTCTTGAGAAGTTGGATATTTGAAATAGAAATTAGATCAAAAGATTTACTACACTGAGAGCTTGCGACCTATGTAGATTTCACTGGAGGGACGTTGTGGTTATGAGGTAGCTTACAAGCGCTCATCCTGTCAAAGTGCTTGGCATGAGGATTAGATATCCAACTTGCAAAACCCGAACTTGACTCTTCCGGAGCTGCTAGTATTGCATTTGAGAGTACTGTCATTGTATATTTGATATACATATCGAAGGAGTTCAGGTACTTCAGGTAGAGTTTCTAAGGCTGTAGAAGTTGACATTCCTGATAATTAGTCGCGATGATGCTCCAAGTGGATGCTTCGGCATGCGATATTAAAAAAAAAAAAAAAAAAGAAAAATTAAGTGGATGCTTGGCATTTTTAGGGGTTAAGGTTACTTCCTTATATGGCAATACAATATATTATAACTCAAATCAAGGTGCTTGGCACGCCTGCAATCCCTGTCAGCTCCAAAACTGGAATGAAGAAACGGCACCTGGAATGGCGGAGGATCTCGGATATCTCCGCCTGTAAAGGTTACACTTTGAAATTTCGCTTAGAGTAAGAGAAAGAGCTGGAGTACAATGGTGATTTTCAGAAATCTTATTTCTGAGCACGTTGCCCCTGAAACAGATACTTGTAACTGAGACTTGTCGGTTGAACATCTGCGTATATACCGCACTGCCTATGCTGTACGGGGATTCTCCTAAAAAAAAAAATATCATTACTCCTATACCGCCCTGAGGGCTATGGCAAGCATATATGCTGTACGGAGTATATATACCCTATTATAGTCAGCGGAATCGTGACCTATTTACAGAAATGTGAGCGTTCGCTCAAGTATGTGCCAATACTTGGTTCCAGCGCTAGAGCCTCGAAGTTCCCGTCACAACTTGCTAGTACCCAAACCTGTTGTCCTAGTCGAACGACAGTAATTGATCTTGTGAGGGTAAATATGTGTTGGATACTTATTCAGCCCCATAGGTACCAAGGAGAATTAAGAGGCTTGGCAGCTCTACAGTGTGCGCTTGTACTAGCACTTCGGATAAGTCATCCGCACGCACTCCTGAACGTCCTATCTCGGCTTGGCATAAGACTATGAAGAATGAGCTGCCAGCATCTCAATGTCCACACATTCTGGGTCGCTGTGCGTCTGTGCTGAACAGCCCCAGCATGGCTTCATCCCTGCAAGATATTGGCACTGGGTCACATTACCCTTCCAATAGCAGTCGTCGATACGACATCAGAGCATCTCATGTGCTATTTTACCTACAGATTGTCATGAACTTCCAGTCCCTTTTATAACTTCACCGTCAGAATATGTGGTTGTATGTCAAAGAACAAGTCGATCTGTCCAATCTCTCTCAAACGCTCTTCACATGCAGGCTGATTCAGATTACACAGCCTGCGGGAATTGCGCACCTGGCCTCGTCTTCTCTGCTCGCTGCAGGCACATATATCCAAAGATGTACTGGAACGACTTGACTCTCGAACAGGATGTCTCTGGAAAACTTTTTTCTTCTCAGGTCGAGTGTAACGGCAGTCGTGGTCTATTGCCCGTGGATGACGGCGATCTACGGAGCGCAGGCAGGAGGCGGCAGGCGACGGTTCAGCAGTTCGCAGCGGTAAGGCGGTTCACAGCAGTACAGCAGTTCAGCGGGTCGGCACAGCAGGTAACCACTCTACTTAGTAGAAACTAAATACAAGAGGTTGCGTAAAGAGAAAAGGAACGGGGAACACACAGCCATGAACACCACTTATATACACTTTTGAGACTGCAATACGCACTCAGGTCGCATCCTTTTTACCCGTATGTATTGTACCGACATCCCGAAATGCTTGTCAGAGGTCACCTTTTAGCGTGAAGCTATTTACCCGGCTCGCTATGCAATATCCCGTTACATCGAGCTGGTGGATATCTCTTCTAAGGACCGCTGTATGAGATGAGAGGAGCTGCCTTCAGTATAGGGATGGTACGGAGGTTTGCGCAACTGCTTCTCCATAGGACGCGCACCACTGGGGTATTGAACACAACCCGGATATTGCACACCTTCTGGATGCCACAACACTGTGAGTGCAAATAACCCTCAAGTGGGCTCAAATTGAAGCCAGCGCATCAGAAAATACAGTAAACTATCCTCCACATCTTTTCTAGGTCTATTTTTACCATATAAGTAAGGATTATTTTGTAGATACAAAATCATACTCTGGATATACTCTGAGTTGCTATACGTCATCTCCAACTTCGTTCGAATACTGACTCTACTACTTTGTCGTGACGCCGCAAACGAGGGGTGCCCCGCATCGGAAATTATATCAACGAGAATCTCAGGACCGCCAGAGCAAGTTTCTCGGTCTTTTCTACGGAATTGAGCTACAGTGTTTGGCAGAGGGGAGAGAACGTTGGAAGTGATCGGAACCCAACTTTCTACCCCTGTTTTAGGTCAAGTACATTAAAGTAGTGCAGGGAATGCCACTACAATGAACCACAAGTGATTGAGTATAGAGAAACATTCTGCTACCAGCGTTAATTGATAAGCCAGTTACTGTGTGCTAGCACAACCCTATTGCCACTGACAAGTTGCCACCTACAAGTTGCCACTTGAAAGTTGCTGTCGGTGATAAGTTGCTACTTCTTACCCACATACTAGAAGATAATACAGACAGTTTAATTAATAATTCACTACGCTTCTAGACTGCTATAGTTAAGAATACCAATTTGTAATCATAACTTAATTATTGTTAACCGAAACACTAGAAGAATATGCTTCTAGTATTCTTCTTACTCTAAGCGAAATTTTGGAGTGTTATCTTCATAGGTAGAGATTTCCGGAATCCTCCGCCATTCTGGTATTATATTGTGGCAGTAACAGGGATTGCGTTGATGCCAAGAATGAAAAGTTTGGTGGTTGTATTACCAGAACAGTACGGTAGATGATAAGAGCCCTGCAAGTGCCAAGTACCCACTTTAAGCAACGTCATCATGATAAAACTTGTCAAGACAAAATTTCATGTTCTTGTCTAGGTACCTGTTCTTCTCTTCGTTGTACATGCATATGTCAAAATGTTCTTATTCTTGTAATAAAAGCAATGCTGGTCAATGTACCAACCAGGAGAATGAGAGTGAACATAGTGATGTATATTTAGGGAAGGTCCGGAAATGGTTGGAGTCCGGGAATGATAGGCTAGGCAAGATGGGGATAAGGTGGCTGAGACGAAAGACCTCGCTACTGGAAGAAGGAAAAATGACCAGCTCGGTCGTGTGTACTTGGAGGCAGCGACGGGCGTAGACAGAGTTAGGTTAGGTGGGAAATGGTTGAGGACCACTCAATACGAGCCGGACAGACGGAGGAAATAGGCTGTATTGACCAGTGTGTACATTCTACCCGCACCATGTATGAGTATTGCGGGAACCACATGTATTTAGTGACGGTTAATTTTCTTTCTTTAATAAATACCTCGCCATAGCCCATACTGCGGCATGCGAGTAATGATATAAAAAAAAAAAAAAAGTACTATTGTTTGTACATAGATGACTGCATAGGGGGATAGGAGACTGTGGAAATTGCTTAGCTGGCTGTATGGTAGATCACTATTACATTAAATCATAAGCGAGTATATAGGGGGGGGGAGAGAACGTTGGCGGAGGTGATGGACTGGGCGGCGGAGTAACCGGTCATATTTTCACTTTATCTCCTTATCTGTTGCTTATTTTTCCGTTGATTATCATTCATGTATCTAAACCCTCGCCATAGCCTGCAAGGCGGCATGCGAGTAATGATATAAAAAAAAAAAAAAATAAGCGAGTATATATTTTACATATAGGTACATCGAGGTACATTCATGTTCGCCGCTGGGCCAGGTGTTCGTGGCTGGGCTGGCCCCGTGAAAAACACCATATGTTTTTCACGGGGCCGGCCGGTTCACGAATCGGCTGGCCGGTTCGCGAACCGGAAAATGTTCGTCGGTGGGCCAGAACAAAGCCACTCTTCGTATACTGGGTCTTCGGGCGTCCCACCACTTCGGGAATAAATACGGTCAGACCAACCTCGCTATAGTGAAAACCTTACTAATATGAACACACCACGCTCCCGAATTTCCATCTCCACACAATTTGACCTTGCTAAAATGAAATCGCACCAAATAGTTTAATGAAAAGGAAAAAACTAGAGTAAGTTATTTTGTATCTACATACAAATTGTTCTTGCTATAATGAGTAGACGCTAATGAAACCCATAGAACCCCCTGCTACTGCCTTGCCTCCTGCGCACCAGTGATTCTTGAGCAGCCCAGCAAACAGTAACTATGTCGCTAAGCACCCGAGGTTGATTTAAACCAAGTTGTGAGTGTCTGTTGCTTCCAGGTATATTGATGGTGCAATTGTCGCCGCTGGCTGATAGATATCTCGCCTGTTAGAGCCCTGACCACGGATGTCAATCTACAGTGACCCGTGAAAAGTCTTGGGGATTGGGCAATATTGGGGCAAGTGTATAATGCAAGCCTAATCCCGAAAACCTTTTACGGGTCACTATACTATTGATTTACTTTTGATATATATTAATTAGCAGCGAAGCTCAGCAAGACTCTGAACTCAGCTGCCAACACTATATGACTAATTTGCCACAATTGTCTATACTGAAAACCTTCCTATAGTGAAAACAAAGGGCCAAATTTTACGTATTCTTTTTTTTTTTTTTTTATTTCATTACTCGCATACCGCCTATCAGGTTACGGCGAGGTGTTAAGTACAGAATGTGTGAATCGCAGATGATAGATAAGAAAAGAGTGTAAAGGAAAAATAATAGTCGGATAGAAATCAGCTAACTCGCTGCCCAGTCCAGCACCTCGGCCAGTGTCATCCCCTTCTTCTCCCCCTCTTTTATCCCCCTCTTCTCCCCCTCTTCCTTCCCCTTCCCTTTCTCCACTCCTATTGGCATCTTCAGCCCCGTCTCTCCTCCCGGTAGTCTCTTCTTCCACGCCTCGCACTCTCTCGATATATGTCTGTAATTCTCGAGGGCCTTTCCACACCACCTGCACTCCGGTGAATCCTCCTTCCCTATCTGGTGTCTCCATTGTCTCAATCCTTTGTCCCCCATGATGCCTGCGAGTGTGGCCACCCTCCTTCTGGTCCCCAGGTATTCGAGTGGTCTGTACGTCAGCTGTAGTCTCCTCCTCTCCTCCCCTCTACCAGCCTTCGCCTCTTGTCGGATGCCCGCTTCTGTCAACCAGCTGCACGTACGCACTTACGCAGCAGACAATCCCGTGCCACTTCCCCACTAGGGTTTTGCATACCATAACGGACGGCCTCTGATTTTGACAGCCGTTTCCGATACAAATTGCCCTTGCTATACCGGACGCCCTGACAGTACCGGACCAGACCGAAGCCTCCACACAAGTACCCCCCCTGTCTCCATACAAATAACTTTTACCCCACCAGACACACCAATACTTATACAGTACATCTTAGACTACCCCACTGTACCGCTTAGTCTGGTTGTTTACCACTCTGCTGGCATCGCTGCTGCCACCGCTGCTGCTATCACTTGCTACCACTGCTGCCACCTCCGCTGCCACCGCTGCTGCTGCTGCTGCCACTGCTGCCACTGCTGTCGCCATTGTTGCTGCCACCGGTGCTGTCGCTCCTGCTGCTGGCAGGCTAGAACATGCTTGTAGAGTTTGCTACTTCATTTCTATACAAATTTTGCCCCCTTCCACACACAGCTACTGAGCATTTTATGCTATACCAGAACCTTTCCTATAACGTCACTGACCGGGATCCGGCGCATTACCGGGATCCGGCGCACTTCCGGAATAAAAACAATAGCCTCCTGTAAGGCCAAATCTTCATAGAAGATAACCAAATTGCACATACAGCTTGGAGAGGTATAGGAAAGTAACTTCCGCACCTCAGTTAGCCAATTGGAAATTTTGAATGATACTCTATGGTGGTAGTTGCCCAATTAGGCATCTGAACCCTATGCAGGTGTAAAATAGCAAGATGGCTATTGAGGACCTTGAGCAAGTGCATATACCTTCTATAGTATGTATTCAAGAGATCTGGAATGTTTCATGATGATTGGATATATATGGAACAAGTGGTAAACCAATATCCATACATATATTTTTACTGCTAGAAGTGAATTTTGATATTCAGTCTGTATATATTTCTAAAAATATGAGACATGTTTAAAATGCTCTAGAATATAACTCTACACATAGAAGAATATATTTTGAGTAGCCTATAGGTATAGGTATTGACAGAAAGTAGAAATCAATAGGAATATCTATCTATATATACCCAATTAGGTAATGCATATTCCTTAATGCACCATACATGAATGCTGTAGTCCTAAGCTATGAAACTTCAGAAATATAATCTAGAGGCTTCTGAAATATTATATAGAAACTTTCAGAGTGACTCAATTATATTTGTTAAAGTTACACATAATTTCTTAAATTTGGTCTATTTATTTTTTTTAGAACTGAATAAAGTAAAGAGCACAGTTGGATTTATAGATGCTATTTATTTCATAGAAGAGATAGTGAAAGAGTAAATAAGAAAGTTACTTCTTATAAGTGAGTTGAGTAGTAGAGAGCTAAGTACGGAAATAAAAAAGTTATAGAAATACAATAGTATATTGTCATGACGGTATGACATGGCGGTATGCGAGCGTACCCAGAGCAGGGCTAAAATGCAGTGAGCTACGAGGTCATGTGACCGGCCCACCCCTGCTATGCCTGAAGACCTGGCGCGAACCGGTACCAAGAGCCCGTATGCATGGATACTCCTATATATCCCGACCGTACTACCAGGGGTCACCGGTAGTTCTACCTTTTGGTGCAACGGTTTGCAAGACGGTCGGTTGCAACCCGTAACAGTACTACCGGTAGGGTCGCCAGTTCAAACCTTGTATGTAGCGAACGTGAGATACTGCATGCAACCTTTGGATTTGGACGGCTTACAGCCACAGGCCGGTCGCTGGTTATAAAGTAGTGTGGTGGCACATGAAATTGAAGCCCTAAGGCGGTAACGGGTGGCTGGGGTTAATATATAGAGAGTCCGGGACGTACTCTACCAAGGGGGGAGTAATGTCATGACGGTATGACATGGCGGTATGCGAGCGTACCCAGAGCAGGGCTAAAATGCAGTGAGCTACGAGGTCATGTGACCGGCCCACCCCTGCTATGCCTGAAGACCTGGCGCGAACCGGTACCAAGAGCCCGTATGCATGGATACTCCTATATATCCCGACCGTACTACCAGGGGTCACCGGTAGTTCTACCTTTTGGTGCAACGGTTTGCAAGACGGTCGGTTGCAACCCGTAACATATATATAAGAGTAGAAATAAGTAACAAAAATAAGAAACAAGTAATGAACCTTCTAGTACACTTGTGCGATGCGCTCAAAGTAAGGTATTAGTGATGTATTAGCTATTATTGGGTCATAATCATAGTATTGATGCATGTTGCAATAACATATAGACTAAAATTCAAGGTGTCTTTATATGGAAGAAGACATAATTATGTCTACTTTGAGCAAGTAGTATTAGGTTACTTTGAGAGTTTTTATATAATATTTCAAAAGTCTCTAGATTATATTTCTGAAGTTTCATAGCTTAGGACTGCAGCATTCATGTATGGTGCATTAAGGAATATGCATTACCTAATTGAGTATATATAGATAGATATTCCTATTGATTTCTACTTTCTGTCAATACCTATACCTATAGACTACTCAAGATATATTCTCCTATATGTAGAGTTATATTCTAGAGTATTTTGAACATGCCTCATATTTTGAGAAATATATACAGACTGAATATCAAAATTCACTTCTAGCAGTAAAAATATATGTATGGATATTGGCTCACCACTTGTTCCATATATATCCAATCATCATGAAACATTCCAGATCTCTTGAATACATACTATAGAAGGTATATGCACTTGCTCAAGGTCCTCAATAGCCATCTTGCCATTTTACACCTGCAGAGGGTTCAGATGCCTAATTGGGCAACTACTACCATAGAGTATCATTCAAAATTTCCAATTGGCTAACTGAGGTGCGGAAGTTACTTTCCTATACCTCTCCAAGCTGTATGTGCAATTTGGTTATCTTTTTTGGCCTTACAGGAGGCTATTGTTTTTATTCCGGAAGTGCGCCGGATCCCGGTAATGCGCCGGATCCCGGTCAGTGACGTTACTAGATGAAAAGTGCTGGATTTTTCCTCGTCCGGTATAGCAAGGTTATACTCTGCAACGGACATACCCCTGGTCCCCCTGCTAGTGATTTTTGAGTTAAGCTTATTTATGGATACTTTTACGTTAATTCAAGCTTTGAAGCATTCAGGCTGAATGACGCGATCAGCGGAATGCGATGTAACGTTATACAAATTCTAACCTTGGTATCGGCACCTACGCTAGTGAACTCGATTGTATTTGCGTCATGCCGCTTACTTAGTAAGCTATGCAAATTACGTTACTCCCAACACTTGCTTGAATTCGAAAGTATCAAATGTCAGCAAGGGTGTATGTACCTACCGCGCCAGAGGGATGACCGCGAGTTTTAAATATGGGGTATCGGTTTTGGCGGCTTTATTAGGTGTTGTGATCGCTTTCTTGTAAAATTCACAGTCGGAATTTTTGAAAACAATCTAATGCAGCGTCTTTATATGAACTTTACCCTCCCCCTCTTGTTGTATAAATGGTTTATCTTATTTATCAGGGGATGAAATTACTACACAGATGCATAAGACGCGGCATTAACTGTGGGTGCCTTTGTAGAGCAACATATACATTGTGCGTAAGATACTTTATGTTCATGCAAGCATAAATAATGTTTTCACAGAATAATGCTCATGGCATGCGCAACTGGTGGTACTTGCGCAGAGGTAGTGTTCCCCAGTGCACCGGCCTTCGCATAGTTAGGAATTTATGTAGTCGTAGCTGGGCTGGCTGGCTTCCGGACCGGCAACTCCGTTTGAAGGCCAGAACAGCACATGGCGGTCAATTAAAGTCAAAAAATCAACTAAAACATCAATTGCTTTTGCTCAGTTTGCAAGGACTTTTCCTTTTGTTTTCTCTTGCCTTCTTTTAGTGAGGGGGAATAAAACAAAAAATGAAAATCATGAACGGGAATTGCTTGTGAGTCTTACATTTTTCTAATAAGGTCAGGTGGTAAATTTAACAGTCTACACTACCCACCTTGGGTGGAGCCGCGCCACTAATCCATCAGCGGTTTAGTCTTTTTCTTTCAAAATTAAAAATCATTACTCGCATACCGCCACGGCGGCTAGGGCGAGATCAACTACATAGGAAATAAAGGAATATGATACAAAATGAAAGAAATAATGGCAAAGTCAAACTCGTATCATTCACCAAAAAATTTCGCGCTGTGGGTCAGGCTCGTCATGCTTTTCTTCTAGTGGCGATCCAATTGCGGCTGTGGTTCAGCCGGAAGGTTCTCTCAATATGTGCTGTATGGTTCAGACGCCTGCACTATTTAATTTCTAAGGAATCTCATGCCCTTTCGTACCTGAAGCAGCTGGATAGGTGGAGCGCTCTATGTAACCTGCTGTAATGGAGTATTGCTGCAGCTACGTTGATAAAGTGCGTCAAGTCCAGCTGCAGCTGATATGAGACATTGGAGCATGTTGTAGTCTTAAGCTAATTGAGTAATTTTGCAATTGATCTACGCAAATAGAATATAATTTTTTTTTTTTTTTTTGGCTCACACAACCCCGCATAACCCCGCATACAAGCTACTATGAACACACTGCCTTCTTGGATTTCTCTCCCGAGGCAATTTGACCTCCTTATAATGAATCCGCACTAATATTGAAATGTAGAGCAAGTTATTTTATCTACATGCAAATTGTTCTTACTATTGAGGGCAGAGAAAATCATAGAAACCCCACTGCTACCGCTTTGCACCCCATAGGCATCAGTAATTCCGAGCAGCCCAACAAACAGGAGACCTGCAGCCTCGCAAGTAGCAGCTATGTCGCTAAGTGCTAGATGCTGTTGTTGTGGCAAATTAGTTGTACAGTCTTGGCAGCTGAGTTCGTACCTCGGAACAGCGAAACGTGGGTGGAATCTCGCATATTGGATCCACATTGCAAGCCCAAGTAAACTAGTCTTTTCTTAAACTAAAGTGCTAAATGTGACGTGTTCATCATAACAAGGTTATGTCTTAGCTGCGTCTAGATATATTCTCAGCTGAAGTTATCTTAAAAAGATAATAAAATAAATAAATAAATAAATAGAACAAGATTTCAGGTGGTGCACTCATATATATAACACCAAAGCTGCCTTCCTCCCAAACTAGCGAACATAGCCTCCCATCCTCATACCCCAACAATCTGCAGAAATCCCACACCTCACTCTTGTCCTATTCACATTTCAAATTTTGAAAGTAAAGGAATACACGAGTTATGTAGTTTTCTTCAGTTGTCCTTGTTGCTTTAGTACTTTACTGCAAAGTTGCTGCAACTGCCCCTTCTCTTGTATGTATAATCCCAATAGCATTCCAAATATGAACAACAGCTGACCTGTGGCTTCCTGTGCCAACACCAGCAATGTGAATGTGCAACGTGTCCGTTTTGTGCGCTCGCCCC
The DNA here is from genome assembly GCA_015179045.1 of Kalaharituber pfeilii. Classification (NCBI taxonomy): domain Eukaryota; kingdom Fungi; phylum Ascomycota; class Pezizomycetes; order Pezizales; family Pezizaceae; genus Kalaharituber; species Kalaharituber pfeilii. Next base: position 335,118 of record WHUZ01000060.1, on the reverse strand, counting down.
AACTCGCGCGATTGACTACGTTCTCTCCCCCCAGGCCGCATGAGCAACCTGCTAGAATCATACTAGATGTTGTCAATCATCTACGTATGTGCATTCCTATCTTGATTTTTTCATCCTTCTGCAAGTGCTCTGTCATCCAAAATCTAAATCTCCCCTACACTTCAATTCCACTAACTATGCAGTCTAGACGTTCATGCTATATCTGTATGTAGCTCAACTTGGCTTACAACTAGCTTATTCGCTCCTCATTTTTCTTTCGGCCCTGTTCACATATCGGGACTGAAGTTAAAATCAGAGCTAGGATGTTTTGGATAGTTTAGATGTCCTAATGTCTTGGTTTCATCTTCTTCACCTGTTTTCATCATTTGTTACCTGCAATTGTTACCATAGCCTTGTAGTGCATACAATAGCAATGGTTGACCCCTATTACTAGAGTTCTTATTCAAAAGACATGGTACAAAATACGCAAATATCTTTCCGGCTGGGTAGGTACGAACAAGTCATTGGGGTCCGAAACACGTTGGCTGCATCTGCACCGTAGGTCCACCTCGTGGAAGCTGTCCATTAGCGTGCAGTCAGCTTCCACGCGCGAGGCTGCCGCGTCGCGAGGTTGAGCACCAACAGCGTGCTGGGGGTGCTGGTGGAGCCACCGCGCACGTGCGTCTCCATGTGCCAGTCCGTGAGGTCGACGTTGTGGGCTGATTGTGGCCCACGACCTCCAGCATGGAGAAGAGAAGGCCGAGTGTCATTGTGGACCGCGCGGGGTCCATCAGCGACGTGGCACTCATCCGCGGCGCCAGCTGTCATTCCTCCTCGACCAAGGCCCGCACGTCGGCCTTCCCTCTCTGCCCCGCCGCCCACAGCAGCCTCGCAGCTATCATGCAGACATAACAGCTTTTAAATCAAAGTATGAACGGATATTTGGTATTTACTCTTTCCAATATTTCTATGCATACGCGATTGCTTAGTTAATGTTTTCAGGCTTACTTTCTGGATCAACTACGGGTAAAACGAGTTCAAAATATATAGGATTCGCTGAGATATGCAGGATAATTGCGGTTGAAAGATGAGCAGCGGGTTGCCGAAGCGGGGGCGAAGATGTGGGATCGTGCAGCTAGATTAGATCGTTACCCCATCGGGTGGGCACGTTATGAGACTTTGGACCATATTGTAGTCAGAAGCTAATTACTTAATTTTGCAACTACGGCCAATCGGCGCAATGTGAAAACAGGGCTCTCAGATTTTCCTCCTCATACAACTAGACCTCGCCATAATGAAGTTGCACGCACATAGGGAAATAGACATTGACTCGGAGGAGACTCGCATGAGGACGGGATCAATTTCCTAATTTTCCTTATAACCTATCTATTTCTACTTCATTTCGTTATTTTCTTCCCTCTTCATGATCATAAACGTAGTTAAATAAACCTCGCCATAGCCAATCAGGCGGCACGCCAGCAATGATAAAAAAAAAAAAAAAACATAGGGAAATGAAAAAAAATTCTAGAGGAGGTTATTTTCCTCTACATACAAATTATTCTTACCATAATAAAGGTAAAAGAAATTCATAGGGACCTCGCTGCTACTGCCTTGCACCCCCCCCATGCACCAGTAATTCCGAGCAGCCAAACAAACAGTAGGCCTGCCCCCTCGCAAGCAGCAGCGCACAGTTACCGGCCGCCCGCCCTATGTTTGCGCTGAGCCGGAACAGGTGTGTCCTTTTACTACTTGGTCGTGGGGTTCAGCTATTCAACCACTCCAAACTCAGCATAGAAGATTGTGGCAAATTCGTCGTATGGGTCTTGGCAGCTGAGTCCGTAGCTCGGAACAGCTGAACTTGATACTGCAGTAGAACCTTGCATTTTCTTTTTTATATCATTACTCGCATACTACCCTAAAGGCTACGGCGAGATTGGATACATAAGAGATAAAGAAAAATTAAAACTGAAATTTAGCCCCTTGTCTCTCTACCCACCCCATGAGTTCCACCAGTGGATCCGGCCCATCCTTCTTTCCTTCTGGTGGCGTTCTGACTGCGTCCTGCCCCCCTGGCCGCCTTCTCTTCTACACCTCACACCTGGACCAGATATGTTCTGATGTCTCCTCTTCCATTTCGCACCACGAAAACTTTGCATATTGGATCCACATTGCCAGCCCAAGTCAACTGGTCCAGTGGAATTATTGGAGCTTTGTATTATTAGATGACAATCTCGTTCCTGGCCTTGCTCATTTGACTATATATTGAAAACTCTGGTGATGGTGAAAACAATAGGCTACATTTTTACCAATTCATTATAGCAAGGGTAAACGTATCTAGATGTAAAATAAATTTGAATAAAATTTCAGGTGGTGCACTCATACAGTATATATACCGCTCTCTTTTCTCCTCTAAAGCCATCAGATCTGTCTTCCTCTCAAACCAGCAAATATAGCCTTCCATCATTTCAACTCGAACAAGCCTGCCGAAATCCCACATCTTAATCTTGCCTTTTTATATTTCAAATTCTGAAACCAAAAGAATCCGTAAACTATGCAGTTTTCTTCAGTTGTCCTTGTTGCGCTAGTTCTTTACTGTAAAGTTGCTGCAACTGCGCCTTTTGTATGTTGAATCCTAATGGTATTTCTAATATGGACAATAGCTGACCTGAGGTTTCTTGTTTCAATAAAGGGATGTCCTGCATGTCCGTATGGCTGCCCTTATACGCCCGATTGCGAGGTAATGTGTTGTCCTAATGTGCCCGGATGATCAACCTGCTGGAATCATACTAGTTATCATCAATCATGTATGTATGTGCATTCCGATCTTAATGTTTCCATCCTTCTGCAAGTGCTCTGTCATCCAAAATCTAAGTCTCCCCGTCACTCCAGTTTCACTAACTATGGAATCTAGACATTCATGCTATATCGTACATAACTCAACTTTGCTCATGATTGGCTTTATTGATCCTCTCTAACTCTCATTTTTCTTTTCTACTTTGTTCACATATTGGATCTGGGGGTTCAAATCGGAGCTCGGATATTTTGGATAGTTTGGACGTTCTCAGTGTCTTGGTTTCATCCTCTTCATTTGTTCCTATTATTTGTTACCTTTAACTGTTACATAGCCTTGAAACAATAGCAATTCTTAATCCTTATTACTAGAGTTGTTATTTAAAAGACGTGGTATAAAATATGCAAATAGCTTTCCGGCCGGGTAGGCACTAACAAGTCGCTGGGGTCCAAAACACGTCAGTCACATCTACACCGTAGGTCTACCTCGTAGAAGCTGTTCCTCACCTCGCAGTCAGCTTCCACGCGCGGGGCTGCCACATCACAAGGTTGAGCACCGACAGCGTGATGGGGGTGCGGGTGGAGCCGCCAGGTGCGTGCATCTTAATGTGCCAGTCCATGAGGACGACGTTATGGAGCTGATTGTGGTCCACGGCCTCCAGCACGGAGAAGAGAAGGCCGAGTGTCATTGTGGCCCACACGGGGTCCATCAGCGACATGGTGCTCATCCGCGGCGCCCGCTGCCATTTCTTCCCAACCAAGGCCCGCACGTCTGCGTTCCCTCTCTGCCCCGCCGCCCACAGCAGCCTCGCAGCTATCATGCGCCAACGCCTATCCTCCCTGCCAGAGCCCACGCTTCCCCACACTGCATCCACTTCCAGATCATCCTGTCCCGGTCTCTTTCCTTCGTCAGCCCTACCCTAACGCCCTCCTCCACGTATGTTAGTGTTCCTAACTGGCTAGGCCTGAAAAGAGCTTCAGGAGTAGGGGTACTGGTTACGAGGCTATTCACGGGCCGCCTTCAGGTTACTTGGACCTGAATTTAATATAAAGCTTTCTATATCCTCAAATAGGTATCTAGACCTGTTTTATTGAGCAGCGCTTTTGCCAGGTATTTGGGTAAGTAATTTTTTGTACTATCGCTTGACTATATACTAATTTCTTTTAATAGTACTGTATGGAGGGGGACATTCCAACCACCGGTACTGGAGATGACGATTCCTTCAGTAATCTTTCTTCACTCTCCATAGTGCAGTTCAAGTTTTGATCTTGCATCCACGATTCCCTGCAGTCAATCTGATGCTGAAATGGCGTCTTGTGGAATTTGGGTTACAAAAATCTGGTGCAACGAAGTTGGATTTGACGTTATGGTGAAGCTGTGCATGATAATGGAATTACTGGCGGCGCAAAATCTGCAAGCAAAATCCTAAACATTAGAGAATGAGGTATACGTAGAAGTTACAGAGTACATTCTGTATATAGCTACTGTATAATTTAACTCACATTGCCACCTGAATGGCCTGAACTGGCCTAGACTAGCCTGAATGGCCTGGACTGGCGGGGGCAGTCCTCACGGCCAGCCTAAATTTCTATGGCCCTGGCCGGCCCGTTGGGAACATTGTCTAAGGGAGGACTAGTCAAATACCAGAGACTCTACGCATCAGAGGTAAGAAGTACCGATGGGATGTGTATGAGTGCGATAGGGGAAGGAAAGGCAAAGAAAAGTAGCTGGGTGGGCTGGGGAGGATGCAATGGAGACTGATTCAGAACTCATTGTGTGTATTGTTGTGCTTGGTCAACTGTCTGCATTTGTTCTCCTGCAACCACGGTAAGACCATATAGATAGATATTAGGTATCATAGCATGGGTAATCCGGCCCTCAATCCGGTGTCACCACCTGTCTCCGGGTAATAATGCGGGCCTGCCATAGGCTGACAGCCTGTATGCGGGGTTACGTGACCACAAAAAAAAAAAGAGGAGGTATATGCGAGGGCGATCCAGGTTCCAAAGGCTGTTGTTGACGTAACCTGCACCCACTGGCCTGACATGTTGCCACTTCCTACTCATTTACTAGAAAATAATAAAGACAGTATAGTAAAAAATTATACATACGTTTAAAATTTCTATAGTTAAGAATATAGATTTGTTATTATAGCTAGATTATTATTAATAGAATAATTATAAGAAAATTAGTAAATAGACTTCGAGTATTTATTTTTTGCTTTTTTTTATATCATTACTCGCGTGCCGCCCTACGGGCTATGGCGAGGTTTTTATTAAAGACTAAAAGGGAAAGAGTGACATTAAATACATGTGGGACCCGCGGAGCTGCTACATGATGCGGGAAGTGTCCATACAAAAGAAAGTGGAGTTCCCCGGAGATTCCTGTGAGAGGGGGAGTAAGGAAACCCAAGTGTCCCAGGTGCCGAGCCTGCCTAAATCCTTCCTCGACTTGGCTCGTACACCTCGGCTCGCAACCATCCTCCCCCAAGCCTGACTTTTCCGACGTCTGCCGTGGTCTCTAGGTATAAGACCACCGAACTTGCCTTCTTGCCTTCCTCCAGCAGAGTGGCCTTCTTGCGTAGCCATCTAATGCCTCGGGTCTTGCCTAGTCCTGGGTTCGACTCCTCCAGCCACCTGCTGACTCTTGCCAGGTCTTTCCTCAAGGCAATGCCGTGGATGACAATGCCGTTTTGTGAGGTGGTGTTGTCAGATTTGGTCGGGGCTCGAAGCTGTCTGGGGGCGGGTGCGGGTGCGGGGGGGGGATTGTTCGGTGTTGGCGACGGACTTCTTGGGTGGTGTCGCCAGAGACTTCGAGTATTCTTCTTGCTCTAAACGACATTTTGGAGTATTATCTTCCAAGGTAGAGATATCTGAATTCCTCTGCCATTTCTAGTATGAACTGTGGGGGATTGCATTGATGCCAAGAAATAAAATTTTGGTGGTTGTACTGCACTTAATAGATCTTCTGCAATTTGCCAGGGATCCACTTTAAGAAAATACAGGTACATAGAGGTACATTCATGTTCGCCGCTAGGCCAGGTGTTCGCGAATGGGCTGGCCCCATTAAAATCACCATTTATTTTTCATGGTGCCGGCCGATTCGCGAATCGGAAAATGTTCGTCAGCCCCAGAGCACAACAATTCACTCTTTCCCATATTTGTATGCATAAGCGATTGTTGAGTAAATGTCTTCAGGCTTACTAATCCTGTTGCATAGCTATCAACTGCAGGTAAAACGAGTTCAAACTATATAGAATTCGCTGAGATACGCAGGGTAATAGGTGGGCAGCGGGTTGCCGGAGCGGGGGCGGAAATGCAGGGTCATTACAGGGGGGGGGGGAAGGTAGGTCGTTATCCCATCGGGCACGTTATGACGCTTTGGGCCATATTGTTGTCCTAAAGCTAATTACCTAATTTTGGAACTACGCGCGATGTGGAAACAGGGCTCTCAGATTTTCCTCCACATACAGCTACACCTCGCTATAATAAAGTCGCACCAAAATAGAGAAATGAAAAAAAAATCTAGAGGAGGTTATTTTTCTCTACATACAAATTGTTCTTACCATAATAAAGGTACAGAAATTCATAGGGCCCGCGCTGCTACTGCCTTGCACCCCCCCCATGCACCAGTAATTCCGAGTAGCTAAACAACCTGCACCCTCGCAAGCAGCAGCGCACAGTTACCGGCCGCCCGCCCTATGTTTGCGCTGAGCTGGAACAGGTATGTCCTTTTACTACTTGGTCGTGGGGTTCAGCTATTCATCCACTCCAAACTCAGCATAGAAGATTGTGGCAACTTCGTCGTATGGTCTTGGCAGCTGAGTCCGTAGCTCGGAACAGCTGAACTTGATACTGCAGTAGAACCTGGCATTTTCTTTTTTATATCATTACTCGCATACCGCCCTAAAGGCTGCGGCGAGATTGGATACATAAGAGATAAAGAAAAATTAAAACTGAAACTTAGCTCCTTGTCTCTCTACCCACCCCATGAATTCTACCAGTGGGTCCGGCCCATCCTTCTTTCCTTCTGGTGGCGTTCTGACTGCGTCTTGCCCCCCCTGGCCATCTTCTCTTCTACACCTCACACCTGGACCAGACATGTTCTGATGTCTCCTCTTCCATTTCGCACCACGAGCCTTGCATATTGGATCCACATTGCCAGCCCAAGTCAACTGGTCCAGTGGAATTTATTGGAGCTTTGTTTTTAACCATTTATTATAGCAAGGCTAGACGTATTTAGATATAAAATAACTTAGAACAAAATTTCAGGTGGTGCACTCATACAGTATATATACCCCTCTCTTTCCTCTGAACCTTTCTAACATCAAAGCTATCAGATCTACCTTCTGCTCACAGCAAATATAGCCTTCCATTCTTTCAACTCCAACAAGCCTGCAGAAATCCCACATCTTAATCTTGCCTTTTTATATTTCAAATTTTGAAACTGAAGGAAATCCATAAACTATGCAGTTTTCTTCAGTTGTCCTTATTGCGCTAGTTCTTTACTGCAAAGTTGCCATGACTGCCCCTACTCCTGTATGTTGAATTCCAATAGCATTTCCAACATGGACAATAGCTGACCTGTAGTTTCTTGTTTCAATAACCATTAGCAATTGTTGCATTGTCCTGCATGTCAGCAGTGCCCTTATACCGAAAATTGCACAGTCGAGTGCTGCAATGGTTTTTGATCTACCTGCTAGAATCATATTATTGTCATGTATGTGCATTCCTATCTTGATTTTTTCATCCTTCTGCAAGTGTTCGGCTATCCAATATCTAAATCTCTCCTTCACTTCAGTTTCACTAACTATAGAATATAGACATTCATGTTAAACAAGCATAGCTCAACTTAGTTCGCCCATGATTAGCTTGATTGATCCTCTCCAAACCTCATTTTTCTTTTCTATTGATATTGGGGCTGGGGTTGAAATCAGATCCGGATATTTTGAATAGTTTGGATGTTCTCAGTATCTTGGTTTCATCTTCTTCATATGTTCACATCATTTGTTACCTTCAACTGTTACATGGCCTTGGAACAATAGCAATTCTTGATCCTTGCTTACTGGAGTTCTTATTCAAAAGACATGGTATAAAATACGCAGATAGCTTTCGGGCCGGGTAGGTACTAACAAGTCGCTGGGGTCCAAAGCTCGTCAGCCGCAACCGTAGGTCCACCTCGTAGAAGCTGTTCACCACCACGCAGTCAGCTTCCACGCGCGGGGCTGCCGCATCGCGAGGTTGAGCGCCGTCAGGGCGACGGGGGTGCATCGGGGGACACTCTTGGGACTAGATCCAGCATCGCGTGGTTCGCATTCATGAAAGACGGGAGAGCGCTGAGGTGGATGGTCGAGCGACGCTTGGAGGCGACCGCACGCATGGCCAGGGCCCAATGACGTTTGGTGAGGGGCACTATGCGGGGACAGGAGCCAGGACTCCACAGTACCCAGTGTTCCCAACGGGCGGGACATTGACAGTACCTACCAGAACGCAGGGGTCCAGAGGGCGAGCGGCGTGGGCATCCCCTCGCGAGAGAGCAGGCTGCTGAAGGTGCAATAGGTCAATCGCGACCACAGCTGCACCTAATGTCATGATTGTCACCACGGCGGATATGCTCGGGGTGCCCCTTGCTGTACTCCCTCTAGGGGCGGGCAGTACCCTCTCTGCATCCCTGGCAGCAGGCTATCCCACATAGGACTCATCACATTCCTCCCCACCGTGACCGATACGAGTGTCGAGCTCATCCCCGGAATCCCAATATGCACTGCGGACCCGAGCGTCTTTACCAGCCAATCCCTCACGCTTTCTGGCACCTCCCACGTCATCGCCCCCTCCTCTCCTTTCCTTTTACGCCAATTCACTGCCGGCGCGCGCACGACACGTAATCCGCGAGCAGCATACAGCGGCCGCCGATCGGGAGAGACGGTAATAGCGCCTGGATCCGCTCGTGTGCGGAGGTGCTGCTGGCGCGGCGGAGACGGGTCGCTTCCAGAGTGTATTTCTCCGCATGCGTGAACTGGTCTGCGAGGTGGATCCATTCCTCCAGCATCACCGCCGACAACCGGGATCGCCGCTTCATCCACAGTGCTACCCAATTTCAACTGTAATCTCATCATCCGCGCCTTTCAGAACAGCTGCTCCGAGAGGCTGGGAGGACTGCTGGGCAGCAAGGGGCTCAATTCCTGGAAATTCAAAGCAGAGAAAGCAGAAAGCCCGGAGTGTCGGTGGTGCGGGGAAGGGCAAGGGACGACAGCACACATCTGGGAAAAGTGCCGGGCTGGGAAATGAAGATGCCCCGGGGGCCAGGCGGCGCTGGAAGGACCTCCAGAAACGAAGCAACAAGGGGAAGACCCATTGGTGACCATGTTGATCTGGGCAAGGGAGGAGTAGTTATCGCCTTTTCTTTGAGTCTTAGAGGCAGACAGTGTTCGTGTTTCATGCTTTTTCTGTTCTCTCTTCCTTTCTTCTTCCTTTGTATGTAATCTCGCCATAGCCCACAGGGTGGCATATGAGTAATGATAAAAAAAAAAAAAAAAAAAAAAAAAAACCTCCGAGAGGGCGCCTTCGCCTTCCGAGCCTGCTCCTCCGCGGCGTGTCACCCCTTAGCGCCTTTGCACACCGCTCTTCGGGCGTCCATAACGTCTGGAGTTAGCAGAGGGGCGCATCGGATGACAGCACGACTTCGGCTTTGAGGAGGTGTATGAGGGGGGCGAGGTGGTGGAGATCGGGTTAGGATGGAACCATTCGCGGAACTTGCGGACTCAATCCCAGGTTCCGGAAGACTGTTGCTGCGACCCGGCTCCAAACTCAAATTCAAACCTTACGTCGCCTTCCGGGATCCTGAGACTCACGTGCCGCGTCGGTAGCACTAACTTCACGTACATGCGCACGCAGCCAACAAACACGTCTTCAATCGCGGTCCGACGGCGGCGTTTTGCAATGTTGGTGTGGAAGGCGTCCATCTCGAACCGTGGATATAGCACGAGGTGAAGCATTGTGGCAGGGAGAGTTGGCGGCGGAGAAAATGTTCGGGGTATGCTGGAGGAATGATTCAACGGCAGTAGTGAGCGGCACGAGCCGAGCCAGCTCGAGCTCAAACGAGCCAAGATCATGCTTGTGTTTTCTTGACAGCTCGCTAAAATGCTTACCCAGTGCAAGGTTTCATAAACTGTAAATACCTAATATAGTAATAATTAGAGACTTGGAGCTCATTCTGACCTACCAACAACTTCGAAATGCACAATTTAGCTGATAGTAGTGAGAAAGATGAAAATTTAGCTTAGTTTAGTTTAGTTTGTCAATATTATGTATATAATCAATCCAGGCTCGAGCCGAGCTCACTTACTCACGAGCTGGCTCGAGCTCACCCTCCAGCTCGGCTCGAGCTAGCTCGTGCCGCTCACTAAACGGCAGGGCACTCTCCTAGGGTAGTGAGGCAGGTGGCGTGGGCAATAGTCGTGGTGGTTTTTTTTTGTTTTTTTTTTATTTCACGTGACCCCGCTTGTAGCTGTTCGCCATGGCAGGGCGTGTGGTGGTGGTGGTGGTGGTGGTGGTGGTGAGGGAGGGACACGAGGAGGTAGACAGGGAGAAGAGGGTGTTGGCCGAGAGCAAGATTAGATGGTTCAAGCAGAGGATTGCGATGGAGAGCGGAGTAAGAGGAGATGTTGTCCTCATGTTGGGGGATGAGGGTATGTGCATCGTACCACTAAAGAAATGACTCCTCTCAAAGGCAGAATTTGCGCCCTCCTCGCGAGCGTTTGCTTTCACCCCTCCCCGCCCCACCAAGACCGCCTCCCCCACCACCCCAGATGCCAATACCTCTGCCAACGGCATCGTTGTACATGCAGTTGCTTTGAGAAAAGACTTAAGCAAGGTCCGGAAATGGCTGGAGGCCGACAACAAGGACATAGGTAAGACGGTGGAGATCCGATGGTTGAGGAAGAAGACTCTTGCACTCTGCTGGTTGACGAAGGCAAGAAGACCAGCTCGGTGGTTGTCAGTGTTCCCAACGGGCCGGCCAGGCCAGGCCAAGGGTATGGCCTGGCCGGCCTGGGCCATAGAAATCTAGGCCGGCCGTGAGGTCCGCCCGCGCCGGTCCAGGCGGCCTGAATGTTTCAGGCCGGCCCAGGCCGCCCAGGCCGGTCCAGGCCATTCAGGCCATTCAGGCCATTCAGGCCATTCAGGCCGGTCCAGGCCATTCAGGCCATTCAGGCCGGTCCAGGCCATTGAGGCCATTCAGGCTACAGTGTGAGTTAAGTTATACAGTAGCTATATACAGAACGTACTCTAAATTCTACTCTAATGTTTAGGATTTTTCTTGCTGATTTTACACCGCCAGTATCGCTTTCCATTAGCCATGCACAGCTTCACCATACTGTCAAATCCAACTTTGTCGCACCAGATTTTTGTAACCCAAATTCCAGAAGACTCGATATCGGCATCAGATGGGACTGCAGGGAATCATCGATGCAAGATCAAAACTTGAACTGCACTATGAAGAGTGAAGAATAGTAGAATACTAAAGGAATCATCATCGCCAGAACCGGTGGTTGGAATGTCTGTCTCCCTGCAGTACTAATAAGAAATTAGTATATAGTCAAGCGATACAAAAAAAAATTACTTACCTGAATACCTGCGAAAAGCGCTGCTCAATAAAAAAAAAAGTCTAGATAGTTATCCGAAAATATTGAAAGGTTCATATTCAATCCGTGTCCAAGTAACCTGAAGGTGGCCCCTGAAATAGCCTCATAACCAGCCCTCCTGCCCCTGAAATTGCTTAAACGGCCTGAATGGCCTGGACCGGCCTGGGCCATCTGGAACCTTGGCCTGGCCGGTTGGGAACACTGGTGGTTGTATACCTGGAGACAATGAATCCAACAGGCCGTGATCTGCATTGGACTGAAACCGCCTGGACCGGTCCAGGCCAATCAGGCCGGTTCAGGCCATTCAGGCCGGTTCAGGCCAATTAAACGAATCACTCCACAGCTATCCAGGTGAATTGAGGCCAGCATTTACCAGATTGTTTGTGTATTTAAATGAGTAGAATCTCCCATATGTCTAGAATTTTAAACAGCAGCGGTCTACGACTTTTGTCAAGTATGTATCACACTTTGTATTCGAGTATATATACTAAGAAATATTTTAGAAATGATGGACCTTCCAGATAATACAACAGACTGGACTCAATTCTTCGATGAGGATACTGATGCGCAACTGTCAATTACTGATAGTGGAAATATCCAGGACTATTAAAAGCTAATTTCACCTGGGTCAAATTCCAAAATCGCTTGAATTTACGTAAATGGCCTGGTCGGCCTGGACTGGCCTGAATGGCCTGGACCGGCCTGGTTGGCCTGGGCCAGCCTGAATGGTCTGGACCGGCCTGATTGGCCTGGGCCAGCCTGAATGGCCTGGACCGGCCTGATTGGCCTGATTGGCCTGATTGCTTCAGGCCGCCTGGGCCGGTCCAGGCGGCCCTCACGGCCTGGCCTGATTGTTCAGGCCAGGTCAGGCCCAGAATTTCACGGTCCAGGCCAGTCCAGGCCTCCAGTTGGCCTGGCCTGACCTGGCCTGTTGGATTCATTGCCTGGAGAACACATTCGAGGGTGGGAGAGTGAGACTTGGAGGACGTTGGCTGAGGACGGACCAGTATGAACGGGACAGAGGACGGAAGTAGGAAAGACATACAGGTCCGAAACCCGCATCACGCATGAACACCGCGGGCAGCACATGTACTTAGTTATTCTTCTTTCTTTTTTCTGAAATAAAACCTCGCCATAGCCCATAGGGCGGCATGCGAGTACTAACCTTATGAAACTCTTTTCCAATAATCCGGGAAACTTCTTTCCTCCTTTATTTTATTTTATTTTATTTTATTTTATTTTTTTTTTGGTTTGTAGGTAGTGGTTCCTAACATAAATTCATGTATGTATGTACACGCAGCGTGCAAAGAAAGACAGCCCCAAACACAAGCCGAAGCAAAAAAAAAAACGATATAAAGAAATAAAAAATTAAAGAAATAAAAGGAAAAGAAAAAAGAAAACGAAAAAAAAAAAAAATAAAAATAAAAAGAAACTGTACCAACATATACCTACGTTGGGCCGGGTAGAGTACGGGCGCGAGTGTCGTTCAGCGTATGTATATTCGTTGCCCTTAACGTTGTCACACTGGGCCCCCGCTGCTTACGGATATGGAATACTTGTAGGTTAATTCAAGCTTTAAAGCATTCAGGCTAAATGACGCGATCAGCGGAATGCAATCTAACGTCATACAAACTCTAACCTGGGTGTTTGGTGCCTACCCTAAGTACCGAGTTAGTTATTTTTTTGGACAAAGCGGCATGGGGCATATTAAGCCGCGCAAATTATGTGTGCATCGCCACATGCTGTCAGCCCCACTCACCCTGAATTCGAAAGTACCTAATGTCAGAAAGTATGTATGTACAAGTGCCAGAGGTAAGACTGCGAGCGTTAAATATGGCGAATCGGTTTTGGTGGCTTAAGAAGATCTTGTAGGCGGGTGCTTTCATGTCCATACCACTCTGGATGTGAAAAAAAAAAAAAGAAATGAAAAAAAAAAAAAAAAAAAAAATCTAAGGCGTCTTCGTGCGATTTTTTCCTTGCCCTTCCTGTTACATGAATGAGTTGATCTTTCTTTAAGATTGTTCCTAAAATGCATAAGACGCTGTATTAAATGTGAATGCCTTTACAAAGCAACAAATATACCTACGCAGATTATATATCGAGCCACAACCGTCGCAACATTTTACAGTATGTTTATGCAAAGACAAAATTTTTAGAATACTATTCTAGCTTGCCGGCGAACATTTCTTCTTTTCCAAACTGACGAATTGCAGCGATATGCTCATGGCATGAGCACCTAGTGGTGCTTGCGCACAGGTAGTGTTCCTCAATGCGCCTGCCAGTTCGCCCCGTCAGGAATTCATCCGGCCGTAACTGGGCGGGCTGCCCTGCGATAGAGAAAAAACGGAAAAATAAAACTGGGCTGGCTGGTACCATGCTGCCCGGACCAGCAACTCCGTCGGGAGCACAATGGTAGTAGATTGAAAGCAAAAACAATGAGTTGGAATTTCAATAGCTTTTGCCAGCTCACACAGCTATTCTTCCTTTCGTTTTCTCTTAACTTCTTTGAGTGAGGGAGAAAAAAAAAAGGGAAAATTATTCACCGAAGATCGTTTGCGTCTTGAAGTTTTCTAGGATGTTCAGGTGGTCAATTTCATCACTGGTTTAGTCTTAAAAAAAAAAACGTCACTCGCATGCCGCCCTGAGGGCCGACGAGATTAGGTATAAACTGTAGGAGATAAAGTAATATAATAAAAAAATGAAACAAATAATGACAAAAATAAAACCCGTACCATCATCAAAATCTTTCTGGCTATCATCTTTTTGCCCATCTCATGAGATCCACCAGTGGGTGCAATCCTCCTCCTTCCCTCCGGTGGCGATCTGATTCCATCCCGCTGTGATTTAGTCGGAACGTTCTGTCAATTAGAATACGTGCTGAAAAGTTCAGATGCTTATACTGTTTTATCTCCGAGGAATCTTATGCTTATTCACAACTCAGCTCATCAGCTGCTGCATTTACAAATCATCTGAATTCTAAAGTGGAGCACTCTGTGTAACCTGCCGTAATGGATATCTAAACATGGAACAAGTACGCCAAGTCCAGCTGATATGAGACATTCAAGGATATTTTCGTGTTCAGCTAAGCTAACTATCGGTGCCCCGCCTTCCCACTGTGAGGCGCGGTGCAGCGAGCGGTGAGGTCGCCTCCCCGTATGTTCTCTCTCTCCCTGAGAGAGGACCCACCTCGTATTAAGCTAATTACTTTATTTTGCCACCGTGGCTGATCGACGCAATTTAAACATAGCGCTGTAGGATTTCCCTCTCAACCAAAATCATGAAATGAAAAAATATCTAGAGGAGGTTATTTTTGCCTACATACAATTTGTTCGTGCGGCAAAGAAATTTACAGGAACCTCACTGCTACTGCCGTGCAGCCCTTAGGTGCCAGTTATTCCAAGCGCTAAACAAACAGCAGCCCCACATACCAGTAGCAGCCTCACGAGCAGCAGCTACGTTGCCAAGTGCTAGATATTGGCTTACCAGTGGTTGTCGCTTGCGGGATGTTGCCTTCACGAATTAAAAGGTAGGGATATGTTCAGGGCTTTTCTCGATAACCGAAAGCCAAACTTTTGACTCCAAGATCTGCGATATGGTAGATAATTTGATCAACTCCTCCTGATTAATATTGGTTAGATGTAGATCTTACTATGTTTTAGTAGGAGTGACCTCTCATTTACAAAATGCTTGCTGCTCGCTAGTAGACATCTTGACTTAGGGCCCTGATCACTGAGCTCAATCTAAGACTGATTCCTATAAGATTACCCCTCTAATATATATTAGATATTTCTTAATTTAGTTGTTTTCTCAACTAGTAGGTCGTAGAGTTCAGCTCTTCAAGGCTCCGACCGCAGCTGCCAAGAATATATGACCAATTTGCCACAATTTTCTATTCGACAAACTTGCTATAGAGAAAACAAAGGGCCAATTTTACCTGTTGATTAAAGCAACGTTGGATGTATTGTCTGTACCTAGGTTCATTATCGGCTAAATTTACTCCAAAAAGACTAAGAACATAACATTAATATAACACTTCGGGATGTGCCTTCGTTTAAGGGAATATGAATAATACTAGTATTAATAATTAATTTCTATCAATTGATGCATATTTTCCATGTATTTGAGGGGAAGATGCTATCCCAAGCAGCGAAGCGGCGCGCAAAAGCATCTTAAGCCTACTGCGAAGCTCGTCCGGTACTCAACCGGAATTTGCGGCCTTTGGAGAAAACGTCTCAGATTGCTAGCTTTATGGCCTGGTGCTGGGGCCCGCAGCAGACTGCGAGCACAAAGTTACCTCGCCGCTTAAAGGGTACTCAGAGTTGGGCTGCAATTCCGATACGTATGACCAGAAAAATAAACCTGCTCCAGTATATAATCCTCACGGTCTAGCTGTCATAACTTAAACTGATTTCTCAATTCAAGTGTACAGGTGTTGACCCTCTTTAAAAAGCGAAAGGAGGAAGATCGCGAGGGAACAGAAGAAAACAGAAAGAACAAAATAACGAGAAGTACCATAGCAAAAGAAAAACTGTAGAGTTGGAAATAGGTATGAGTGTCATTTCTTTTTTTTAATAAAATAGCGAAAAAAAAAACGTTGCTTGTATACTGCCCCAGGGGCTATGACACGATTACTTACAAAGGAAATGATAGAAATTAACAGCAAAATAACGAACCCTTTGCCTCCAACCAAAGATGGAAGGAAGAAATTCACCCGACATATATTTAGGCACTCAGCTCCTTCCATCCAACCATCAGTCCCACATCAATTGGTCTGAATTATGCTCCTCCGCGGTGGCTTCCTTATCGCTATCGCATGGCCTGTAGCTCTCGTGGCAATCTCTTGGAAACTTCACACCTATCCCAGATGTGTTCTATTGCCTCATCCGTATCGTACTATCCGCAATCCGGTCCATCCGCCTTACCTACCTAAATCTCCAGGCGATCACTCTTTCCCCTCCCAGCAGGGCCCCCTGCGTCTTATTAATTTCCCTAAACTGCAGCTTAGTCCCAGCTTGTTTCTCTGCCCTGGCTGCCCCTTAGCGATCATAGTCACCAGTTCGTCCTGATATGGAGTCATGTCCCCATCCAGACGCTTTGGTGATCCATATTATGGAGATAATACCCAGCGGATCGAGCGATGTCCGTTCCTGCGTTCCGCCCCAGGGGAGAGCAGTGAATAGCCAGCGCACTAGAACAGTCCGCTCCGTATCATTCAGTCGATTATAACCAGTATGGGTACTTATGAGGAAGCAATCTCAATCCTGATTCATATAACGCGGTCTTTTATGTGCTCTGCATGACTGTTGCGCTTTGTGAGCATCTGCAGCCACGGAAGCCACGTGGGTAGGCTTTCACGATTTCTACTGTATTTCACCACATCTCGACGCTAGTGAGCGGCACGAGCTAGCTCGAGCCGAGCTGGAGGGTGAGCTCGAGCCAGCTCGTGAGTAAGTGAGCTCGGCTCGAGCCTGGATTGATTATATACATAATATTGACAAACTAAACTAAACTAAGCTAAATTTTCATCTTTCTCACTACTATCAGCTAAATTGTGCATTTCGAAGTTGTTGGTAGGTCAGAATGAGCTCCAAGTCTCTAATTATTACTATATTAGGTATTTACAGTTTATGAAACCTTGCACTGGCTAAGCATTTTAGCGAGCTGTCAAGAAAACACAAGCATGATCTTGGCTCGTTTGAGCTCGAGCTGGCTCGGCTCGTGCCGCTCACTACTCGACGCACACCACAATTCGACGCGCTTTCCCACCAAAACTCAGCGAATGAGAAACTGTATATCCCCACGCACAGAACCTACTTTTCTACGCGCCTTTTAGGAGGCTTAAAGCAAGCATCATTCTTCAGATCCTGCATCTCTACTCTTATCAAAAAAGTAGTTATGAATGAATTATATCTCTGCACATTTTCACATAAGTCTTGGCATATATTTTTGCAGTAAAATTGCAGATATGGAAATTTACCCACTGCATCTGCAATTCATTCAATAAAAATATTTAAATACCTTATTTGGGTAACCTATCCCTATGGAGGTATACATGAATGGCATCAATATAATCCTTAAAGTAATTGTTGAGTTGTTCAAAATGTTTTTATCCTCATAGAAATATTGCATATAAATAGTAGCGGAAGATCACCTGAAAATATATATCAGCATGCCAACTATGCAATATATCAAAATGGATTGAATAAAGTCAAGTGAGTCAATATATAGCCAGAAGAGACCCTTTAATTACAAGACTATGGCCATTCGTGTGATAGTGCTGAAAAAGAGTAGTATGTTCAATCTGCTGAAATATTGTATGAGAATCCCATACAAATAGATGCCAAGACATTGTTACAAATTTCGCTGTGCCATAATTCCTTGAGAATGCTTTCTTTGAGCGAGCAGAGGTGCTAAACATGAAGAACAAGTATTTATTTAGTATCTCTAAATAGAGCTTACAAAATTCTGCTCTAGTGGTTGAGGTACACGCTCTTCTGCGTGGCTAGTTTTGGTGGGGAAGTGCGTCGAGATGTGGTGACGGACCACGTCCAACGTCACGTGACCGAGGCCGTATCTCGGCATACAAGACAGCCAGCGACAAGCAGACAACTACAAACGACGCCCCTCGGCCCGACGGTCGCGGGGACCTCCAGATACTGACAAGAAACGATCATTCAGACACCCTCCCCCGAGGAAACAGCCATCTACGCTCTTGGAACGTGCCCCAGAACCTCCACCAACCTCCCCAACCCACCTTCAGCCCACACAGTCACCTCGACAGCGGGGGCACCTCGAGACCCCATCAGAGGCCTCCCACACTACGAAAATTTGCCACCCGGACGCCACTATCCCCAACAACACACACTCGCCACTCAACCATACCACCAACGCCACCTTCTACGTTCGACACACACACTCGCCACTCACCCCCCGGCACCCACACCAACGACATACACAACATAGCCACACTGAGACACGATGAAAGCCACAACGAAGCTAACCGAAAGGGGGTGACAACCCACCCGTTCCAGCACTCGCCTACGCAACCGGACCCAGTCCACAGCGCACCCGGAACATCGGAAGCGCACCGGCAAAACCAAAGTCAATGGGATCGACTCTCACTACATCAAAGACTGGAAGTCCAACTCCGACATAACGTTCATCCAAGAAGACAGCCAATGGACCCTCCACAGGTACCAGGACATCTTCCAACACGCCATGCAAACGGACCCACAATCTGGACAAAGACTGGAAAAAGCCACAAAGGTAGCCGCCGCCAAAGGGAGGCTTGCACTAGAAAGGGAACTCGAGACAACCATAAGGAACGTCAGCATCGACGACATCCACAAAGGGCGAGTATCTACCCAGGAGATCATCGAATTCATCGAAGCTAGCGAAGCCATGGACCCCAGGGCCCCGGAAGACCAACTGGAAGATACGATCATAGTAGACGGACCACCACCCGAGTTTGGCGACACCGAGCCACATCCGCTCCGTTCCCTCCCCACCGAAGGGCTCCACGGGGAAGACACCATCCCAGGCACACCCCCATACGGGAGCATCTCAAGACAGAGCTCCGAAAGAACGGTCATCCCATCCACAACCGGGAAGGACCTTGCAGGTGGACCACCAGAGTACCCACTACCCGAGTATTTTGACACCGAGATACACCCGCTCCTTCCCCCCCCCACCGAAGGGCTCCACGGGGAAAGCATCATCCCAGGCACACCCCCATACGGGGACACCTCAAGCGAAAGCTCCGGAAGAACGGTCATCCCAGCCACGACCGGAAAGGACTCTGAACCAGGATACACCCCAGTTCCGGAAGAGATGAGACAGCGATGCAGAGAATGGTACAACAGACAAGAGGATCACGACCCAGACGTCAGACTCGCCAACATACACCAAACCCTCAACGAAAGGATGGAGCTTATCGGCGAAAGGCTAGCCGAGACAGAAGGAAGACTCAGAGGAAGACTAGCCGAGACAGAAGAAAGACTAGCCGGAATGATCAAGGCTCACGAAAAGGTAGTGGAAGACATCCACGAAGACATAGTCAGAGGATTCCAGGTACAACACCACATCACGAGACAGGAATTAACCAATGTCATCAAGAACACGACGGCCGCGGAACACGACAAATTAATCAGTGCCATCAAGAACACGACGACCGCGGAACGCGACAAAAAGGAGACACGACGCGCCGAGTGGGAAGCCTCGGTCGACGAATCGCTGGGCCGCATGTGCGACCTATTGACAAGGATAGAACACAGACTACTTTACACCAAGGAAGGCCTACCCATCCATAGCGGGCAACCAAATAACAAGAGGGGACCGGGAGCTCAATACACTAGTAGGCCCCATTACAACGGGACACAGGGAAACCCGATCGAACTCACCCCGTCGACGCCCTCAAGCACCACATCGGTCCCCACCTCACCGGAACCCACCCCGAAACCGGAAGGAATGGAATGGGAATACGAAGACCCATCAATAAAGGGGAGCAAGCACGCCCAGAAGACAGAACTCAAGACGGCACCGACCCCCCACATCAGGACCCTACTGGACCCCACCCCATCGGAACCCAAGACACTACCGGACCCCACCCCACCGGTACCCACTTCGAAATCGGAAGGAATGGAATGGGAATACGCAGATCCCTCAATCATGGGGAGCAAGTACGCCACAGAGGGCAAGAAGATTGAGCTCAAGAAGGCCCCGACACCCCGCATCAGGCTTCCCCCAGCAATCCCAATCCCGGACAACAACCCCCGTGAACCCTCCCCACCAAAAACCTCGCCACCGGAACCCGCCCCGGAACGGGACCCAGGTACGACATCAACGAAAGTGAGCAAGCACGTCCAGGAAGATCGGAAAACAACACCTCAGACGACCCCGAACCCCCCAGTGACTAAGAACAGACAAGGCAAGGAGACCAAGAAGGCACCGCCCACGAGTGGGGGGAAAAAACAGTCATACGCGCAGGCAGCGGCCACCCATAAGGAAACGGCCACAGAGAAAAAGACGGACGAGATGGCGGACACCACCCCAGACACCAAGCCAAAGCAGAACCACATCCCAACCACCTCGAGGAAGAACCAGACGGAAGCAGAAACCAAGGCCGACAAGAACACTTCCCCAAAACCCGCGAGGTCGGACCAGGCGAAGGATAGACAATACGACGGCGAGATCCCGAAAGAAAGATTGTGGCAAGCCAGGATACACAACGAAGACAACTGGTACAAGAAAGGCTGGACACACCCCAGAGAAGGCAACCTAGAAATGGAGAAGACCAAGAACAGGATCAACATCATCCTCGGCAGCGAATCACCCTACCAGGTCCGAAGAGTGATCCTGGACTCCGCTTTCCCAGAAGAAAGAATCCTCCTAATGGTGGACACGGAACACCGACAGGGCCCCAGAGATATATCACACCTCGAGAAGGCAATCAAGAGGATCAACCCCGGGGCTAGAACAGACTGGGACAGCCGCCTGGTCGAACTGGTCACATTTGACATCGGCATGAACGAAGACCCGGGAAAAGTCGACCGGGACCTCCGCATCGAGAACCCCGGAGAGCTCTCTTATAGAAACGTCCGAAGGCTGACTAACAATCGCGTACCCGCAAGGAACGGCAATCCCGCCTTCACAATATACGTCTCAGACAATGTAGTTCAGATCTTAAAGAAAGGCCTACAATTCCGCGGGGAAAGAATAAAATGCCTCCTGAAAGCCGACCTAGGAAAGGAAAAGGCCAGGAGGTACCGATACACGGACTCAGAGGGTTACTGCAATCACTTTCTGGTAGGACAAGTCATAGAATGGGTCCCAAATCAGAGATCCATCCCGGAATGGCTCAGGAGATCCCCGAGAAGAAAGGATGCCGAGGAACCAGTCAACCTGAACGGAAGACCTTTCAGACAGACCTGCCACGGCTGTCGCCAGACAGGTGGCCACCTACCCGGATGCCAACTCCCGAAACGTCCCCATAGGGCACCAGAGTCGAAAACCCCCCCACAATGATTAGAATAGTCTACCAAAACGTGGGGAGGGGGATAATAGGCACGGACATCACACTACAGGAAGGAGCGGACAAGAAGGCGGATTTCATTTTCATAGGGGAAGGATGGGCGGCACCGGGAGGAGGAACAACATTTCACCCGTCATTCGCAACAATACACGCACCCTCCAAATCAGGAGGAATAGCAGCCTACGCCAGAAAAGACATAGTTACAGACATACGAGTAGAAGGGAACGAGAGACACGTCACAGTCACCTACAAGGGGAGGAAGATCACCGGGGTGTACTGGAATAAAGACACTAATCTAGAAGAAGAACTAGACAAGATAGGGGCGGCCGACTTGATAATCGGGGACTGCAACAGCCATCACCGAGAATGGTCCAACCGACAGGATGCCCGAGGCTTAAGGACATACAGACACATGCA
Organism: Kalaharituber pfeilii; assembly: GCA_015179045.1. Taxonomy (NCBI): domain Eukaryota; kingdom Fungi; phylum Ascomycota; class Pezizomycetes; order Pezizales; family Pezizaceae; genus Kalaharituber; species Kalaharituber pfeilii. The sequence goes on along the minus strand of WHUZ01000060.1, from coordinate 313,260 downwards.
AGCCCACGGCTTGACACAACAGATAGACAAAGGATCGATCACCTGGACGAGAAGGATAAACGGCACCCAGAGATCAGCCCTGTTAGACCTGGTCTTCGCAAGGGACCGGGAATGGACAACCAAAAGCATCTCATGGATTGCGGGCGCCGACCACGCCATGATCTACGGGCACCTATCGATCCAAGACAGGGGCCCCACTCGGAAGATAAGAGTCACAGACTGGGAGAGATGGGAGGAATACGCGGAAGAACACGGGGAAGACAGGATAGAAGACGGCAAGGCCTACGAGACACTGATAAGACTGGGCCAGGAATTCACCAAAGAAGCCCAGATCACGGACAGATCGAAAAGGTGGTTCGACAAGGAAGTGAAGGAGGCCCGGAAGATGACCAAATACATCCTACGGAACCCCGGGAACACCAACCGAGAACGCACCAGGGCTCGTAGGTTGCTACGAAACCTAATCCGGGAAAAAAAGAAAGCCTACTGGGAAAACTTCCTGGAGGAAGACCGGATAGAGTCCCCCTGGGACATTTTCCGGATAGCCAGGGACCCGTTCCGGAACCGACCCCTGATGGGCCTAGAGGGCACAGACGACCAGATGGCGGAGAAGCTAATCCGACACAACATCATCACAGACCCCCCCGGGAAAGAGAAGACAAGAAGACCGCACGGGATCACCATGGAGAGGGAACGAGCCAGGGCGGAGATAGATAAGGCACTCTCCAAAACCAAGACAAGATCTGCCCCAGGCCCAGATGGCATCCAATACGGGGTACTTAAGCTCCTGAGGAAAACGAACCTCTGGAAGGCTCTAAGGGAAGAGATAGTGGAGTACCTGAACGGAAACTATGAGTTCGCCAGAGGTTTCGACATGGTCATGATCCTAAAGAAAGGGAAACCTCGGGACCAGCCGGGAAGCTGGCGGCCCATCACGTTACTCAACACAGCAGCCAAGCTAGGTCAGAAGGTCATAGCGAACTCAATACAGAGAATGGATGGCCTCTTCCGGAACTCACAACTGGGGAGCCGACCCTTCCGAGGGAGCGAGGATCTACAGAGACAAATACTAAAGGAAGCAGACCAACGACTCCAAAGCGGGGAATGGACGGCACTGGTTGGGGACGACATCAAGACCGCGTTCAACCACGTAAGGCGGGACAGAGTAGTCACAAGGTTAGAGAAAATAGACCAAAACATAGCCAGCTTCGTCCAAGGATTCCTCCAACCGACACAGTTCTCGATTTCGTGGGACGGAAAGGTCCGAGGCAAAGGCACAATGACGGACGGGGTTCACCGCTATCCCCGGTCCTATTCCTGGTAGGAGTCGCTCCCCTAGCGGAGAAAGCCGACAGACGACATTTCACACGATCATACGTAGACGACTTCCACAGCGTCATCTCCAACCGATCGATGAAGCAGCTCCGAAAGGACATAGACACCCACCGCAGAAAGCTAGCCCAAGAAGCCATGGAGGAAGGGTTCGAGCTAGACCCCCGGAAAGCCGAAACCCTGATAATCGGCACCAAGGGGAAAAGCTACCGCCTGGTAGGACTAACAGTGGACTGGGAGCTCAAATTCGGGGAACACTTCGAGAAAAGACTGCACCTAGGGAAGGCAGCCTGGGGAGTCGCTCAAAGACTTACCAAGATACCGCCGAGCAAACGACGACAACTCTACACAAGCATAGCAAGGAACATAGCCACCTACGGCTGCTGGGCATGGCAGTCCTACGCGAAAGGGGCCCCGAAGGAGACGAAACTCAGACAATTGGAGAAATGGCAGTACAAGGTTGCCAGGGACATCACCGGCGCCCCGTGGGGAACCAGGAGGGACATAGTGGAGGGGATAGCCAACCTAGAATCGGTAGAGACATTCACTCACGGGGAGAAAGAACGAGTGGAAGCTCGGACCCTGAGGTTCCCCGAAGAACCGATACTAGACCCGACACCGGACACTACGTACCTGAGAGGCGACCTATCACACCGAGACCCGCTACCGATACACGTCTTCCCCTTTCAACCCAGCGACACGAGCAAGGAAAGATGGGAGGAGATCATCGCAAAAGAGGAGGACGAGGGGTGGAAGAGCGTCTACACCGACGGGAGCCGAATGGACAACCAGACGGGAGCGGGAACACACTGCCGCGGCAAAGACGAGCACTTATACCTGGGAAGAAAATGCACGATAAACGACGGGGAGATGATGGCCATCAGCCAGGCACTCGACCAAGAAGGAGAACTAATGGTCATCACCGACTCACGCACCGCCATCTCCAGACTCCAGACGATTGCCAACGGCGACCCAAACGTAGAAGGCACATCCATGGTAGTCAGAAGACAGTGGGAGAAACGCGTCAATCGGGGAGACCAAGGCATCGCCGCGTTGTGGGTCAAGGGACACAAAGGGGTAGAAGGAAACACTAGGGCGGACAAGGCGGCCAAGATAGGCACGGCAATACAATACGAAGACGACACCGTCACAGAAGCGGGGATCAGACAAGAAGCCAAAAGCCTCAGGGCCGAAGAACGGAATCGCCTCCACCTCTCCTATCGACCCCTCCAAAGCATAGACAACCGCAGGAGAATAGCAACCCTGGCCGGAATACTAGGGAACAAGGGACTCAAAGAGTGGAGATACACCATAGGAAAGGCTGACTCACCCGAGTGCAGATGGTGCGGGAGAGCCCCAGAGAACCTAGCACACATAACCAACGACTGTCAGACATGGAAGAAAAAGATAAAAGACGGAGCGGGAGGACTGAGACATCCGGAGAAGGACGCCAACCTGGCGGAGATCCTGGAATGGGCAGGGGAGGAGTAGAGGGGTTCTCTTTTCTTTTCTTTTCTAGTTTCTCTATTCATCACCAAATCCATGTATCTAAACATCGCCATAGCCCATAGGGCGGCATGCGATTAATGAAATAAAAAAAAAAAAAAAAAAAAAAGAGATGTGGTGAAGCACAGTACCTTAGGAAGGAAAGGACAAGCATGTGACAAAGCGAGAAGGGGCCTCGGTATGACAGCAGCTGCAAGTAGATATCTTGGCGGCAAGAGAGAGTAGGCTATGTTTTAACATCGATCCTGGAATTCCGGTTTCGTACGTAGGATAAGGAGGGCTTCGTCACGTAGAACAAGAGAGCTTCTCTGAAGGAATAAAGAAGATCTGTACCGTTGGGTTCAATAGGTCTGATTGACTAAAGAGATGTAGAACAAACAGGATTATATACCATTGCATGAGGTGACTGCAGAACCACAACTCGACAGGCAGGTGTAACATATCAGGCAGGTGTGGAAGTTACGGAATGCGATGCTTGCAACTAAGCGCTGTGGCGTGAAGTTGGTGCTGTAGCGTTATTGCATGATTTATAAACATAATGGCAACGAAATGTAGATCATGGACATGAGTTAAATGAAAGTTTTTTTTTTTTTTAATATCATTAATCGCGTGCCGCCCAATGGGCTATCGCGATTTAAATGAAAGAACAGAACAGCAACCAATGAACGAATGAAAACAGCAGTAGAAAGAACTATCAATTAGTAACGGTAACAGAAAGAACTTATCTATTAGTAACAGCAAAACGGATGTAAGGTGATAGCTCGAACACGGTCATGGCTATAGGGTCCCGTTAACAAGGTGGGCACGTGATTCTCTTCGGGCAGTCAAATTGAGCTCACTACAGACCAGCACCACCTTTGATAGAACAAGCTTTTGGAGCGACTTTGCAACTACGATTGGATCATTTGCGAGACCTACGCGAACCAATACTTTTCAGCGCGCTGATTCTGTCGATCTAATTTTTGTTCCGAAAACATCGTTTCGCCGTCTGCCATATGCGACGCGTGTCCTCCGCAGGTGACACGACTTACACAACTCCACTGATCCGTCAGCGCGCAACATGAGGGGCTAGGGGTGGCTCCCACCGAGGGAATTAGTTCGTACAGTTTACCTCACAGCCTCCAGCACCTACATTCGCACCACCACAGGAGCGATCACCACCGCTGCATGGTCGTCTACCACTAAACTCTCAACTCAGCCGAGGAATGGGCATCCCAACCCCTAAAGACGTTTTTCTCTAGAAGTCATGGCGGTATTTTTTCGCAGGATTATTGATGTAGAAAGAGAGACCTTGAAGAGAAGAAAGTGATAAACCATCCAAGTTCAACCTCAAGATTGTCGAACTTTCCGCAAAATTTGTACAAATAAGTACTTTGGAGGCCAGAAGCTGGATTAGACCACGAAAAACAAAGTCCACGCCAACTGGAATGCAAGACCTGAGCGGCCCTCATGCAGAAGCAGCCAGCCCAACCTCCGCAAGTCCCCCGACGATGAGACTAGCCCCTCCCAACCCACCCAGCGTTAAGAAAATTCCACCTGCCATCCCTGCCCAAAGGAAAAGACCACCACCTCCAGGGCTACTTCCACTACAAAGGGCAAGCTCCTTTTATCAAAACTATGACCTGCCATTTCAGCAATAGTAATTCATGGAAAAGCAGTGATTAAGCAACTGGGGAATGTTCAGTAGTGGTTGGAGGTGGATCCAGGATTCTGAAGTGACAGCTAAACAATCATTTGAACTACTTACTAGCTGGCTGTGCTTCGCTAATGCGCTAAAGAAGAAACAATAATTTTCGTTCTTGCGACATTACAATGAATGCAACGGCACTAAATGAAACATTCCCTAATTCGACTTCAGTACTTGTCGAAGTGGAAAATTCTTTCAGCCCCGCCAAAATTGGAGGGAGGGGGCATCACAAGTGAGCGAGATATCACCAGTTCCGCTAGCGATGTTTGGAACCTATCAGCTGCCAGGTGTGATATTACAGCACGACATGCATGTTGAGTGTGTCGTCAGCCAAGATAATAATCCCCTGCCATCGGGTTGTAGCCTGTACCTATACGGGGTTATGCAACCAATAAAACAAAAAATCACTAGTATTCGCAGAGTATTAATATAGATGCCCTTGCTATACTGGACGAAAAAGGTAAGGATTTACAGACTGGGTAGGTTATTGCAAGGAAAACTATACTGCGGCTCCCCATCCAATCGCTCACCCCCCCAGTTTCGGCTCCAGCTTGAATTCCCCTATGTATCCACAAAGCTATTGAATGCACGAGTTTCGTTGACCAAACACCGCAGGCATCGAGTTTGGCATGGCTCATCCAACCTTTTCTAGCCTGCGTTATTTCTGCAGTTGAAAATTCTTTCCATACCTACATTTACATCTATCCTTCTCAGGACGCCGCTTGTGCCTATCACGTTCGGGCATAATCTCACCAACCGACGAGAAAGAATTAGGTCCCGACAACTACTCAGGCAACACAGCTTTCCGAGTTCTATCGCTGGAAGAGACATTTGCTAATCCTGGACCCATATAAGAAAAATCCCACAATGAATGACCGCGAGAACACTGTTCAGAAAACTGTGACTATCCTTGAAGTTCCATCGCGTGTTTCACATGATGCTAACCATCTGGCAATTTCTGCGTCAGATTTCCCTGTGCAAACCTGGATTTAACGGTGTACTTACCGCGCAAGAGGCGAATTCTTCACTTAAGCACATTGACCCTCGGAACTTATTATGTGCCATCAAATTGGACCTGAAGCGCTATATTACCGCCTCTGGAATTGTGCTTTCAGCTACAGGCCAACAATGCAGCCACAGCTTAACAAAATTTGAGGAGCAATTCCTACTACCGAACATGAGCTTGTTCAGTTCTGAAGGCTTCGACGTTGGCACAACCTTTGCAATTGCACGTATAGTGTTTATCAGGATATCAAAGCTTGAGAACTGTATTCCTAATCCTCTTGGATTTCTTCCAGCAGTCTTTGCTGCCATCCGTGAAGAGGATTTACAGCGAGATAAGCATCATTTGCTGGTCGATAATTCTGGCCAAGAGGTCATTAAATCACCTTATAAGGTTTTGCCTCGCAGGATTTGGGATCTTCACAGTAACCGTGTCATAGAATTCCCTCTTCTAACAATAGCCAGAATTCAGCAAAGCTCGGTTCCTCGTTCAGACAAATGGAAGTTCGAATTCTACCGGGATCACATTCCTGTATTTTGGGCCATAACACACAGCTGGACAGATGACATGAGATGCATTAGAACACCTATAAATGGATATCGCTGGCCGGTGCCTGTACCAGATGGAGTATCTTTAGAGCAGGTGCGGGATGAACTTCTTACTTTTGGAGGCAGGTATGTGTGGCTCGATGTACTTTGTTTACGGCAGGAGAATGGAACGAAGGATGAAGGAGTCAGAGCTGAAGAATGGAAAATTGACGTGCCCACAATTGGAAACATATATCGTACTGCGTCAAAGATTGTTCGTTATTTGAACGGGCTGGGCCGCCCATTCAGTCATACCGGTTGGGATAATGATCGTCACTGGTTACAGAGAGCATGGACATTGCAAGAGATTCGGTTAGAGGATATTACATATGCGGGTGGAGTGAAGAACGACCCAATGTATTTGCACGCAATAGGAAATTATCTAGGGAAAACCATGACTTTTCGAGAGGCCCTCACGCCAATTTTGCAGCTGGCTCGGCATATAGACAAGGACGGGCATTGCGAAATCTATCACCTAGCCAAGGAAATGCAGCGTCGACGTTCCTCAATCCCACTTGACAAGGTTACAGGGCTCTTCTATTTGTTACGAACCTGGGTTCTACCGACATACTCGAAGGCCACCCCTCCCAACGAAGCGTGGGCTCAGTCAATCCCCCTTCTGCGCCGCAAGACAAAACTGGAATTATTATTTGACTTTCCATATCCAGGACATGATCAGAGATGGTTTCCATCTTGGGAACAGCTGTTAGAATGGCCGAGGCGTGATCCGACACTCAAGCATGTTAGTCGAAAGCTTGATTTGGATGCTAAAATTTTACCTCGATGCCAACATTGTAATGACTGCGGTCATCCAATATTGATTGAAAATACCACAATACTCGATGATGTGGCCATCAACGAGACTACTACACCCGGTGTTTACACCGCGAGGGTCAAGTTTGAGCTCACGCTTTCGAATTTAGCAGAATTCCGTCCCTATCACGGTCCCTATCACGATTCCTATCACAATTCGTGTAGCCCTCGCAAGACCTCTATCAATAACTGCGTAAAAATCACCTTCTTCACTATTTACCCTAGTCAACAACCAATTGCAAATGGACTCTACACTTTGGTGACCCCAAAAGTGAGTACAGCTCTGAACTGGGTTGTCGCAACATGTATACTACCTCCAGGAAGTCATTGCCCTAAAGACTGCGTCCTGTCTTTAGGAAACGCCTTCAGAAAGGTCGGCATCCTGCGGTCAGACCAGGGGATATCACTCCCGCAGTCAAAGCTCCGCAAAGGACCTTGTGTCTTCATCTAGTTCGAGAACACCGCTCTATGGCGCTGAAGGCTGTAGAGGCAGAAACGAGCGAGACAAGAGCGCTGACCAGGGAGGAGATTGAGAGCAGGCCGACGAAGTTACAGCGCAAGGATATTATTAGGCATCAGAGAACTGTGAAGCAAACAGGCCGACGAAGTTACAGCGCAAGGATATTATTAGGCATCAGAGAACTGTGAAGCAAACAGGCCTGTGAATAGTCACAAGGGAGGGGTTGTGCAGGGAATTCAGCAGGATACTTACGCACAGGGAGACCCTTTTGTATGGACACCCGCAACATGTATAAGTACCGCGGGCACTACTTGCAGTTAGGCATAGTTACTCTTGTTTTCTTTTCTTCTAATAAATACCTCGCCATAGCCCATAGGGCGGCATGCGAGTAATGAAATAAAAAAAAAAAAAAAAAAAAAAAAAAAAAAAAATACTTACGCACGTTGTTTCTGGGTTGCGGTGCTCGATTTTTGTCTTGTCCTTGATTGCGTTATTTTTAACCTTTAACCTTCATGAGCCTGCGCAGGTAGAAAATCTCGAAATACCTAAGATTATGATATTTCCTTTAAGCCATGGACTTTGGAGTGCTCATGAGTTTTCTTCGTCTGTTTTCTTACCGCAGCGCAGTTAATTTTTAAACCAAAGATGGCATTCCTCATGGGCTTTTTTTTTTTTTTTTTTTTTTTTTTTATATATCTTTTTTTTTTTTTTTTTTTTTATTTCATTACTCGCATGCCGCCTGGAAGGCTATGGCGAGGGTTTTATAAACTAAAGCTACCTAAAACAAAGGAAATATCTTAAAACAGGTGTGCCCCGAGGTGAACATCCGTGGTTCGGGGAGAGAGAGATGTCCGAGCCTGCCTACCTCCTTCCTCTGCTCGGCTCGTACACTTCCATGCGCAACCATTTCCCTCCCAGTCTAACCTTTCCGGCTTCTTTCATTGTCTGTGTGTAAACGACCACTGAGCTTGTCTTCTTGCCCTCCTCTCTCAGTAATGTCTCTCTGCGCAGCCACCGGATTCCTGTCGTCTTACCGAGGTTTTGGTTGTCTGTCTCCAACCATCTCCTCACTTTCCCCAAGTCTTTGCTCAGGGCAACGCCATGGATGACGATACCATGCTTTGGTTGGGGATTGCGGGGAGTTCCTGTCTGTGTACGTGGGCGGGGCGCGAAGCTGGTTTGGGTGTCGGGGTCGGGGGTGGTTGTGTCGGTGTGGGTGTGGGGGGTGGGGCGGCCGGGGCTGGTGCCGGGACCGCGGGTGCTGAGGGCCCAGCTGGTTTTGTCTTCTTCGGGGAGTTTGTCTTCCTCCCTTTTCTTGTCTTTTGTTTCGTAACCGGTGGTGGCTGTTGTGGCGGAGGTGGGGGCGGTGGCGAAGGTGGCGTATCTAGGCAGACGATGGGGCTGATGCTCAAGGTCTGCTGTGGCTTTGGTGGTGGTGGTGGGGGGGGTGGTGGTGGCGGTGCCGGGTCCTTGTACCCTTTATCGCTCGGCCAAATAAACTTTTATATATCATTAATCGCAGGCCGCCCTATGGGCTATGGCGATATTCCTGATGGGCTAAAAGAGCTCTGCTTGGAATGATGCTCTTTACAGCTAGATTTTTTATTTCTTTTTTTAATATCATTAATCGCGTGCCGCCCTAAGGGCTATGGCGATGTTTAGTTACATACAGACAAACCTGTCATATTGGATAAGGCTCGGGCCGGCAAATCTTATGCAATCTGACAGGATATCCAGTATGACAGGTTGGAGTGGAGAGGTCAATTTTTAAGGTAAATGCATACAACAATAGCTATAATAGATACGTACATGAAAAAAGAAACTACACAGGAGTAAAATAAGATGTAATAGAGGTCTGTTTCAAAGGGCGCTTCAAGCTCAACAACATCTTATACTTCTCAAGCCGCTGCAGTGCAAGTGCTGCTTGTTCGTCCTCCTGTGCAGTAGTTCCTGTTGCTGGATTTTGCTGAACAAAGCACTTAATTGTTGTCAACGCATTACTTGCTTCTGAAAGTGAGACTGGTTCTGGTTCCTCGAATTCGTCTTCCTCAAGCTGATCCTGATCAATTGCATCTGCATCTTCTGACTCTGCCAGTTCTGGGCGATAGGTATCAATCAAATGGTCCAATGTCACTTCGGTATCAGCTGTAACCTCTTCAGCTGGATCCACGAAATCTTCCACCTCAATATTGAGAGCGCCAGAGTCCTCAGTTCTAATACTATTATGTTTGCGTGTAATATCAACCGTAATAGTATCAAGAATCTCAGAAACATCCCAGAGGGTCCTCGAATGTGAGAAGAGATGGTCCTGTATGCCGAATATTTGCCTTGCGGAAGCAATTTGTAATGGTAGCTGCTGACACGGAATTGTACCATGCAGATACCATATAGTTCATGGCATCTAGAATATTGGGCAGAAATTTGCAAACTTTGATGGCACTGGAAGGAGTTGTATATTGACGACTTTCAGCTGTTGGATAAGTCTCCATAAAGTGAAGTACCTTTCGTATAGTGTTTTGCGTGTGTGAGCTTTTATCATAGTGTACGGAATGAAAATGTAATCACTAAGGACCATGATCCTTGCTAGTATTGGTGCTATCCAATATGACGGTGCAGTTACTAGTAAATCCGGGAAACGGGCCGGCAAAATCGCTATCCATCCAATAAATGAAAATTTCCAATAATTCCACCGGCCAAAATTTGGGCCGAAGAGGTTTATGCAGTACGACAGGTTATCCAGGATGAAATAAAGGAAAGAAAAGGGTATAGTAGAGATCCCCGGATCCTCCTGTGTGGCGGGGAAGTAACAATCTACCGCAGAAAAGGTGTTGCCCGTGATTGTTTCTGTCTTACAGGCTTATGAAAAGAAAAGGTTCAAGTCCGTCTCCTGTCCCATTCATACTCGCATGACTTTAACCATTTCCCTCCCAGTCTCACTCTGCCTAGTGTTGGTTCGATCCGTTCCTCGAGGTAGACCACCACCGAGCTGGTGAGCTTCCCCTCCTCCACGCGAATCTCCTTTTCCTCAACCACTGGATCCCAGAGATTTTTCCCAGGTCTTTGTTGGCTGATTCCAGCCATTTTTGGACATTCCCTAAGTTCTTCCTCAGGGCTACGCCGTGAACCACTATGCCGTACCTTGAGGTGTTGGTGGCGGGGGTGGGCTTGGCTGGCTTTGTTGGGGGGGTGGATCCGGGTTTTTCTCCTCGTCGCTTCTTTTGCCCCGGATGGGGGTCGGAAGTGGGTTTGGTGGGGCGGGTTTGACGACTGGTACAGCGGGGGGGCTGTCTTGGGTGACCGCAGGTGCTGTCGCAATTTTCTTTGCCTCTTTGTCGTCGAGCTGTCTTTACAGCTAGAGGCTGTCAGTGATACAAAGTGAGAAGCAAACATTTACTTAATGAATCCTATAAGCATGTGATGGTATACTGTAAGCATCAATATATATATATATATATATTTTGTTCCCTCTTTGTATATTACTCTCATGCCGTTCCTGTGGGTTGTAGCAAGCCACAGCTGACATAGAGGATAAGCAAAATCTGTCTACATTCATCCTCAACTGTGTTACGAGCAAACTCCGATCCTTATAGCAATGAGAAAACCGAATCTGGCATAGACACAGATGTACAGAACATACAGTTCTGCAATTGTTGGTGTGTTGAAAACTGAAACATAACATATAGGTGAGTGGTGCGGCAATAGCAATGCTTATGCATTTAGTTTGGAGAAGTATCCTTCGCCAGGCAAAGCGCTCTCCTTTAATACTGTATACTCCCGTTGTAACCTACATACTCGGTATAAGAATATATTGGCTATAAGAATATGACGTCCGGTCCCTCATACAAGATAGGAATATTTCATTACCAGGCAGTTTTCTTATTATTTTTAGTCATGTGCATCTGATGCTATTTCTATTTGGGTGCTTATCAGTAAGAAAACAATATCTGCGAATCCTCGCCAGCGCACTCAAACTGAATCCACTCGCAATTTTACAGAGCTCCAAGAAGTCTGAACCGAGAAGAAGATTTGAAAGTCTGGAGCTTAAAAGAAAGGCACAGCAAGCTCAGTGGAAGATCACAGATTGACTATTACCCTGAGACATTAAATATGCGCCCACTTCTCTTCACCTGTGCCTCCTCCTTCATCCACATTTCTGTCTTCATCGGCACCCCCATTCACTCATGTACCACTCACCTCACACCTACTCTTATCCACTTCTCTTATATCTTAGACCCTTATATAAGCCTCCTTACCACTGTTCTGGCCTACCGACGAACATTGCGGTTCGGGAACCGACCAGGCCCATTCGCAAATAGTCCAATTCGCCGGTGGGCTGGCCGATTCGCGAATGGGCCAGCCCACCCGCGAACAATTTTTTTTACAAGTACCACTAGGCACCTCTATGTGCTGCTAGTAATAAATATAGAGAAATGTTCTGCTACCAAGGATAATTGATAAGCCAGTTACTGTGTGCTTGCACAGCCCCATTGCCATTGACAGGTTGCAACTTGCAAGTTGCCACTTAAAAGTTGCTGTCGATAATGTTAATAATATGAATCCCAAGTTGCCACTTCCTACCCACATGCTAGCAGATAATAAAGACAACATAATTAAAAATTTGCTGCGCTTCGTCTAACAATGCTGTAGTAAAGAATATAGATTTGTTATCATAGCTAAATTATTATTCATAGAATAACTATAAAAACATTAGTAAATAGACTTCTAGAATTCTTCTTGCTCTAAGTGAAATTTTGGAGTTATCTTCTTAGGTAGAGATATCCGGATTCCTCCGCCGTTTCTAGTAGTATCTTGTGTTTAGAATTTTCGTGGCTGTATTGCCAGAAATGGCACTTCATAGAATCCTTGCAAGCGCCAAGCATCCACTTCCGGCTCTATCCCACTCGTACTGGAGGCATTTCCCTTCTAATCTCACTCTCGCTGGTATTGAATCTGCTTCAGGTATACTTCGCTCCTCTAGGTATCACAACTGAGTTGGTGATTTTCTCCTCAACCCCCTTTATTATGTATCTAAGGCCCAATTCATATGATGGACATCCTGGAATGGGCGGGGCGATAGAGGATTAGTTCACCTTTTCTCCTTTTATATTTTTCATACTGGCGGATATCGCGACCATTTCATTTTCCTATTACATTTCTCATTCTCCTTTCATGTAACTAAACCGCCATAGCCCCCAGGGCGGCACGCGATCAATGATATTAAAAAGGCACAAAAAGGCACAATTCATGACTCATGTGCTGGCCCACTGACGAACATTGTGGGCATATATATACATATAGGTACATAGAGGTACATTCATGTTCGCCGCTAGGCCAGGTTTTCGTGGCTGGGCTGGCCCCGTGAAAAACACCATATGTTTTTCACGGGGCCGGCCGATTCGCGAATCGACTAGCCGGTTCGCGAACCGGAAAATGTTCGTCGGTAGGCCAGAACACCACTTATGTATGTACCTCCGCATGTATTTTAGTATTTCTCAGTATAAAAATATATTCGTTATAAAGAATATTACCCGGCTCCCCGAAGGTACGTTTATAACAGGAGTATACTATATCTTTACCAAACTGCTCTGTTCGTAGACCAGAAATGTTCTCGGTTGAGCCAGAAAAACATGGTAGTGCATCCGCCTCTCCGGGCAGGCCGGACTGCCTGCCCGGTTGCAGATTTTTTTTTTTTTTTTTATATATCATTTATCGCTTACCGCCCTGTGGGCTATGGCGATACCCGGTTGCAGAGGTATCTACAGGGGACTGTACGGTATCTACAGGGGACGGCACAGGTCATCAGATCGCATGCCAGGGTTATGCATATGCGTGAATATCCCCCGCAGCACAATGAGAACCGCGGGCCCCATGTACTTAAGTTTTAGTTTAGTTCCTTTTTTCCTTTAATAAACCCTCGCCATAGCTCATAGGGCGGCACGCGAGTATTGATATTAAAAAAAAAAAAGAAAGAGGTTTAAGTACATAAGGAATAAATGAGAAAGAACAAAAGAACTAATTAACATGTATGAGACCCACGGCTCTCGCTGGTTTAGAAAGCCAGCATGTACGGGGACCTTGTCTTCCTATTTCCGTCCTCTGTCCCATTCATACTGGTACACTCTCAGCCATCATCCTCCGAGCCTCACTCTCCCAACCTCGGTGGTTTTCTCCAAGTAGACTCCCACTGAGCTTGCCTTTTTCCCTTCATCGACCAGTGTTTGTTTCTTCCTCAGCCAACGGATCCCGATTGCCTTCCCTACATCCTTGTTAGCTGCTCCAACCATGTGAGAGGCGAGGTATGTTATTCAATTATCAAGCCATCTACATACAAGGAAGATTTAGAAGATTTAGGAGGTTAATAAGGAAGTAGTCAAAGGTACATACCGAGTCTGTACTAGAATTACATCTTGCGTTTCCTGTGGTATCTCATTGACTATAATATCATTTCTCCGCTGATTAGCCTCGGAACCTCTCCGGACAGGTAGATTCTGCCTGCCGCTCCCGGACCTCATCAGACGATAAACTTTACGCCATGACACTAGGACACAGGTACCAACATTGTGGGGTAGGTAGATCAAATGTTGGTACTTGTTACCAGCATTTAGTGATACAAAATGGAGGCTGGGCATAGTCCGTGCGAGAGGTCAGTGACCTGGTGTCGCAGCAGGGTATCCTCTCTCTTGAGAGGACAGTTTTGTAGGGAAAACAGCAGCGTTTTTCTTGGGGGCCTGGGTCAATAGCAATGTAGCCATAGCCGTTCAACCAAGGCATGCTATTGTAGCACTAAATGCTGGTAACGAGTAGTATTACTTACTGTACCAACATAAGCTTCAATGTTACAAGAAGCCTGGACCATTGTTTGAATTGTAGACCCCAATTCCAATCATTATAATTCATCCTAGATGGCTATTAACTACATCAACCGAACCTACAGCGTCAATGTCTCAAGCTGCCAGATTGTGATCGTTGCAAACGGCTGGATTATTGACCCATGGCCAAACGGCACCAGCTGGATTATCAACTTCACATATTCTAGTGTTTTTTTTAGGTCCCTGCTTGCGGCTTGTATGCGGGGTTATGTGAACAAAATTATTTGAACAGAGCAATATCATGCCAATCTTTCTAGCGAAGAAGCGGAGCGCTTTGCTTACTTTCAAGCCTGTAAAGCGGCGCAGCTCATCCAGCAGTTTCAAAATTGCCAGGCTTTGCAGGATATCCTGAAGCTTTTACTACCTACTCCTGCACCTCAATTGCACACCCTCAAAATGCTCCGCACTGCAAATGAATAAGCTCTTGTGCATCTGGACTGGTGTACTCCAAATGTAACATCCTAAGGGCAAGAGACACCTCAAGACGAAGCCTGCTAGCAGTGTGACAGGAACTGATAAGCGAGTAATATCTGATAACAGAGTGAGGTCCTACAGGAAACCCAAGATTTCATTTTTGTTTCTTCATCTGCTCATCAATTCAGACCTATTTTTCCATTACTTTTCCATTTTTCAGTTTTTACTTAATTGGGTAATCATGCATTCAAACTAGTAGATCACAGCATTGGCCAATATTTGGTAGCTAGTGGGCCGGTACGCACTTACGTCACTAGTCAAATTAAAACTTGTCTTGCCATATGCCTGTACCAACAATTGATCATACCTACCCCACAATGTTGGTACCTGTGTCACAGTGTCATGGCGTAAAGTTTATCGTCTGATGAGGTCCGGGAGCGGCAGGCAGAATCTGCGGATTAGCCTGACGTTCTGCAAGCTCTACACCGGTCAATGCCCGCTGCCTTGCTGGGCCTTTTGTTTTTTTCTACCTTAAAGAAGGTTCAGCAACAGCAGGTGCAAACTCTTGAGGAAGATTAGGTTGCTGCTCATGGAGAAACTGTTGTCTGAGCTGCGTCGCTATTCGCTGATGTAGTTGCACATAACGTTCTGAGTCTTCGGAGAACAGAGTTTGCTGAAATGCTTGTTCATATGCAAGTGACCTTAAGAGGAGATCACGGCCTACATTAACTAGTGGGTTATAACATGGCGGTGGTGGCGGCGCCGGTACTGGTATGGGTGCTAGAGCCGGTGTTGATGCTAGTGCTAGTGCGGGCACTGGTACTCTTTTTTTTTTTTATATCATTACTCGCGTGCCGCCTATAAGGCTATGGCGAGGGGCACTGGTACTGGTGCCGGTGCTGGTCCTGATACTAGTGCGAGATCTGGTGTTGATTCTGAGGAGCTTTCATCTTGAGTAAGATCAATAAATGCTGGCATAGTCCAAGTAGCGGATTCAATAGTAGAGCTCTCAATAAACCATCGCAGATGAAATAGGGTGGGTGGAATAAGAGAGTTATGTTGAAAGAAATGCTGCAGTCGGTGAGCGCAAGGAAGAGCATAGCGAGTAGCTAATCCAGCTATTGCATATAGCGTTGTATTCTCCAGCTCTTAAATTACGGGCTTGTAACCATGCTAGCCGAAGATGTGCCATTCACATAATTGATGTTTAACCATGCCGTCCCATCTAGCATCAACTAAAGCCTTAGTTAAACCTTTAGCTTGATCACTAAGAAGTACACAGGCTAGTCTACAATCCCCTGTCGATACCCCTGCATGGCCTGCCCGGAGAGGTCCCGGGATCAAGTCAGCTTTATGCAAACTCCACCAACCCCGGGATAGCACATTGGTTCCGTTTCGATTCAGGATTTCAGAAACGGGAACTACGTAGCTTACTAATAATTCATGGCAATGCAGTTATGCAAGTTCCCGCGAATGGACCTTTGGGTATCGAGTCTCAATACAATTATGGATGTACTGCACATAGAATTCATGTAGGATATAGGAACTATACGACCTTGATAGATTGCCACAGACGCCATGTAAGCACAGGCTACGTTCATTCTCCTAACTTTAACCTAATGCAAAAATATTCTGACTTCCTTTCCTTTGGTTAATGGCACAGGGGGTGGTGAGGTGACAGCGCGCCCTGCGCTATCTGCCATCAACCACGGCTCTACATCATCCTCACATTGGACTGTAGCAATCTTACGTAAATGCACGGCCGGTGGCGCCCCGTTGCTCTGGCCGCTCGTACTCCTGCCCAGCTCTCGACACAACACTAGCCACCCGTAGTCCTGTGTGGGGAAGAAATGCGAGGTTTCCCCTTGAATAAGCATCAGGAGAACTACATATGTTCCTTCCTGGACTGGGATGGGGAAATTCCTTTTGTAACACCAGGCCTCCAAATCTGGTCCATGCTCAGGGTGAATAAGGTAGTGAAACTTATCCTCTTGGCCTTCATGGGCGGCGCATATCCTCGTCACCTTGCAATTCCTCACAAATCCTGCTGAATCGAGCAAAAAGGGAGTTTCCACGACATCTTCTGGCTTTGGGTCGGGCTCCTGTATTTCTAACAGCGACACATCGGGATACTTCTTAACCTGCTCCCAACTTGGAAACCAATATCTCGCCGAGGGGTGCGGAAAAGCTGATAATAGTGTTTTGGCATAACATAGCGGGATACTCCCTCTGCTTTCAAAATCTGCAGTCGCAGACACTGCCCTGACCCACGCAGAGCTCTGACTTTCCGTTGGACTGTATACCGGTAGAGGAACGTCACGTCCATTGAGGAACAAGCACATGAGGCCTGCAACCTTGTCCACATCGCTTGTGGCGTGTCGACGTGTAATTTCACTGATAGCGGACAGGTACACGTTACGGACACGTGGTTGGTCGTCGAGGTCGAGGTTAATGCCCATATCACATTTGCGCCTCTCAATGAGCAGAAGGGTCAGGAGCTCCATGTGGGAGGGGACGCCAAAGCTGCGGATGAATCGGATGAGAGGTTCTTCGATAGTGTCTTTGAAATACTCGCGATGTTGCTGTCGCGTCAGGGGGATGTCAGCTGTTGAGGACTATTATTGGGTATTGCACAACGGGTATCTGCGGTATTTACCTGCTTGATTGTCGTGCCTAGAATCATCTTATTTGGTCCAACCATCTCTTGTAATGTCCACGCTCTGTTCAGCCAATGTCGCTCCTCAGGGCTTGAAAGCTCATAGCGACATATGTTCTTATTCCATTTTAACTCCACCAAACTAGGATCAAATGGTCTGCCAATACCGTTTAGGTAATACACTGTCCTGATAGAATGTAGGTAAATATTGCCTATCGTAGGAATGTCCACTTTCCACTCATCTAGTCGTATGATCTCCTTCTCGGCCATAATATCTGCTGACAGCAGATCATCGCGGGGACATATTAAAGGAGCTCTCTGCGTCCCACTGCTCATACCTGGCACAAACATGGGCTGCCGTAGACAAAGCACATCTAGCCAAGCATACCTGACCCCTAGATCAAGCAATTGCCTGCGTATATCTTCTAAAAAAACTCCTTTCGGCAGTGGAACAGGCCACTCGTACCGATTTACATGAGTCCATATTGGCTCCATGTCAGTCGTCCAGCTGTGTGAGATGGCCACATATTCCGTGTCTTCTCTCCTCCAGCGCCTGCATGTGTGCGTCCATTCTCGTGGAATAACCTGGTTGCTGCACAAATCCCAGAATCGGCGCGGACGTATGGAGTGTGGGTGGTTGATGAACTGGTTTCCGACGGAGTCTGTTTTAATAAGTGAGGGACTGGAAACGGAGGGAGCGGATATATATGTTAGGAGGAGGCCATCAAAGTTACTCAAGGACATCAGATTGTCTATGTTGACCTTCTGGCGTTGCTCACAAGGGGCTACTCGCCGATAGTAGAATTGGCATGCCCATGCATATGCAACACCGAACTGATGGTCACCTCGTATAAACGGTTCCAGATTCCTTCCCGCCTCCTTATTATCTCCGTTACCCTCCTGCAGGAGCACTCCAAGACTGCGCAACCGCGAGCACAGCATCTCAACGTTCATCATTCCACATGATTCTCGACTTTCCTCGTCCGTGAGCACTGGAATCCAGTCGTCTCCAAAGGCTGCATGAAACGAATCGGTGGCCGGCCCTCGCCATTCTGGCCGTCTAGGACTGCCCTTTAACAACGTGTGGTGCAGCAGACACATTCTGCTGCCGTCTGTATTGACAATGTCGTTTTTAGTTGTTGAATTCATATCCGATTGAAATTTCAACAGGTCGTATGCACTGCTGGAAGTGGGAAATGGAATCGGCGAGACTGACGGTGTGTGTTGGGGGCGCTCATAATGGTCGCTTGAGAGGCCAATTGTTGAGCTTGATGTCACAGCCGGCATGTAAGACATCCGATTTTGATTCACTTGTGATAACGCATTAGACTACCGTATGTTAGGCCCAATTCCTGTGCGCTACCAATTTTTCAGTATATCAGTACGAGAAAGTCCCAGGTTGAACCAGTAATACCTATTTCAATTGAAATTAGCTAGATATGGATCGGATATTTCTCTGTAATTTGGAATAAAACAAGTAGCTTGGTGACAGAATTGTGGTTAGAAAAGTTGCTGGTCTTGAAAAATTCTCCTGGTAACGAACAAGAAAATTCAAATCCTTTCTACTATCGACAAAGCATATTGGCTACTAAAGAAAACAAGCGATGTCAAAAGTACATGGCGGCTACCCCGCATCACCAATATCTGGTTGGGGTTCTTGGCATGAAACTACCCGCTATCTTTTGTCGTCCATACTAGTATCGTACCTACAGGGTAAATTTATTACATAATGTTTGCAAGCATTTGTTTCCCATGTCGGCAGGGGTACAACAGGGATAAGTACGGGGACTCCGTTGCCAAGATCGAAATTCTGTGAGTGGGGCTCAGTCATGGAATCCGTTAAGCTTAACTTCACCTCCTAAGCCACTGTACCGTAGCGATTATAATAAGTTCATCAGGTATTTCTTGAAATATTTGACTTTTTCCGGCCAGCCTTTGAGCAGCTGAGTCGTGATCGGGGCATTCGGAAAAATAGTAGATTCTGGATGGCATCGTGGGAAGGCCTCCTGGCGCGCACTGGATTTAAAAAGAAGATATTCTCTACTCTAATTCACCACAACGCGACGTACACCACGTCCCGACGCATGTTTTACACCAAGACTGACCTCGCGCGACAACATATATCTCAACCACCAGAATAGAATTTGGCATCCAGCTTGTGGAGGGGTTAAATGAAGGACTAATCTTCATATTCTGCACCTTAGCTTCTTCAGAAATGATTTTTTGAAGGGGCTTATGATTCCATGAATTTCACACCACACATTGGTATAGGCTTGGCATACATTTATTTCTCGCTGTAATACCACTAGTATTGAATTCCACTCATCACACCTGAATTAAAACAGTAGGACACTTGAATATCAATATTTTACCTTATTCAAAGATGTGAGAAGTGCACCAAGAAAATTTCTGAAGAAGTGGTGGAGTTATTCACAAAATTCATATTCTCATAGAAATTGCATGCAGTAATTGTGTGGGAAAACTACCAGAAATGGCACTTTGATGTATGAACTAGGCATTAAACATTAAGCCAATTGAAGCACTAATTATCAAGAGGCCTATGGGGGGAGACTGTGTAGCTACAATTCTATAGCCATTATGGTGAGCATTGATGGGAAGTAGTGCATCCTACCCTCCAATGCAATTTGTATGAGAATTCCATATAAATGCATGCCAAGGCGTCAATGAAAAACTCACGGAATGTCTCCATCCAGTCACTTTTCTGACTGGATGGAAGTAGGGATAAGAGGCGCTAGCCAGATATATATTTAAAGCATGCGCTAATTTACTAGTACATACAAGCCATGTTCACACCCATGTTCACATCGTTATCTACCACGCTACCAGCCCACCTAATCCTCATTCTTGCCCTGCCTTGGCGAGCAGCCGCACGCGGGGTCATGTGATATTAAAAAAAAAAAAAAAAAAAAAGCCCACCTAATCCAGTACTTCGGTATCTACTTCAGTATCCTTCTGAACTATCCTACGTGACTGCAAAACAATCACATCCTGAGTATGATTATCTGCACTATCATCACACTCCTGAATTTCATGATCTTCCGGCATTTCAGTCACTTTTTGCTGTGAGTGCAGAATTCGCCGTGAGTGCAGAATGATAACATCCTGAGTATTATTTTCAGCAATATTATCACGTTCTTGGATAGCTCGCCGTTTAGCTAACTCAGCTTCAGCCACTTCAGCCCCAGTAGGCCCACGAGCAGTGCCTTTTGTCTTTGGGTTACGTGAGGTTGGGGTACCAGATGCTGTTCGAAACTGAGTCCTGAAGCTTGGTTCTGGAGAAGGTAAAATTGTAGTTGGGAAAGTGGGAGTTTTCAAACGAGTTTGCAATGCTTGAACCGTTTGTTGAAACTCTCGAACTTGATGTGCTGCTATATGAGCAGGTTGTGCTGCAAAATGACTCTCGAGATTGTATGTTGTCTGAACAAAGTTGTATCGACCTTGAGGGTCAGGTAAGAGGTTAGGTGTTAGAAGTGGAGTAGATAATGAGGTCTGAGTATTGTCAAGAGTCATAGTCCAGTGTTGATATGGATCCCATGCCGATTTGTTGAGATGCCAACGAGGATAAATAAGTGAAAGTGGGATAGACTCCTCCAGAAGAAAAAATGTGCGCAGAAAGTGTTGACACGGGATAGCATATTGGATAATAATTGAGCATGTAGTACAAGGAGAATTTCCGATATCTTTAGCAGAATCAGAGTTCTGGTAAGTAGGAGATGATGCTGCTTGCCATTCATATTTTAATATGTCGATGCAATACATAGTAACATGCCCCTGTAATTGTGAAAATGCTCCGATACCAGTACTGTCTAGGTGAAGTGGCCAATGACGCTTAAGGCGACTGCGGTTCTCGGCCAATGAAGTATCATCACTGACTTTATCGAAGTACCGTACCTTTGTATAAATTTTTTTTTTGATTTTTTTTTTACGAAATATAGATTAAAAGAAATACTTACTAGATGACGAACGGCTTCATCAAGATTATGCCTTGGATCTAAGAATGCTTTAATTGCAGGATGAAGACCTTCAGCTCGCTGTGTACTATAGCAACCAAGATTTCTATAGTTGCATGTATGAATTTGAAGTACTTGATGTGTTTTAGGAAGCCAAAACTCATCAATATACTGACGTTCAACAGGTAGTAATACCTCTTGCATATTATTGAAGACTTCTTCAAAAGTTTCCTAAGATATACACTGTATCCAAGCCCCAATATGCAGACGAACAATCTTTAGTGCATCCTCACTTGCAATCTCAGATGTTATTCCCTTACGTACTATATAGACCCGGTTCTAGATATTTTGAAATATATGCTAAGTACATAACTGATGTTTCATTTCAGGATGAATACTCGCAATTGCACTTTGTAGAGCTAGTTCTTGATCAGTTATACAAACACTTGGGGGCTTGCAGTCATTCCATATCAGTTGCTGCATAGCTTTTAAAGCATGCTCAATGTCAGCTGTATTCTTACTACGAATAAAGCACAAGCCAATAAGAAATGTAGTATCCAACTCCATCATGAAACCGGATGCAAAGCATTTTGCTCGATGAATTTGGCTGTTAGATGTAAAGAAAACTAGATATTGGACCTCGGGTTCGAGTTGTTGTTACTGAATTGTTGTATAGCGTGGAATACAATGCATATTTGCATTGTCTAATAACTGAAAAATGCGATTCATGGTTTGTGAGATGCTATCAGTAACTGGTTTACATGGATTGCTATTATTGTAATAGGCTTTAAGCCCAATAGGTGCAAGAAGGATATTGTTTACTTATGTATGACTAACACCGGCTTCTTTAAGATAATGAGCTTCTGTAAGAAGCTTCTCATAGTCTCAGTTGAATATAAAATGTTCCGGATAATCAAATGGATTTTCTGCCATCTTATGGGTATGCTCAAGTTGCTTTACTCCTATAAACCATTCCTTTTGAACACTACCTTTACTGGTCTTTTCCACCTTCTGTAGGGATATATAAACCTCCCATTTGCAGCCAAGGTGTCGATGCTACCTCATTAGTTAATATCCAAACTAAATAGATATATTTATAATTGACTTACCAAGGCCTGGTGTTGACGATTTTTTCCAGGGTCAGTCTTGCTCATACCATCACTAGCTTTATATTCCTTTTGGGTCACAGCAGTAGCTGTTAAACTATAGCGATCATGAGGAGCATCACCAGAGTGGACACATCTATAGTGGATTCTTCCACATTGCTCTGAGCCACTTGCTACCGAAATCAAGAAGCCTTGAGAAAAGGCATAAGCCTGCAAACGGGTTTTCGCAGCACTGGGGTTTAGCCCATATCTTTCACCCCTTTCAGGCTTTTTTAAATATGCAGCCGGCATAGCAGCAATGATTTCGTGTGCACGGAGAAGAGATACAGACATTGAAAAGAGATGATTGGAGCCGAGATAGTGTAAGGATTTTTCGGAATATCTATGCATCCTTGTATTGTGGCGTTATGTACTAGTAGATTAGCGGATGCTTTAAATATATATCTGGCTAGCGCCTTTTATCCCTACTTCCATCCAGTCAGAAAAGTGACTGGATGGAGACATTCCGAAAAACTCATGGTGCCATTAACTGACCACAATGTCCTTTCAGTGCAAATAGAGGTATGAAAAGTGAAGAATAACCCTTTATTTATTTTCTCTGGAACGGGCATACAAAATTCCGTTCTGGTGGTTGGGATATATGTTGTTGCGCACAGTCAGTTTTGGTGTAAAACCTGCGTCGGGACGTGATGCACGTGGGGTTGCGGTGAAAGACAGTATGCACCTACATCTGAAGTTCCATAGATGGACACTTGACCAGTAGAAACATGTTGCAGGTACAGTAAAGTATATACAGTATCTTAGGTGGTCCTAGTTTTTTCCCTCGTCACAAGTAGTCTATTAGGGCTGCATACGAGTTATGTAAGAAAAAAAAGTACCCTTATCTTTGAATGTTTCGGCACTTTACTCCGCATACTATACGAGGTTGTGGAACTTGCTTTTTGTGCTGCAGGACAATGCTATCCGCTGAACTGGAAGCCAGCCACTTTGAATCGGGTTACAAGTACCAAATATGCAAGTAACTACTAATATGGACTGGTTCGTTGACTCACCTGGTACACAAGTGATTGCTTCTTCTTCTTCCTAGTTCACGCGCAATCGAGAACAGTGGGTGCCTTCCAATAAGGATTTACGTTGAAAGTCAAACTAAATTTATCGGGGTGCATGTCCCCGTGAACAGGAGGTAGTTCCGCTCACCACTAGGATGTAAGCCAAAAGAGATTTACTTTTGTTATGTGGACAATTTCACCTCGAATACAGTAATCATGAGCTAGCAAACAAGCTGTCAATTCGCCACGAAGACAACATGAACTCTCAAGCGCCAAGAGAGAGCACTAGAGCAAGAAACAGCAGTCAGGTATCAATATCTTTTTTTTTTTTTTTTTTTTTTTATTTCACGTGACCCCGCTTGTAGCTGTTCGCCATGGCAGGGCAGGTATCAATATCCAACATGGGCTCTCCGGGGGCAGAGATGCGCAGGAGAATAAGAATGCTTGGCGAGATATTACATACGCAAGCACGAATAGGCACACATGATGCAAATGTATAGTTGATGAATTTGGATATCTTCGACCAGTAAATGGTACTAGTATAGTTTTTATGAACTATGCTACTTCAGCGGTGATGTACTCTAACTAACTTTTGTAAATTATTGTTTATTCAACTGAGAATACCATCTACCCTGGCTACACCGGATGAAAAGCGCCGAGATGTTAATGATCCGGTATAGCAAGGGTAGACTGTATGTTTTCGAATGCTCTACCAAACAATGAAACAGGGAAATGGATCCCCATTTTATTCCAAAGCAGCGATTTCGATTTCACATAAACCCTTAGCGGAAGTCACCCAGTGAGGAAGTACTGTTTTTTTTCTTTTTAATATTCCATACCCTTATCCCATACAAACAAATGCCGAGCCTTCCAACAGAAATGCGACAGGCCATAATTCCTTCGCACATACCATTTTTGAGGAAACAAAGTGCTAAATACCAAAAATTACCTTTCGTCCTAATCCTTCTGCAAAGCGCATTATCAATTGATGTTGTGGTTGTTGAGATTTCAGTGCCAAAGGAGGCCCCCCCGGGGCAAGGGGGGAGGGGGAGGGGGAGGGGGAGGGGGAGGGGGAGGGAGACCCATTGAAGAAGTTGATAGAGATGCTGGGGGAGTAAGGGGTTACTGATATTATCACTCACCGATAGTTCTTATTTTGTTATCTTTCATGTTTATGATTATGTACCTAAGACATCGCCATAGCCCATAGGGCGGTAAGCGATTAATGATATTAAAAAAAAAAAAAAAAGTGCCAAAGTTGGTACGCAGTTTCAGTGATAAACGCATGCGGAATGGCAGGGTGTCCAGGAAGGTGGTAAACTACGTACAATACTCGGCGCACAGAGCTACAGCTCATAGCAAATGCCTTCAATGCAAGATTTGCGGCCACACTTGACATGACCAACCTGAAATTTCAGAGACAAATTTCACAAACAATTGCCGCCAAAATATGAAACTGGAAAGCATGCACACATTAACAAAACAAAGAACATGAAGCGGGAAAATTTTCAAACAAGTCTTAACATATTCAAGATCATATTGGATCCCAATATAGGACCCATCTAATCGGGTGCCGGCGTGTCAGGCTGTCGCGGGATTCCCGTCTTGCCACTTCGAAAACAGGCGATGTCATGATCTGACATTGCTCAAAAATGCTAAATACGACATCATACAAAGGTATTATCGGTTTCATTAGAGTCTCCGAGTCGAGAGAGCAAGCAGGTGCTACTGATGTTGCTATCTCATTTTCTTTTTCAATTTTTCCTTTTTCCGTTTAATTTTTTTCCTCTATAATATTATTATTTGCTTGCAGATCTGGGTCCACGACCAGAGGCGAACCTACATAAATAGGAGATAAAAAACAACACCAGCATAAAATGAAACCGCACGTTACTATTTCCCAAAATTCTATTGCACTTTGTCAAGACCACAGACTTCCGCAATGGGTCTCTCCGTGCCACCTACACTCTGGCTTGTCACACTCTCCAATTCTATATGTCTAACCCCTTAATTGCATTTCCCACATTATACACTCCAGCATTTTCACTAACCTTCTGACCCCTCATGAACCTGTATTTTAGGCCCAAGTAGCTCTGGTTCTCCTGGCTTCCATCTCCTGGCCTCCGGTCTTATTACCTCCTCCGTCACCACTTGCTGGTGGTATAGAGGGAGGTTGTGGTAACCAATCCTCCATACGCATCGCTTGCGGAATCTTCACAGAGTGGACTCGGGAGAGGTGATCACGCAAGTTATCCAACCGCTTTGGCGTAGCTCCGCAACGCCAGGGACATTCATACTTTCGTCGTGACTTAGGAACGGTATTTGAGGGCTGCAACTGAACGACAGGAACGATGGGCAAGCTCTCCAGTATACCAAGTTGATGTTCCGAAGGGGAAATGTTGTACGCATCAATTGTTTCATATTTGTGGATCTCACCATCGAGCGGCAGGTTCAGGAATTGGGGATCAATGGTGGTAGGAAGGCCTTGTGAAGCTGTTGATTGATTGCAGGTTGATGTAAATGGTGATAGCAGCCCAATATCCTCCGCAGCGCTCGAGGCGTTTATTGCTAACTTAGGCCTAGAGTACAGTTGCAGTTATTAGTTACGGAGTGTGCGGATTGACGCTACTGTCTGGAGACCCCTAAGGTGCCAGCACAAGTTATATGTTGAAGTTCAAATAATATACTTACCTCTGAATTGCGACCTCTATGGGACTCATGAGAGCATCGACAGTTCCTGCAGAACCTCCGCTGAAGTTGCTGCTGCCGGTATAATTTTCTCGGAGGGTTGTTGATTCATCATTGTTCATATCAACATCGTGCCAGCTAGTATCATTGGAAGGATTCGTCCGAGTGTTAACGTTGTCACAAAAGAGAAAACTCAGGTATACTTGGGAATTCTTTGGGGACGCTGGTTGAAAATACCTGGTGCGGAACCGTAGTTTTGCAAGTCCATCCTCCCTGTTTTCGGATCCCATACCCGGATGACACGGCTCAGCCATCTCACCTGTGGAAGTCGTCAATCTCCACGATGGCCTGTCAGACAATGGTTCATGCCTGAATATCTGAACAGTAGATATTTGTAGTGCTTCTGGGTGGCGTTTCTGCAACATTTGGAGTAGGGAATCAAGGTATGCCATGTGGGTCGTTCCCGTCAAGAAAGCGTGATCCAGGAAGAACTTTCGTAATTGTTCTACCAGAAGGCTTATGACAGCCACAAGGATATCGGTTGTTGGAAGATCACAGATGGAATCTGGAAGGTCCATACCTGTGCTGCCTTACACTTTTCCTCAAGTTTGTCCTGTGCGGTTCCAAATTTAATATAGCTACACCCCAGGTCGTGATAAGGTACAACGCTTTAATTGATGCTGTTGATAAGGTCTCGGTCTTAGGAAGGAAGGGGAGAAAGGTTAAGGTTGTCTTAACAATTTTGGAAAGATAATATTTAACACTATAAACCTCAGGTTCCTAGTACATAAGGACTCGAAGCTTTTCCTAGGCTATCATAAACCCCTTGCAGCCCTTTTTTCGTTAAAGGTTAATTCATCGAACGCCCTGCAGCACCTTCTTGAGATTGATTTGTTTGCAATTCCACACTCAAGTGTGGAAATGAGTCCCAAAGAATTTGGTATAGATGCCGGCAGCCTATTCGCGATGAGTTTCTCGTAGAACTTGATAATCGTTCGCTGTAAAAGATAGGATTACGGACCCTGCAACACAGACGCGGTATCGTATCACACCCGGGTAAGATTTCCAGTTAGCGCTGCAGGTTGTAACTCCTGTGCAGGAAATGGGCTGATATAAAGGCAGGAATAATATTAATCCTCATCTTTTTATTTATTTTTTATATATTTTTTTTCTTCTTTCGGTTTAGTCGTCATATGCAGCCCTGTGGACGATTAGGGCTATACAGCGGCGAACCACAGAAAGACGAAAAGAAACTACAATGTCATAACCCACGATCCTCGCTTGTTCGCTTCCGGCTCGCGGTCCCTGTGCCTACTGTAGGGCCTCTGTCACCGCCTCCACGAACTCTTTGACTCTGACCGCTAATTTCCCTTCGGTGCCACTGGCTCTTGATCTCTTCCCGCATTCTTCCCGCATCGGACTCCACCAATCCGGGCAACCTCCTACTTCCATCCAACGTGCTGCTGTCTCTATTATTACACTTACCACGTTAGGTTTAGGTACTTTTTCTTAACGATGCAATTTCCATCGATCCAAAAGGGACGAAAAGGACTAGAAGATTACAGATACAATCAAGAAAACGCTGCCTGTATCGTACATGTCATCTTTTTTAAGAATCTTATACGTTGTTGTACGATCCTCCTCCCCTTTGTAGCGGATTTACTGGTTCTGCTACCTGCCTGAAGAATTTGAAAGTCAGAACTGATGTAAGGCGCAGATATAATGAAGATCGAGAGTTACAGTTTCTGAAGGCACTCAATAATGAATCGGCGCTATACAACATTCGCCCTCCAGATCCTCGACATTACTGTATTAATTCGGTAGTACGCCGATACCCTACGGTGGCACAGTACTCGCTAGTAAGACAGTAAAATGGTGGTAAACTATGCTATCATCAGTGGCTCGCCAATAAAACAGTAGTTTCACCAAGAGAGCGGCAATAAGGGATGTCACATATGAGGGGGAGGTAAGTTGATCACGTACTACTGGCAAGCAGAGCATGTAACGGGTGGACTGAGTGTGAATGCCGGGTGGCACATTCAAAATGTATATTGTAGTTTCTCAAATAGTATTTTAGGACTGCACGTTCAGCCATCAGACTGCATCTTACTGCCGAATTACTACGGTATCCTAGTTCACACACCCTCAACGTCGACCAATTGCCTAGAGGCTATTCAGCTCATTTCCTCAGTTGTCTCCAGACGAAGTTACTGCCACCATTTATTTTCAAGTACCACTGCATTCTGAAACAATCGCCCAGACTTTTGCTATTAAAACTGCAAGTACAGCCTAAGGCACTAGTGCAGTCCTTAGGTACGAAGTAGGGTGACTATCTTTTATTGCGCGATGCATGCTTCTGCAGG
Organism: Kalaharituber pfeilii; assembly: GCA_015179045.1. Lineage (NCBI taxonomy): Eukaryota > Fungi > Ascomycota > Pezizomycetes > Pezizales > Pezizaceae > Kalaharituber > Kalaharituber pfeilii. Next base: position 284,756 of record WHUZ01000060.1, on the reverse strand, counting down.
TAGCAAAATAGCCAATTAGCTATCTAGCAAAGCAATATTTGCTGGCAACCCAGAGTAGCTGCTTATCTTAGTCGAAGTCCAGTCTTCCTCCTGCAATAATACATTCGACGTTATGGCTGAGGAGAAGCAGCTCTTTCCGGCAAGGCAACTCTTGCCAGCTATGACCGGGACACAATTGATATGCAATGTGCCCAAAGCACTGAAATCCCAAACTACTTAAACATTTCCGTGCAGTGACTGGAATGGTACTTTCGGCCGCGCGGCAGCATAACGTATAGACCTTCAGGTATTCCATGTACTGATGAGATGCTTGTGACCGTTCCATTCGAGCAATGCTCACACTGGAGCAGTTTAAGAAACACTTTTCTAATACGTGATCAGTATCTGCAGGAGCTTAGCGTGTCGAACGAAGAAAATGCTTTAACTCGTGTTGAACCTGGTAGGTACTGTAAAAACTCACCAATTATTGTATCTGAATCACTTTGCATGCATATGTAGGTAGTGCAGAAGCATATGTAACACCAATGGTGGCACGGTAATTCCCGTTGCAATAGCAGCTGCAGGCCATCAGTGCTGTTAATAATAATCTCATCCCTCTCAGTGCTGTGGGGAAGCTGAAAGAATTGGCGTTGCACCGGAATATAGCCTTGTGATACCGGGTTCTTACTCTGGCATAAAGGATGGATACTCCGGTCACTCTGAGGATAGTAGACACTATGGCTCTCCTCTCACAGTGCCTGTTGGACTGTGTAACAGTCTGCTGATTATCTTCGAATCGAAGATGTACCGAATATGGTTCAAGCGTACGCTTCTTGGCGTTTTCCATGAAGCTTGGCATTTCGATTTACGCTCAAGGGGCATGCACACGCACAAGCGTAATTAGCACGAGCATAAAAATGAGCAGCAGCATCAACTTAACAAAACTTGAGTGCCATATACGTATTTAAAAGCACTAGAGCGCACCAACAACGGTACAAACCCCCGCGCCCCGGACCACAGCCAGAAATGTATGAAATCATGGTGACAAAACTAGGCACCTCCTATGCCTTCTGGAACGTTTTGACGGAAGTATGAAAATATGCTGCTGACGCTCAACATGTGCAATATGCCCATATATCGCCTGGCGCGTTTAAGAGCATGCCCAATGTGCCCGATATGCGCATGAATGCTCGCCCAATATGGCCATGCCCAATAACGCTGCATTTGCATCATGGCAGCAGCGATGCTGCCCGTCAGAGAATACTAAGTACTGCATTGAGATGATATTTGCAGTTCTGCAGAAGTAGTGCTAGCCCGATGAGCTTCATGGGCCTGTTCGGGCCACTCGGAACACACACCGCAGCACCTTAGTCTGGTGGCATAACCCCCCCTCCCCCCCGTCGAGACCGTTTCCAGCCATGTCGAGAGTTACACAATGCATGGTCGGCTGCTAGCCGATATGCCAAGAACCAGTCAGCCGGTACAGCGTGCAGATATTACTCCACGCCAAAACGCAGGATTTCAAAGGTAAGCTATCGCCATAGCCCATAGGGCGGCATGCGAGTAATGATTTTTTAAAAAAAAAAAAAAAAAAAGGTAAGCTAGGGTCCCTGCAATAGGGAGAGCACCTGCTTCTCGACGATTACAGTATAGAGTGCTTCACCTGGAAACCGATCATCACCGAGAAACTGATCAAATCCATTAGCCTACATACAAAGCTAGTGTGAATGTAAATAACCCTCAGGTGGGCTCAAATTAAAGCCAGAGCATGAGAGGACATAGCAAATTATTTGCCACACTTCCCTTCCACAGTTTATAGCACATGGGCGGTGACATATTCTGGCATATATCCAATCATATACTAGAATATTCTTTTGAGTCACCACATGTGAAAGAGATTACCTGAGGCCTTTGCATCTCAATATACACTCTGTTGCTTATGGTAAACAAGTATGCCCAGTTTTGTGACTATTGGGCTAATCTATAGAGAGTTAGCTTCATATCAAAAAATACATTTTTGCTTACTCGGATTGATGGCAGTATTGAGCTATTATTTCATGAGACAGTTGTACAGAGACCCTGTAAAGCTATATAATAAAAATACATGCATAGGAAATGTTTTCTGAATGGATTGCAGCATAATGGTTGCGTCAGTTGAGCACTGCAGGATATACATAAATGTAAAAGCCTAACTTCCTCATATAGTACGCAGCAGTGTATGCAAATATGACTTCTGAAACATGTCTTAGCACTGTCATAATATTGCCTGTAAACTTATGTAGGATATACATGACTCCATCGTTAGATTCTATGGGGCTACTATAATTGTAAGCAGCAAAGAATATATATATTACACTTATAGGACTCATACCTATGAGATACATGGCAGTGGAAATAAATTTACTAGCAAAGTCTCAGTTTGTCCTTAATACGATATAATTCTCTATGGTGTGGACCCTCATCACCAAAGAAATGAATTTGATTGATTTCCCGGTGACGATAGGTTTCTAAGTGAAACATTTTTATCCCACAACCCGCGCAATTGACAGGTATAACTGCCCTCGATGGCATATGTAGCCATTAGCAGAATGGGCTAACTGACAGGATATGCAAGTCCCTCTCGGCGACGCAGCTTCCGACAGTATTGGCTCAATTGACTGCTATGTCAGGACCCTCTTGACCGAGGGCAACATGGCACAGCGCGCTGAATTGACAAGTATGTCAGGTACTGTAAAAATTTGCCCATCAGAGACTACGATGTGCGAAGAGACTTCTGCCATAAAATACCCAATAAACTGGACCGGCTCAGAACCGTCATGGTTGTGTATCATAAGTGATTGTGCGTATTTGTGCAGTATGACGATCGAAATAGCTTCATCCAAGATGAATTGTGGACTTGAGGTTGAATTGTAAACACTCTATAATCTACTGACATGGATGAATATTGGGTTACGCGGTCGTGTAACTACAGGCATTATATAGAGCCTCGACATTTGATTTACATCGATTTAGTCATAAGGCGATATAGGGCTGAACTGAGAACTGGGAGGTACGTCAGGTCCTTCTTCACGGCGTAGTACATGGCAGAATGGCCCAATTCACTGGTATGGCAGGACGTTCTCGACGGCGAAGAATTTGATAGAACCGGTTCGCTTAGCAGACGTGACAGCTCCTTGTTGACGGTGCAGCATATGCCAGAATTAGCTCAATCACCACGTATAATGGTCCGTTTAACAGCAGAATTGCCAAGTATGACAGGATATTTTTTGAAGATGCAATATATAGCAGGGCTAACTCGATTGACAGGCAGGATAGGACCTTATCGACATATATGCCCGATTGACACGTAAATGGGCAGGTCATACAACCTTCCCTCTCTCGACAGTGCAAAATTGGCAGTACTGTCTCAGGTATGATAGGGTACTCTGGATGCCGAAGCATATTATAAAACATCTTCAATTGGCATGCATCATAGGACGCTGTCGAGAGCACCGCTTATGGCAGGATGGAATGGTATTTTTTTTTTATATATCATTAATCGCTTGCCGCGATGGAATGGTAAGAGAAGGCGTGTATAGATGAGACAGCATAGCTAGCACTATAATTAAACAATGCGTCATAGCTAATATAAGAACTCTATCGATATCGGCACGGTGGGTTGAAGGAGGGTTTGTCAAAATGCTTGGTGTCCTGCATGATGCCAATAGAACAGCAGGCTAAGACATCCAGTATGAGTATTGTCAGTTGTGACAGAGACCGCTGATAGACATCATGGCAAGGACGAGTGAACCGGAGTCGGGGCGCCTGTAATAGTATCATAACTTGTCGACAGGAGCAATTTGTCCAGAAAAGAACAATTAGAAAGGGAGTGTCGAGGGGAGAAAAGACCTTAAGCACCGGAGGGCCAATCTGTATTAGAATTGATATTGCTCTCAGACTCCCAAGATGAAGCAGTTTTTCCTTCCGGACGCACCACTGTTGCCAGAGCTCGGTTGTCAGCTGACGATATGTTAGGCACACAGTATTATTATTATTTTTTTTTTTTTTTTTTTCCCTCGTTACTCACATACCGCCTTATAAGCTATGGCAAGGCAAGACACACATAGGAGACAACTAACTAAAAAAGCTGAATAAAGTTCAGAAGTCATCTTTAGAAGGTATACTCGTACAGTCAAAGGGGTTTATATGCATGCTTCTTGCACCCGCAACCTGGCAACCTCTAGTCCGCCTTCTACAAAGAAACTTCCAACTACCTAGCATGGGCGAGATGTACGGACGCAAACGGGTATCAGGCGTCACTTCAGGTATACACTACTTCTGTCCGACTTCATTCCTTCCCAAGCGTCGTCTTTCTGAAGTGATGTAAAACACCCACTGGAGCTAAAATACTGTTAACAAAATGTCATATAGCCCTTCCTGCAGCCGTACGCCATGCCAGGGCCCCCTTGCAGAGCCGTTAACGCTCCAAGGCAAGCATAAAACAAAGTTGTATTGGTGTTCAGCCATTGTCCGGATTTCTGCATTCAATGTTTTTTATATTTATTTTCTTATCATTGATTGCTTACAGCGGCGGTGTCTTGTACGTCAAGGCTGGCTGGCCTGAGCGGGGCTGCAAAAAAAAAAAAACAAATCCCACCCCATTATTGGTATGCTTCCCTTCTAAGCTATGACGGTGCACGGCTGTTGTGTGTCGAAGAGAACTAACGTACACGTTCAAAATCTCCCTCTTTCACTAATCCTCCCCTCACTTCCTTGCCCATTCCTCTTGTCCCCCTATCAATAAATTTACATGGAGTCTTTGTTTCTGGGTGCCTCCACCTCTTTCGGTCTGGGCCATATTTTCACCTCCTCCTGCGTTGGAGCCCCCTGTCCCTACTAGCCCAGACACCCTTCTATTCTCCGTTACCCCCTTTTCCACCTCCTCACACAATTTCAATTACACACACTATAGCAGATTCTCCCCCTAACACGGCGGTTAGGGTGTCTTCGGCCTTGTTTTAGCTGTCAAATCTGCCCTGCCATGGCGAACAGCTGCAAGCGGGGTCATGTGATATACAAAAAAAAAAAAAAAAAGCTGTCAAATCTAAGATGAGCTTATCTACTCCTTTCAGGGGCTACTACATGAAGTTCCTAAGTGAGGAATAACAACGACACTTAAGCCCCCCTACCCTCTCTATCTCTTTTGAGTTCTCCGTATTGGAGAAAGCCTGATCCGAAAGGAACTGATCTGGATGGGTACTTCATTGATTAGCAAGGTGGTGTTAGACCCTCTGTATGTGTCCTCGTGGTCGCCCATAGGGAGGTATAGGAGTAACGATATGGGGGAATAAGGGAAAAAAAACATTGAAAACAAAGTCCACTCCCCCATCTCTCGCTTCCTTCCGGACGAAATGCAGATAACTATACCTAATGAGGTGCAGCCATGCCCTCACCCGTGCCCAGTGGCATCTCGGCTCGCACCCAGGCGGAAAGTTCCCCACGTGACTCCAAGCATAGCTTTAAAAATTCATTACCAGTGGTTCTATAACATGCCAGAAAGTGATGGTTCGCAGACTTTAAATCTTGCACCCACTGAGATTGACAGTGGCTTAGAATCGTTCTGTCGAGCCCTCCATGCCCTAAAGCTTGGAGATTTCTGTCCAGAGTGGTTTTAGGGCTTCCTCAACTGCCAACGTTTTTCCGCTGCTGAATCCAATCTATATGGTTTTCCAGGGCCTCAAGATCTTCCCGCAGCGGTGACTACGATGCTGGCAGTGTCTTTCCATGTACCCTAATCCTGAGAAACGAGCTTCTTAGGTTAACCCTACCTGCTTTTGTAACTACGCACAAGGGGTGGCCTGTCTCTCATGCTGGCACTTGGACATCACGCCCTGTCCAGTAATCAGGCAGCAGAAATCGGTTGATTATAGGAGAAATGCCCACGAAGATTACTCTCTCTCTCTCTTAATTGGATTGCTCCCACTAGGGTTTCTCGGTGGGTGGCGGGCTCCGGCTTCGCTAGTCGCCACCCTCTACTGATGAGCAATGAATGACACTTGGCTGCATATTTGCACAACCGACTGCGAAAGGACCACACACTCGCAAATTTAGAAACCGTAAAATACTGGAATAATCAATCGCGAAGGAATATGTATTATCTCAGCAAGCAATGTGTCTCGGCATGCTTACTGTATACCGCTAAGGTGCTTCATCGCCACCACTCCGTCTCCAGCATCCAGCTTCTGTCACTTCCAATCTCCACGACGAACTGATCACTACGAATTACTCAAAGAGCCAAAAGCTCCACAGCAGAAGTGGCATTGCCGCAATTTGCGCCCTAGTATGTGCAACAAAAGTTTGTTGCGGTGTCTATGACACAATTACTGGATATGTAAGTGTAACTTTTCTATTTTATATCAGTACTCGCTTGTTTTTTTTTGTTTTTTTTTTATGATTACTCGCGTGCCGCCTTTGAGGCTATGGCGAGGTTTTGGTTAACTGACTTAGATACATCAATCGATAATGGCAAGGAAATTAAGTAGAACGAGAATAAAATTCATAATGGCAAGGCAACAAAATAGAAGGAGAATAAAATCCGAAGTACTCGCTTGTAGCCTAATGCCATGGCGAGCCCCGTGGGCGAGCTCTTAATCCGGGAATAGGGTTATTATCTATAATATATCTCTCTCCACGACGTCGAAAACAAAACAAAGGACAAGGTCTCCATAACTTTCATTCCCTCTGCCACCACCTACCTTCTCCAGTGATAAAAGGAAATAAGATAAAATTTAGTGCACACTTTCAGAACTTAATAGCATGAAAGAAGTTCTCCAATGCATCAGATTCCTCCTTCCCTTCTTTTCTCCACGAATTCTTCCTCACATCCCTCCATTCCCTGAAGGCCACTGGGTGTCATTCCACTAGTGTACGATGGATAGCCAGGTGACCTCCTGTGTGCGCCTCCTTATACCTGCGCTTAGCATCCTCACTCTGTCCAATTCTTTTCATCCACTCCTTGGTAAGTCCCTTCCCTGTCCGCAGGGCATTGAAAGTGGTAGCTGACCTACAAGACCATGCCATCCCCTTCCCCCTCCATACCCCTCCTGGATTTAGCTCGCCTTCCTTGCTGCCTTGATTGTCTGGCGTAGCCTCGCCCTGTAATAATCCCTCCGCTAAGAGTGTAAGTTCGGGTGACGGTAGGTACTTGATCTTTCGTTGGATAACTCTACTGGCCTTTCTCATAGACAATCCTGGTTGCTTACTGTGGTATATATTGCTATTCTATCAAGTATCTGTGTTAACAATTATCTCCAGCAGCTCCACATATTTTGGGCCATGACTGTTTCTCCGGTTCCGGGCCTTATCTCCAACATAGTGTTTCTCCAGTCTCTGGTCCTTTCTTTTTCTGAGCTGTGGCTGTTTCTCCGCATATCCGGCCGCACTCGTGTTCCGACATTGTACAGGTGTTTCACTCTTTTGACCATGCTGAAAGTCCTTGTGATACGGGTCGTGCTCACCCTATGCTTCATTGCCCGCATTGTAACTATGTCCACTGATGACACTAATGGGATGGATGGAACAGTGACGCTCAAGGGGACGCTACTCTTTATTTCTTTTCTCTCAAGGACCGTTTGTAGTAACTTTCATGTTTATTTCCTTACATTCTACATCCTGTATTTGAATTGCCATAGCCCCACGTGCGGCACGCGATCAATGATTTTAAGGGGAAAAAAAACCGTAACTATGCCTTCGATTAACTTGGGTTCACAGTTGACAGAGCCAGAGCAGGTTGGCCCTCAAGACTGTCAAGTTCATCAGGCTCCTCAATCATTTCTAGTGGTATAGAGGTTTTTTTTGTTTTTTGTTTTTTTTAATTTAACGTGACCCCGCTTGCAGCTGTTCGCCATGGCAGGGCATGGTATAGAGGATGACTAGCTGCTCAGATATTGTGACAGGCGATTGTGAGGTTTTGGTGCGGTGCTGACGACTGATGACTGTTGCTAGCGCTCCGAATTTGATAATGGTCATACTGGGCCGCACTTTTGTGCAAGGCTTCTTACGGCAAAAAATGATTTAAACCAAAAAATGTACGATTAAACCGAAAAGTATATTAAATGGCCTTAAAAGGGATAACTTGGGCACTTTTGCGTTGTCGCTGAAACCCAGTCTTCGAGTTTAAGGACTTCTTCGGTAATTGGGAGGTGTGAATTGCGTTTTGGAAGCCTCAGCTGAGGATTAGGTGCTTTCATCAGCTGGATGTACACCTCAATGTCATTCTGGGATGGGCTGGTGCACCTGCAAAGTCTTCCTTCCCCGGTGTAAGCCATTGGGAAAGTTTCTTCGAGCGAGACTAGAGGTTTCCTCTGTATGTAGAGTTACTCTTACACCTCATTATTCTCTTCACAAATTGATCTTAGACACCGACAGCGCCACTCAATGGACACTGGACTGGACCTGGACTGGACGCACGACACTAGGCTACTGGACTCGATGCTGGCTTGGATGCCAGGGCGCGGAATGTCTCCATCCAGTCACTTTTCTGACTGGATGGAAGTAGGGATAAAAGGCGCTAGCCAGAAATATATTTAAAGCATCCGCTAATCTACTAGTACATACAACCTATGTTCACACCCATGTTCACTTCGTTATCTACCACGCTACCAGACCACCTAATCCAGTACTTGGGTATCTACTTCAATATCCTCCTGAACTATCCTACGTGACTGCAGAACCATCACATCCTGAGTGTGATTATCTGCACTATCATCACACTCCTGAATTTCATGATCTTCCGGCATTTCAGTCACTTTTCGCCGTGAGTGCAGAATTCGCCGTGAGTGCAGAATAATAACATCCTGAGTATGATTTTCAGCTTTATTATCATGTTCTTGGATAGCTCGCCGTTTAGCTAACTCAGCTTCAGCCACTTCGGGACCAGTAGGCCCACGAGCAGTGCCTTTTGTCTTTGGGTTACGTGAGGTTGGGGTACCAGCTGCTGTTCGAAACTTGTTTGCTTGTGTATGACTAACACCGGCTTCTTTAAGACGATGAGCTTCTGCAAGAAGCTTCTCATGGTCTTGGTCGAATGCATTTCTTTGCCCTGCCATGGCGAACAGCTGCAAGCGGGGTCATGTGATAAAAAAAAAAAAAAAAAAAAAAGTCTTGGTCGAATATAAAATGTTCCGGATAATCAAATGGATTTTCTGCCATCTCATGGGTATGCTCAAGTTGCTTTACTCCCATAAACCATTCCTTTTGAACGCTACCTTTGCTAGTCTTTTCCACCTTCTGTAGGGATATATATACCTCCCATTTGCAGCCAAGGTGTCGATGCTACCTCAATAGTTAATATCCAAACTAAATGGATATATTTATAATTGACTTACCAAGGCCTGGCGTTGACGAAGCTTTTTTCCAGGGTCAGTCTTGCTCATACCATCACTAGCTTTATATTCCTTTTGGGTCACAGCAGTGGCTGTTAAACTATAGCGATCGCGAGGAGCATCACCATAGTGGACACATCAATAGCGGATTCTTCCACATTGCTCTGAGCCACTTGCTTCCGAAATCAAGAAGCCTTGAGAAAAGGCATAAGCCTGCAAACGGGTTTTGGCAGCACTGGGGTTTAGCCCATATCTTTCACCCTTCTCAGGCTTTTTTAAATATGCAGCCGGCATAGCAGCAATGATTTCGCGGGCACGGAGAAGAGATACAGACATTGAAAAGAGATGATTGGAGCCGAGATAGTGTAAGGCGAGGCTTTAGGCGAGGCTTTAGGCGAGGTTGTATGAAGCGAGGTTCTATGAGGCGGGGTTCTATGAGGCGAGGTTCTATGAGGCGAGGTTGTATGAGACGAGGTGTAAGCTGAAGCAATACCGGTAGCAGAAGGGAGGCAGTGAAGGAAGCATTGTTCAAATGTTTCGAAATATCCATGCATCCTTGTATTGTGGCGTTATGTACTAGTAGATTAGCGGATGCTTTAAATATATATCTGGCTAGCGCCTTTTATCCCTACTTCCATCCAGTCAGAAAAGTGACTGGATGGAGACATTCCGGCCAGGGCGAGATACTCCGTACTGCACCGGACACTGGACTGAACAATGGCAGACCTGTGGAAAAGACATTGGAGTAGGGCAAATTTGTTTTGTTTTTTTCGTTTTTTTATATATCATGAATCGCGTGCCGGAGCAGGGCAGAGCGGGGCAGGACACTGGTACTACAGTGACCCGTAAAAAGTCATGCGGGATTAGGCACTTACCCGTAATAATGTACCACCACACAACAAGGTAAAGTTTGAATCCCCAAAAGAAATTCTTGACACCTACGTAAAACAATAAGCTAAAATCATACAATTTGCACCCTAGTGGCCAATGCCTCGTTAAGTACATTAGCTGGAGAAACATAGGAATTGGCACCCAGGACAACTCGACTATACGAACACAAATCGCGGAACGCTGAACACGCCGAGTTGCCAATATATCTAATGGAGGAATGATCGATAACAACCCAGTCGAGGTATGGTTCGCCAGCCTCGATCTGGGCTAGCTGAAGGGATCCATCCCCATCCCCAACCCCGACATCGACACCCGATCCCGCCCCTCCCCGCTCCCATCAAGGCCCACGGAAGACCACAGCAAATCGCACCAGCCAACCCCCGACAAATCCTCGACAAAGACACGGCATCGTAATACACGGTGTCGCACTCCGCAAAGACTTGGAGAAGGTCAGGAAATGGCTGGAGGCAGACAACAAGGATTTAGACAAAACCACGGGCATCAGATGGCTGAGAAGGAAGACATTGCTAGAGAAGGAAGGGAAAAAGACAAGCTCGGTGGTGTTGTACACCAAGACAAGGACGGAAGCAGGAAAAGTTAGACTGGGGGGGAAGTGGTTGAGATCGGAGGTGTATGAGCCGGACAGAACAAGGAAATAGGCAGGCTCGACACCGAGGAAACTAGACAGATCTTCGTGTTACATTCTTTTAGTGCTTTAGTTAGTTTTATATACACCTCGCCATAGCCCATAAGGCGGCATGCGAGTAATGAAATAAAAAAAAAAAAAAAAAAAAAAGAAGGGCCAGAGGGTACGTTGTGTTCCAAGCATGTACGTAGTGTAGATAGGTAGCTGCTTTAACCTGACCCGGGTATATGGGTCCCTGCCATAGACTGGTAGCCTGTATGCGGGGTTACGTGAATTAAAAAAAAAAAAAAAAGAATGATCGATAACGCGAAGATGAAATGCTACTACTGGTCTTAGTGAGGTTAAAAGGTGTGACTAGACATTCCGGCTTGGAAGACGCTAGAATCAGAATAGAAGACAGATGGTGGCGACTGTCAGATTAACGCCACACTCTTTTTCTGTGAAGCTGTGATAAGGAATCGAGCGCGCGGAGTGCAAGGGCACGGATGCGCACGTGGACTACTGTAGCACAGAACACCGGATCAAGATTGAATTACAGGGATCAACAGCAAAGGCTACAAGGCTAGACTGCTATGGTAAAGTACGTCTAGGGTACGGTAGTGGCCCCAACTTGGTAGTGACAACCATACACTGGCGACCCTGGCTATAATGAACCTCTTTTGAGTGAAACCCTGCCTATAGTGAAGGGCTGGGCCAGATCTTGAAAGGGCGCTCGCGATAGTGAAAAGTGGTTATAGTGAAGAAAATTGGTCGGATTTTAGCCTTCATTATAGCTAGGGTCACCTGTAATACGGAAAAGTCGGATGAATAGAGAGGATGCGATGTAAAGCTAGCCTTACTCGAAATCTTCCGACCAAGCTCAAGACGGCAAAGCGGGCAAAATATAAAGTAGGGCTGGCTCTGTAATATCAGGATATGATATTGCTGGGGTCTCTTGACACTGTTGACAAGGGGGTACTGTCTGGCTCTATAAGTGAGAAGGGTATTTCTTATAATCATATGCACCACCGTTTTACATGTCAACCTGCATTTATGCAGTCCTTCATGTCCAAACTGCTGTCTGAGCATTTACTAATAATGTATCAGCAGCCCTAAGCATCCTGATAGCACGATAACACAGGCGCATTCTCCAGTCCTGCAGCTGAATAGGCTGTAGAGTTCTCGTGTAGCATGGAGTCCGTATGTTCATACAATTTTAATTTTTTCTCCGAGTTTGTATGTATGTACAGTGGGATTTTTTCTGGGGGTTTGTAGGAGCCACAGTGACGGAAAAAAACGCACATTCTAAAGAGCCAGTCTGTCTGGGTTCTGAGCCCTACTGGCTCTATCACCAGGGTGTTGAACAAGGGTGCCTTGTCGTCGTGCCAGGGCGCCTGCAAATAGACGCATCCTCTCTAATATTGTCAGCCTTGCACACCTTCCGTTCAAAATTCCTCGTGCATATCCCAATGAATGTTCACAGGGGTCTAATTTCGAGCCATTGTTGTGGGAGTTGGCTTCATGATAGCAGCCTTTTCTCGAACCCTTCCGAAAAAGCCTTGCCTTCATCGTACCCATGCAGCTCCACTTTGGATGACGGTCTGCACAGTTCCAAATTCCCACTGCTGCATTTATCGGGCAAATCTCCGAAACCAAGCGAGTCAAGAATTCCATGCAGAGAAGATACCAGCTTCAATATTGATTTAGCTATACGCCATGCATGCAAGATTCCGGGATATCATAAATGTTCCAACTCCAACGGCAAGAAGCATTGAACAACTGCGGAACTAGTCGATCAACTTGCTGACTGGTGGAGCATACTTCAGCCTGTAGGAAGCTTCTTGGGCCCATTTTTTTTTTTTTTTTTTTCCTTTTAATATCAATACTCGCATGCCGCCCTATGGGCTATGGCGAGGTTTTATTAAAAGTAAAAGGAAAAGTAACAAATAAATAAATACATGTAGTGCCCGCGGTGCTCATACATGATGCGGGTTGAATGTCAACACAGGAGCCAGCATGTTCGGGGACCATGTCTTCCTTCCTACTTCTGTCCTCTGTCCCATTCCGCTCTCAGCCATCGTCCTCCGAGCCTCACTCTCCCAACCTCGGTAGTTTTCTCCAAGTAGACTACCGCTGAACTGGTTTTCTTTCCTTCGTCAACCAGTGTGCTTTTCTTCCTCAGCCAGCGGATCCCTGTTGTCTTGCCTAGATCCTTTTAGCTGCCTCCATGTACGACGATGCCGGCTTTTGAGGTGGTGGTGGCATCGGGAGTGGTTGGTGGGGAGGAGGTCTTGCTCTTGGAGCGGGGAGGACTCTTAGGCCCAATGGAGAACTTCCGCGGAGTACAAGCAAGGCTTCGCAAGCGTGCTCCATAGAAAAAAGGAGCTCAGAGAGTGAGACATGCGCGCCGCACCGAGGAAATTTCTGACTGCTGTTGAGTACTCGAACGCTGGTGCAGCCCAAATCTGGGGCAAATTTGCGGTCAGTGCATATGCATGCAGTTCTGAACACGTGCGTTCCCCCTCTCCCGCCATGCACTTGCCCTCCGATGTCAAACCTTCGGCACCTGTTTGGAAGAAATTTGTGCAACAATATGCGGCATCTTAATATTTGTGCAATGCAATTTGACTGAAGGTGGGATCAGAATACCAGGTAGCAGGCTAAGCATCTCAGTTTGAGTCACAAAATCACAGTACAATAATTAAAGGGGACAAAACAAGAAAAAAAAAATAAATAAATAAATGAATACAAATAAATCTAAATATTTGAATCACTCGGCTGAAACTTCAAAATCCCGTCGACCCTTGAGGAATCCACATGCGACCGTGACATAAAGTAACACTTTATTTGTAGGGTTTCAGATTTATAGTGAGTGCTGGTGCGCGGATGTCGTTGAATCCTCAATGTTGATCGATAATGCACTCCGTTAGCCGTGCCCCGTCATGGCCTCGCAGGGCTTCGTACACTGAACAAATATAAAAAAAGAAATGAGAGCATCTGAAAGCAGACGGTGCAAGTACTGTATATAGCTACGAGTCACTATATTCTAGGACGTTTGCCCTGTGGGCTATTCGTCACAAGAATATGAAACAGGAACGGGCCCTATCCCGGTCAGATTTCTGCTGTTTGAGGGTTGGTCCAAAGGCAGAAAGGTATTTAGAATATTTCCCACCAGTCAGAAATTTTGTGGGACTTACATCCTTGCGAAGGGTTACACCTTTGCAGTTATTCCGAGCAAGCCGGCGTGATTAGTATGTTCTACTAGTTGGTTGCACTGTAGCAATGACAAGCGCACTCTTATTAAGCGCGACGAGGCATGTAGCCCTTGCAAAAGGTAGCTTCAAAAATTTCATCCAAGCATATATCCACAACTGCTAGTGGCCAAATAACAGCAAAATCCAAGAAGTCGAGCCCCAATGAAAAATTACAACATTACTTTCCCAAGTACCCACACTGTATTATTATTCCATTAAGATTAATTCCACCAATCCTAGGAATACTATACAAATAATGACCCTACTAACTTCTCCCGTTGGCTGGAACACCTTATTCCATTGCTAGAAACGAATCCACACTGGACACGTGGGGGCAATACCTTTTTATTTTTTTTTTATCTTTTTAAAATTTCCACCCAATTCACTCTATCTGATGTTGACTACAATATACAGTCACTGGAATATGACATTTTAGAGAATTTCTTCGCCGGGGTCAAGATCTAGAAGTTAGGAGAGCGGGGGCGACGGCGCGATGGGGCCATGTACGTAGAAATTTATTTTAGCCTGTCTCCGGGCTATGAGGGCTTGCCCAGGGACCCTGCCATGGCCACGTGCTACAAGCGGGGTTATGTGATCAAAAAAAAAAAAAAAAACCTTACCAAAAACGAAAGCTACAGTATTCTCGATATAAAAATGCCATCGGGGGGGGGGGTACATTCTTATATCAAATATATAATTCTTATATGTAACTAAGTGCAGGAAAGGCTGTAGGAGATACGGAAAGGCGCAGAATACAAAAGAGGTGCAAAACAGGCTCAAGGTATTTTGTTTAATATCATTGCGCCCTGTGGGCTATGACGAGACTAGTTACATAGGAGATAAAATTCAGTAATAGGAAAGTAAGTAAAAAATGCCCAGTTATCTCTCCATCCACCTCAGCAAGTCCAGCACGGGGGATCCCCTCCTCTTCACCCATGGCTATTTTTTTTATTTTTTTTTTATTTCGCGTAACCCTGCTTGCAGCTTTTCGCCATGGCAGGGTCCCTGGACCGAAGTCCTAATGGCCCGGAGACAGGCACCTGTGCAACTACCTACAAAATTGTCTCCAATAAAACCACAAAAAAAGACAACCCAGGACTGTCAGTGATGCAGAGGAAACACAAAGCGAAAGCCAAATCCTCCAAGAGAACAATCAAGCAGGAATACCCAAATATCCCCCAGAAAAATCAAGCAGTCATGTCCATTTACTCCACATCCAGCCTCTTCCCCGTTCTGTCCACCTTTGTAATTCTGCCCCAGTCATACAGGCACGACTGGTGCCACTTGCCTGATAACCTTACCTTCGCTGGTGTTTGAGTATCTAATTCTACCTCCCCCTCTAGGTAGAAAACAATTGAGCTAGTCTTCTTTCCCTGCCTCCTTTCTTTTCTCACCAACCATCTTGCTGCAACAATCTTCCCCATCTATAAGTTCAACTTTTCTATCCAATCTCTTTCTTTCCCAAGTTTCTTTGTTACTGCTATTTCATGCACCACAACTGCCTGGCCAGCCATGCTATGGCGAATAGCTGCAAGCAGGGTTACGTGATATTAAAAAAAAGGAAAAAAACTGCCTGGCCAGATTGTGGGAGTCTTTCTTTCTGGAATGGTCTTGCTTTCAGAGATGATATGTTACGGTTTCTACGATGATGTATTAAATATGAGGGTGTAACTTAGGACAACGCTTGGTGCTTGACCTCTGAGAGGGCAGCTCTTGCTGGCCCTTCTTATAGTCAATCCTGCGTGCCTTCCATCTATTGTCTAACTTGCTATGATATCACGACATTCTATCTATGGATATCCCTCAGCCACTGCCTCGCCTCATCTAGAGGTCCATCCGGTGGCTCTGCTCCTGGAGGCCCATTCGGTGACTTTGCTCCTAGAGGTCCGTCCGGTGGCTGGCACTGTGCTATGACCATGCCGTCAGATCCTTGCGATACACATCCGTGCCCGACCCATGTTTCATTGCCAGACTGTAGCTATCGGTTGATCAGGCCGAATTGTCACTAGCAGTTTTACAGGTCAATGGGTGGATATCCCCTTCCCGGGTAGGCCCTGACATGATATTGGAGGCTTCTTTTCCTTTGCCAATTTGGATGTGTTCTGCTTGGGGGGATTGGCACTGGATCTCCTTTTTGCATTTCTGGATAGGGAAGTGGTGGACTTTGTTCAGCGTTTTGGTGGTGCTGCTGGAGGTTGGTTAGAATTTTGTATCAGGGGTGCGTGAAGGTGGCATGCGTTGTGAAACAATTGCTGCATAGGACAGTGGAGGTGGCATTTCTGGTGGAATATGTTTTTTTTTTTAATATAAATATCATTCAACTGTACTCGCATACCGCCCTAAGGTCCCCACGACATTGTGGACCGCGGTACGGGAAAGGATGGTAGATTACATCAATGGCGAGTACGACTTCGCAAGGGGCTTCGACGTGGTAATGATACTGAAGAAAGGGAAACCGAGGGACCAACCGAGCAGCTGAAGACCAATCACCCTCCTCAATACGGTGGCCAAACTAGGCCACAAGAAAAAAAAGACCTATTACAGAAACAAGACGGCCTTTTCCAGGACACCCAGCTGGGAGGCAGACCCCACAGGGGGGCGGAAGACTTACAGAGACAAACTCTGAAAGAAGTGGACCGCAGACTGGACCGGAACCAATGGGTAGCACTGGTCGGAGACAACATCAAGTCAGCCTTCAACTTCCTCAAAGAGAGCAAGGGTGGTAGCACGCATCAAGACAGCCGACATCAACCGGGCAGCCTTCGCGGAGGCATTCCTAATGCCAAACAACTTCAACCTGGCTTGGGACGGACGGAGACGCGCTACCGGCTGAATGACAGACGGTACTCCTCAAGGATCCCCTTTGTCACCGGTACTATTCCTGATAGGAGTGGCACCAGTAGCAGAAAAAGCAGACCAGAGGAACTTCACGAGATCATACATGGTGACTTTCACAGCGTGATATCCCACACATCACTACCAAAGCTGCGTCAGGCCATAAAGGCACACCGGAAATTCCTCACATCCGAAGCAGCGACAGAGGGGTACGAGATAGACCCCAACAAGTCAGAGACCCTCATCATAGGCATCAACGGCCCAAACTACAGACTCACAGGACTGACTATAGGCTGTGAGCTCAAGTTCAATCTCCACCACAGAACATGACTACACCTTGGCAAGACAGCATGGAGAGTGGCATCGAGACTGATCCAATTAGCCCTGACCAAGAAACGCCAGTTATATACCAGCGTCGCCCGCACCATTGCCACATGGGGATGTTGGGCATGGAAGGACTACGCACGAGGGGCCCCCGAGGCAACTAATGTCAAAACGGACAGTCTGATCCCGCCTTCTATTATCACGACATACACGTTCTGTTAATGTTTTATTGGCTTAATTCTTTCTTATCTTCGTTTCACATGTCGTTTACATGGATGGTTGCTATGGTTATCTCGTATATTGTAATTCTTTCATTTATTCACGGAATTACTTCGGATATCACATTCAGCTGGGATTTGTTTCGAACTCGCATACAGCTTGTGTTACTTCGTCTTTTCTTTACGAAACTGTACAAGTTTGTTGCCTATATCTACGGCTACCATTTGGGTATAGTCGTCTCGCTTTCTGTGTATATAGTCTGCGGAAACCCGCACCCACTTAATACCATAGAGTCGCTCAACTCCTCTCCTCGTTACCTTCCTCCGTGCCTCCACTCCATTGCTGCCTTCGTTTGCACCATTATCTTTCTCTATAGCGCTTGCCCCGCTATCCTTATTCTTCCGCTACGCATCGTATTACCCTCTCGTGGGTCACGTTGTTAACTAAGATCAGAGACCTCGAGAAGTGGCAGTACACGGTAGCCAGGGAGATTTCTGGAGCACCGTGGGGGACAAGGAGGGACCTGGTGGAAGGGACGACCAACCTGGAATCAGTGCACACATTCACGGCAGGGGAAAGCACGAGGGTCGAAGCGAGGGCACTACGTTTCCACAACGAGAGGCTGAGGGACGAAGCTCCAGATCACCGGTACCTGAGAGGATCCCTGAACCACAGCCCCCCCCCTCCCGCTGGCCACACTACCCACCCTCCCAAGGGACGCCGATAGAGCAGAATGGGAGAGGATCATTGACGACGCCGAAAAGGAAGGCTGAACAGCTTCCACATGGACGGCAGCCGGATAGCAGATAAGAACCGGGGCCGGTACGTTCCACGACGGGAGCAGTATTTCCACATACTTGGGCACACAAAGTACAGTCAACGACGCCGAATTAATCGCCATCGGCGAGGCACTAGAACGTCAGGAGGGAGAACTCCTGATCATCACCGACTCCAAGGTAGCCATATCCAAGCTCCAAAGGATCGCCAATGGAGGCCCCACTCATAAAGGCGCATCACGGATGGTCAGAGAAATCTGGGAAGCGAGAGCGGGAAGGGGTGACCTAGACGTGGCTGTACTATGTGTGAAAGGCCATAGAGGAGTCAAAGGGAACACGGAAGCGGACAAAGCCGCCAAAGTCGGCGCTCACCTCCAATACCAAGACGAAACAGTCGCCAAGACAGGCACGCGACAACTATCAAGATCCCAGAGGGCCATGGAAAGGAACAGGCTGGACCTCAACTATAGGCCACTGCAACGATTAGGTCAGAGGGTCTCGACACTTGCAGGAATCCTCGGGGGCAAAGGCCTAAGACGATTGAGACACGTAACGGGCAAGGCGGACAGCCCGGAGTGCCGGTGGTGCGGGGGAGAGGAGGAAACCACACCCCATGTACTCACGCGGTGCAAGATCTGGAAGAAGAAATGGCCTGGAGGGGAGACGGACCTGCTCCGACCCCCGAAAGACGACCGGAAGGACAAGGACGCATTGATCGATCTCCTTGAATGGGCGGGGCGTTAAACGGAATAGGCGGTAGCCTAGGTTTCACTGTTACTTCATATCTTTTTCATAGTGTTTATTTTTCTTTTCCTTCCTCACTTTCCATGTAACCAAAACCTCGCCATAGCCCATAGGGCGGCACGCGAGCACTGATATTAAAAAAAAAAGAAAAAAATGCCGTCCTAAGGGCTATGGCGAGATTAAGTACACAGGAGATAAGAGGAAATAAGATAAATAACACAACTCAACCCCTCGCTCTTGTAACTGCTCCCTCACGCCCTCCCTGCCCAACTCTAACATAGCTACCATGGAGGGGCGACCGCGGGGGTCGGAGGGGTCTGTCAAACGTAGTCTGTTGCGGTGCAGACTAGTTCCAGCAAAGCCAGTATATTGTGGCATCCCGTGTCTGCCTTGACCGACCTCGCCATAGCCTGCAACGCGGCACGCGAGTAATGAATTTAAAAAAAAGAAAAAAAGAAAAAAAAAAAAACATATCCCACCAGAAACGCCACCTCCACTGTCCTATACAGTAATTGTTTCACAACACATGCCACCAAACACACCTCTGATACAAAAAACCTAACCAACCTCCAGCACCACCGCCAAAAGGCAGGCTGCCACACTCACCTCCTTCATATCCATTATTAAAGGATCTGGAAAATGTATACTACATGGAAGCAAGTATGAGTTCCCCCGCGGCCCCATTAAGGAGAAAGCTGCTCGAAGGAATAGAGAATTTCGTACTTGCGACAGAGTAATTTAAGTTGTTCACCACCTTTTAGATTTTGGGGTTACTTCTGTTACTCGTTCGAAAGTATTAAAAGGGTAATTCCACTCGCTGATCACGTGGCAAATTACTATTAATGACTGGGTCGCAAGACTAATTGCAGCGAGCTTGGCGCCAAGCGGTCTCTTGTTTAAACCTCATCTTTTTTTTTTTTTTTTTATCATTTATCGCTTACCGCCCTGTGGGCTATGGCGATCATCGTTGCTATAGCTACATGCATCTTGCGAGATACACGATGCATGTCGAGGATCGTGCCTATCCCTAGCCAATCCAAGGAGTACGAGAAGTCTAAATTCAATAGCTTGGCAATGTCAGCATCGCCTGCTGCTACCTCCGATATCATCCCACTGGGTCTCGCCTTGGCACATCAACTGCTCACTCCTGCTCGTCTCAATCACCCCGACCTCCTCAATCTCGCACTAAACAACATATACTTAGGATCTGGGCGTGGGCTCCTCTGGCAGCCGCTGCTTGTTGCTATCGCGGAGAGCACGCCATGTGTCGACACGCTTGCAGTAATGGCACATCTGGGCCGTGAGGAGCTCTCTTCACTTGCAGTTGTAGCGATGCTCGGGCTAGAGGCGTTTCGCAGCTGGGGGGGCGGGGGATTCCATGGAGTGAAGGACTCAGATAGCCGCCCGCAAAGTGCCGGAAGCGGATCCAGTACCAGCAGCGCGAAAAGGACAGCGGCCCCCGATGCGGTTGCCGATGCCAACGAGGATGGGCAATCTGTAGCAGACGAGCACCCAGCTGATGCGCAAGATGAACAATCTCCGACATTGCCGTGGCTAGCGCCGCTCTACAACGCCTTCTCAATTTCTTCACCCTTGCCGCCACTACTGCTTGCTGCCGCAGGAGGTGCTGCCCCCCGAATCGACCATACACCATCAGGACTCTCTGCTCTTCTCGTTGCCCGTCAGGGAGTTTGCGCGCTGAGTGCCGCAACCTCGCCGCTAGATAATGCGCATATCATTCCATACTCACTTCTTTACGGGCCACGCCGTATAGAAGGTTACGCATGGCAGTTTCTGGCGTTTTTCCTGAGTGAGTCGGTGCGTGATATCATCTTCAATATTGCATCAGGGGCTCAGCAAGCTGGTGACGGGTCCTTCGTTTGGCCCGATGCAGTAGATATGTGCGAGCGCCTATTGCCCAATGGCATCTTGATCAACCCCACATTACACACCATGTTCGACAAGGGGCAGCTGCAGTTGCTGCCGGTGTGCCAGTTACCTGTGCCTGCGAGTGACGAGGAGCGACATGCTTATGGTGTATATTACTACGACGTTGAAGCCATGCTTGTCGGGGACTCTGCATCGGAGGTGATGAAGCATCACATGCTGCGGAGTGGGAAAGCTCCGGAAAGCATACCGCCCGCAATCGCAAGTGCGGCCAGCACAAGAATCTATCTCCATACCATGTGGCCCGACCTGCCGGCTGAACAGGTCTCTCTTTCCATGCCGGATACTATTGAAACTGGCTCAGAAGCGGTTCCTATATCGTTGGAGCGTTCTTTGACTGAGGTTCATGCATTCGACGACGGTTCGCGCTTTCGACTTCACACACCCGCGCCGGGGCAGCTTGCGCTCCCTGCAGCTGCTCTGTTAGCAGTCCGCGTCCTCGTGTGGCGCCTGTTAGACTCCGTGGGCATGGATACACCCTTACGAGAAGCGCTGTCTGCGCAGTTGAAGCCTCCACGGCCACCGAAGAAAGCGAGATCGGGAGCTGCACCCAGGCCAGTGCCGGCTGCCACATACCGCATGCTGCCTTTTTGCCCTGCCATGGCGAACAGCTACAAGCGGGGTCACGTGAAATAAAAAAAAAAAAAAAAAAAAAGCATGCTGCCTTCACGAAGCCCCCTTGTGAATCCCGGCCGCTCCGAACCCACCCTTCCTACAACACCTGGGACCACCTCCTCTGGGGTGAGCGACCGCTTGGTGCACCCATCAGCCAATGGAGCATTGCCCCATGCAGCCTCTGGATTGCATCGTGGCTCTGTCATTGCGGACAGTACTTACGGCTCCCTGAACGGCAGTCGCGTAGTCTCCAGCGACCACACCCACCATTCCGCAATCGAGGGCACTGATGTACTC
The DNA here is from genome assembly GCA_015179045.1 of Kalaharituber pfeilii. NCBI lineage: Eukaryota > Fungi > Ascomycota > Pezizomycetes > Pezizales > Pezizaceae > Kalaharituber > Kalaharituber pfeilii. The sequence goes on along the minus strand of WHUZ01000060.1, from coordinate 262,888 downwards.
CCCAGAGCCGAGCCACCAACTCACCCTGACTTCGGCACTGTTATTACAATGCCCTCTGGTTGTATCCCTTCATGTGAAGATCCCGACAATGACACCTCTCTCGCATCAGCTCTCAACCATCTCCCCCTCCCAGCATTCTACGACCTTCTCCTTCATCTCCTGCTGGATGCGCCTGGTGCCTGGCCTGCCCCCAAACAGATAACACTCATGCAGCATGACGAGGCCATCCTGCAACGGGTGAGAGAGCATTGCGGTTGGGATGTGTACATACGGGAGGCACGGGAAGGGCTCAACATCGATGCGGCGGCTACATGGGACATGGAGAGTTACCATGAAAACGATGGCTGGGATGAGTACGAAGATGCGCGGTAGTAGGTACTGGTAGACTTGAAGTAGCGCCGCGGGGCGTTTAAGTTGGACGTTGTTGGTTGAACACTCAATGATTCATCCTCACTGATGTCAAGAGTTGCCCTGTTTTCACTTTTCTTGTTGTATCTCTTTTCTTCATGGCATAGACAGCTTTTTGCTGTTACGAGTCGCACAGTATATGGGGCTGCATTGGGAAGAGTGCAGAGTATGGAGTCAGAAAAGGCCCTGGTGGCAGGCGGCGGTGAGAGAACCCCCAGACGAAGGAGGGGGAAAGGGATACCTTAGCAGCGACGCTAGACTGGGGCGCGTAGGGAGTACTTCAAAGTCATTATTGTCATAGTTTATTTGCCGCTATGTCTCTTGGTCTTTGATAAATTGATTGGATTGATGTTGTGTAATGTCTATTTCAGGCATCAAATTGCCATTTCCAGTGGTTTTTGTATACAACCATTGCATACAATTGTCTATGAAAATATAAATTTTATAAATAATACCCTCACCCGTTTGAAAGGCCTCTGTACATCGGCTTGCTATTTTTTTTTTTTTTTTTTTTTTTCGTCTGTATCAATGCAGGGTTGAGAGGGCATTACCCTGAAAATCGAAAGTCCCCCTGGTCCACGACAAGATGGGGTGTTATAAGTGCCACTTTGCCGTTTACTTCCCCAGGAATGTAACACGGAACCTCATTTTATTACCGGGGATATCCCCTGATAACATAGTCCATTTGGTGAATTTTGCTTTCCTCTTCAGGCGCACAACATGAGAGCTTAAATGAGTTCCCCTAGTGATGTTATCACAGGGCTACGCCCTCAGACAGTCCAGGGCGGTCCAGCGGCAGGTTACTATACATAACTAGAACTGGAGACAATGTTCCCGTGCCCAGACAGCAAGCGCCTGCGAATGAGTGGCAAGAAGACTGCAAAAGGCAAAAGGGGGATTAGCTGAAGAGTCCGTTGCTTGAACGTCAAGGTATGGCAGACCTGGGGTTCCAATTCGCAGCGTCCACAGTCATTAAGACTGCAGGCCCTTGCAGCTAGTTTCATTGAGATACATGCACTAATTTCGTGGAGATGCATGCAGACTTTATGGCATCGTTGTGCCAGAATCACATGCATATGAAGTACATCCGACAACTTCGGATTGCACCACGGCCATGGCGAACAGCTGCACGCGGGGTCACGTGAAAGGGAAAAAAAAAAAAAAAGCACCACCGCTAAGCTGGCCTAGTGTCAGAAGGTGATGTCGGAAAGTATAAAGTCCTCTCAGGACACGTGTAGAGCTGCATTCACGCCGTAGACTCCTTCTTTCAAGCAATCTTGGCTTGGCAACCCGCACACATCGGTTATCGAGCACTGCACTCGCAACCTGCAAACTGCCGGACGCGGAAATGAGCACCAGCGGCCTGCGCCGCAGGACGCACTTCCCCCTTCAGGCAGGCAGCACCGCCACAGAAGGAGGCCACAGCGTCCTTCCATCTCCATCTCCTGCTGCCCGCCCCGCAGCCGTCCCCTTCACTCCTTCAACACCTCCACCGACACCGACAGCCCCCCTTGAAGGAACATTCATCACGATGCATCTGATAACCTCCACAACTCTACTATTAACTTGTTTCTTTGCAATGAACGAGGGGTTCGCTAGCCTGTCTGTCAGGCCCTTTTTCCAAGTTGCTGTTGAAAAGACGTACAGTGCAAGCACTGTGAAGGTTATAGCCATACCACCGTCTACCTTGACGGTTATCTCTCTCTCGGTGTCTGTATCGGTCTCCACGAGCACCATCACCGACACTGCCACATGTCCCGTGTGGCCCCCCCTTCTAAACCTCCTCACCACCGCTACTGCCACTGCCACGCCTGCCATGCCCCCCCATGCTGTCCCGACTGAGAGCCAACGAAGTCCCGCCGTTAATTTTGATGCAGGGAACCTGGGGGGGGTTACATTGCCTGAGTGGCCTTTTTGGCAGGTGATGGTGATGGTTGTGGCGGTGGCAGCTATTACTCTAGGTTTGTTTTGGGGCTGCTGGGCAATGCCCAGAAACATCCAGAAAGAGGAGGAGGTGGAGAAACGAAGGTTGGCGAAGGAGGAGGCGGTGGAGGTAACGAGGCTGCAGCAGGAGGGGGAGACGGAGAAGGCCAGGTTGGGAGTCGAGATGAAGAGGGTGGAGGTGGAGGCGGCAGCGGGGGGGGCGGTGGGGAGGCGGAAGAAGAAGAAGAAGGGAAGGGGACGGGGGCAGGGGGGGGAGGGTTTTGCTTGGTTTTGAGTGTTTTTCTGTATTTACTGTGTTATGTTGTTTTTTCCCTTTTCCCGGCCCAGTGTTCGTTGTGAATAAGTTTCTTGATCCGCTGGTATGCATGGAGAAGCCTCGTCCACAGCCACATCGCCAAGACCGTCCATCTTCCCCTCCTTCGCTGCGGCCCGCCTCCCGAGTCCCGACCCACTCTGCTCCCAGCTCGAATCGAATCAAGTGCCAGGGTCCCAGCCCTTCGCTCCCCAGACTGGACCATGCATTCGTGCATATGGTATGGTGGAGTATATATAAGAGACCGGTTGTAACATATGCTGAGTTGCTGCCTAATACAATATACCAAAAATTTCTGTTGGTCAAATGGGTTCACCCACTTTTGCACCGTTCGGTCAGCTGAGAGCCTGACTTTCGCGCCGCTGATACCTGAGTTTTGCACTGCTCGATAACTGACTCCTGCACCGCTGGTTCACCTGCGAACCTGACGGTTATTCTTCTACATCGAAACAACTTTTCAACTTCGGATAGCTTGAGTTAAGTTCCTAACAGTTAGTATATTCTACCTACAGACTCTGGATTCTATTTCTGATATGACGATTAATCTTTTTCCCATAAATGTTTACGGACTATACAGTAGAGTTACCGAACGTGTATTGATTGTAACAGTCATCGGCGTTAGTCTAGATGGGTAGATCATTTCTGTATACAGTAATCTCTCACTATACTAACACTAAGTAGGTAGTCTTGGCATTCTTGTCGTTAAGTGCCTCTCATATAGAGTATAAAACTTCAATTTCTAATGTCTCAACAGCACCTTGACATTTTTTAAATTTGAAAAGCGTAGATGGCACAGCAGACTAAATGGTACATATCTAGGCTCTGTATACTTTGATAAGATGTTGTTGGATGGTTAAACGACCGAGTTTCCGGGGGGGGCGGGCGTTGTATGCCGGCAGGTGATATTCCGAGTGCGACACGATGCCTCAGCATAGTTGTGCGGTCTCAAATTCGATTTAGGTACAGTTATATCAATGGCTTTCACACTGAGTTGTGTATGGGAGCCCCTGACATTGCTTGGTGTGCTGCGTTTGGCAGTTTTCTGTACGCATTCGGGTAGACGTTTTTCCAAATCCACTGAAGGCAAGAAGCCTAAAGCAATAACATTCATCCATGAAACTGGATATTGAGTTTCTGAGCCTATATCAACTTCAAATTTCCCCCACAAATTTCCCTGGAGTTATATAACCCATAGCCAGTAACATTACAGAGGCCAGCTTCTGCCCCCAATGTTCTCGAAGATGGTCTATCGCTTATTTGCCCTCTATTCGTTTGAGAGGTTACCGTTGGAAAAGGTCTTTGTTGAGAACTGTGAAATTCATGATTAGGTCTTGAGCCATGGGGTAAAATCAATCAGGGTTACCTCTAGGTTACTTCGCAGAGACAGTCTGGGCCAATTGGAAGGAAGTACCGGTGAGATGACCTAAATGTTATGAAAAGCCACAGTTGTGGGCGAGCTAGGCTCCACAGGCACGCAATTCAAATCCCACAACACAATACCAAACCGCAGATCATGTGCGTCCAGCAGATTACTTCAAGTTTGGAGAACGTCCTGGTAAAGAGGTTCCCGTGTAACACAAGGTCGTGGAGCTTGCGGGGTATTCTAGACGGTGACTTGGGGACCAACGAGACGCGGCATCGCGTGCGGGCGAAACAGCTTCCCTCAACGAGTTGCCAGCCTTGACGCAAGTGCCCTGTCCGGGGGGGGGGGGGCCTGGGGTAGTATCACCTCCACTGCCTATAGTACACTCTCAATGCTGACACGTCTGACATTAGAATATATTTGATATAAGGAATAATATTCTCAAGTTTTCTGCTTAGTCACCATATATCGAGTGAATGCTCAACGCATGGAAATGGCCCAACATTCAGTAGTAAATTTGCTTTTTGCACACCTGGCACTCTGGGAGGAAGAGACCGGTCCACTCCACTTAGTTTATTCAATTTTATTTTTTCACTATTTCGTTGATCTCTTATGTACCTAATATCGCCATAGCCCACAGGGCGGCACGCGATCACTGATATAAAAAAAAAAAAATATATCTGGTGCTGTGCACGGTCGTGCTTAGTGCGATGGTCCTGTTGCGGAGTCACGGGGTTCGCGGACCAACTCTGCGCGGGCATATATAGTCCTGTTATCGATGTTAGTCATTGAAACATATAATTCAACAACCTCCTGCACTTCGAGCACATCGCTGCATTTACCAAGTTTGAGATATATTGTCACCTCTCAGCGCCGTTTGTAAGTACCAATTTGGGACGATACACGCAATCGGACGGATTACTTCCAAAAGCTAGTATAGGGAATCGCGAGTGCAGTCTGGTGCTGAAGTCGCTCCTGCTTACTGCTGTGGTGTAGCCACGGCACCGATGGAAAGAATAAGGCTAAAACGCTGCCTGCAGCAGCACTTGTCGGTAGGAGCATATGATGATGTCGCACATATATTGAAGAAGCGAGATGTGGATGTGTAGGTTTGGTTTGAAGGACTATAAATTTTGTAGACATGCATGGTTCGGAGAGATTATGGCGGCCGGGAGTTACAAAGTGCCAAAAGTCGAAAGTCCGTTGAAACGCCCGCACCACAACAAAAATTACGCATCTCATATATAATATACGCCCGCCCGCCATGAGATAAATGCCCCGCGCAATTGATAAACAGCAGGTAAATTTACTCTTCACTAGATTGATCACAATTTGTTCAATTAGCTAAGAGGATTTGGTCATCCCAGGCTCGAGGTTCACATGCATCTAAAGCATATCAAGAGATTGTGTTCGATCCCGGCATCACCAAACACCGAGGCAAATCCTCCCTTGCACACGCCAATGCGGTTGCACCAAAGTACAGTTGCTTTGTTCATGCCCTCTTGGAGGCTCAAACGGCAGCGAAGGCGGGGAAGGGCTGTACCTGATGTCGACTCGGAAGCTAGGTGCCAGTGCAGGAATGGACTCGCGGATGTTGACCAGAGTACAATTGACAGATCTTGCTTTGGGCGTACGGGGGATAAGTAAACGCTTTGGTGTGTGTTTTCTAATTGATGGAAGGTGAAAAGTTCACCAGTTGATAAAAATTGGTACTTAGCAAGCATGCAGCTGAGGATGAAAGTTAAGACCTTCTTTCTTCTAACTAAGCCCCACTAGAAAAACATACTGAAGTATACCAGATTGCAGTGTGATTGTTATCACAGCTAGATAACTACATTGTGTACGTTCATCCTTGCTTTACCTGGATCCATCTCTGATGTGGCTTATAGCTACGTATGCCGACCAGAATATTCGAGAAAGTAAAGAGTTTAATGCAGCAGGTAGCATCGCACAAGACCCGTCTTCCGCACCCCGGCTACGGTACTGGACGCCGGCGCTTTGCGTGAATCGTCCTCATACGTTTGACTTTGTTGTAACGGTAGGCCGCAACCGTACTTTCAACAGTTCGAGCTAACTTCCTCAGCTCAGAGGGGATGGGACGGTGCTATATGTAAGCTCACCCTGGGATGTTTTCAAACTCGCGAGAGATCCCTTTCGGCAAAGGGAAATCATGGGGATAGCAGGCACGGGTCAGGAGATAGTCAACTCCTGATCGAGCGAAACTTCACCACAGATCCCGCAACTCAAGGAACACCTCTGCGCCCCACAGGCCAGCTCATGGATCGGGAAACCGTCAGACGCGAGAGAGAGAAGGCGCTCAGTAGAACGAAGCGAACATCCTGCAAACACACAACAACCTGTTCGACAAGAACCAGCTAGGGAGCCGGCCATCGAGGGGAGCCGAGGATCTACATTGACAGATACTGAAAGAGACCCAGAACCGGATGAGCAAAGGCGAATGGGTAGCCCTGGCTGGGGACGATATCAAGTCAGCCTTCAACTTCGTGAGACGCGAGAAGGTAGTTACACACATCCAGGATGTCGACAGGAACCTGGCAGCCTTCGTGGACGGATTCCTCCAACCCACGGAGTTCAGACTTAGCTGGGACCGTCAGAAGAGAGCCACAGCCACCATGACAGACGGAACACCCCAAGGGTCACCACTCTCACCAGTCCTCTTCCTAGTGGCCATACGACCAGTGGTCAGCGCAACCAGCCAGGAAAACTTCACCCGCACATACCTCGTCAACTTTCACAGCGTCATCTCAAGCAGAAGCATCACAAAGCTGAGAAGGGACATAAGCATCCACCATGCAGGACTAGAGAGGGAGGACAGACAGGTGGGGTTCGAAATAGACCCCAAAAAAGGGAGACAATTATCTTTGGACTCAAAGGACCAGACTACAGGACGGCCGGCCTACACTTGGATTAGGAACTAAAGTTCACGACCCACTTCCGGAAAAGATTAAGTCTAGCGAAGGCCGTATGGGGAGTGGCTTCCAGGTTTGGACATTTTTTTTTTTTTTTTTTTTTTTTTTATATCATTTATCGCATGCCGCCCTAAGGGCTATGGCGATGTTATGCTAAATAAATAAAAGAAGGTTAAAAAACCACAACAGAAACATTCCCGCCTAAAAACACCAATCCTAACCCCACTATCCGTTCTGACTTAACTACATGTGATACCCGCGGACTCTTCACTATCGCGGGTGGCGCCCGGTACAATCCCCTACTTCCGTCCCCTCTCCGGCTCATACCGGACCGACTTCAGCCATCGCCCGCTAAGTCTCACCTTGTCAACCTCCATTTCCTTGTCCAAGTACACCACCACCGAACTCGTCTTCTTGCCCTCCCCTTCCAAAATCGTCTTCCTCCTCAGCCAGCGAATCCCGGTTATCCTTCCCAAATCCCGGTTCGCGGCTTCCAGCCACGCCTTCACCTTTCCCAAATCCTTCCGCAAGGCGATTCCGTGTATGACGATGCCTCCAGGTTTGGACAGCTCGAGCTATCGAAAAGAAGACAACTGTACACGAACATAGCCAGAACAATAGCCACATGGGGGACTTGGGCGTGGATGAACTACGCCAAAGGCACACCACCGGAATGCAAACTAGCTGAGCTTGAGAGGTGGCAGTACACAATAGCCCAACACATCACCGGAGCCCTCTGTGGTACCCAAAGGGATGTGCCGAAGGGCTAGCTAACCTGGAGTCAATAGGCACATTCGTATGGAGTGAAGCTCAAGGAGTGGAAGCCCGAGCGCTAAGGTTCCAAGGGGAAGCAATACTCCAAGCGGAGGAATTTTTTTTTTTTTTTTTTTTTTTTATTTCATTACTCGCGTGCCGCCTTGTAGGCTATGGCGAGGGTTTAGATACATGCAAGACAGTAACTGAATAATAACTCGCAGATAAAACCATAAAATGAGAATGAACGTGTAATAAATCCTCCGTCTACTCCGCCGCCCAGTCCATCACCTCCGCCAACGTTATCTCTCCCCCCTCCTCGTCTCTTGACAGCTCCCTTAATCCCTCCTCTCCTCTCGGTAGTCTCTTCCTCCACGCATCACACCCTCTCATGATGTGCTCAAAGTCTACGTGCTTGGAGATGGCATATTGGGGAAGGGGACGGACCAGAGTGCAGGTGGTGCGGGGAGGAGGAGAGACAACGAAACATCTGCTAGGACAGTGCAGAGTGTGGCGGCGGAGGTGGCCGGGGGGAGGATCACGTGAGGAGACCACCGAGGGTCGAAGGGGAGGGGGGAGAAGACCCGCTGATGAGGCTGATGGAGATGCTCGGAGAGTGACGTTACTTTTCTTTTAGCTACGTTTAGGGTCGTTCAGGGGAAGGGGGGGAACTGATTCTAGTTACTATTTTCTCTATAAATCCTTAGCACATCGCCATAGCCCGTAGGGCGGCCAGCGATTAATGATATTAAAAAAAAAAAAAAAAAAAAAAGATGTGCTCAAAATTTTCATAGTCTCTTCCGCACCACCTGCATTCGGGAGAGGTCTCCTTCCCTATCTGGTATCTCCACTGCCGTAGTCCCTTGTTTCCCAGAATTCCCGCCAGCGTGGATACCCTTCTCCTGCTCCCCAAATACTCCAGTGGTCTATACGACAACTTTAATCTCTTCCTCTCCTCGGCTCTCCACTCTTTGACCTGTTGTCTAATCCCTGCCTCCGTCACCGTCTCATCCTGATATTGCATTGCAGTAGCATCTTTCGCCGCCATGTCTGCCCTACGGTTACCTCTGACTCCTTTATGCGATTTCACCCACATCACCGCTAGGTCATGTTCCCCCCGGGCAGTCCTCTCCTCCCACCGCCTCCTCCCGAAGTCAGCAGGCCCCTCTGGTGTCAAGTCTCCTCTCGCTATCCTCTGTAATTTCGCTATGGTGACTCTGGAATCCGTGATGACCAGCAACTCCCCCTCTCCCTCCAAGGCTTCCCCCACCGCTATCAATTCCGCGTCGTTCACTGTGCATTGCCTCCCCAGGTAGACAGAAGTATCGTTGCTCCTCTGGTGTACTCCGGCTCCTGTCTTGTCTTCTCTCCTGCTCCCGTCTGTGTATATACTCGCCCACCCCTCCTCTTCCTCTCTGCCGATGATGTCTTCCCACTCCTCTCCACTAAGGTCTTTGGGATGAAACTGATGTACATAAATTGGTAGGGGGTCGCGGTGCTCGAGCGAACCTCTTAGGTATATAGTCTCCGGTTGCGGGTCCCTCATCGGTTCCTCCTCAAACCTCAACGATCTTGCTTCCACCCTCTTCGCCTCTCCGTCCACGAAAGTCTCAACCAGGAAGACACAAAATACCTTCAAGGATCACTGGAATGGGAAGACCCCCTCCCATTTCTAATAGTACTCGACTTACTGGATGGTGGGGCGGAGAGACACGAGTGGAAAAAGCGGATCGAAGAGGAGGAGGACCAGGGGTGGAAAGCGACATACACCGACGGCAGCCGAATCGCCGGGCGAACAGGACTAGGCCTGTGGAAGGGTCAAGACCGATCTCGATCTATCTAGGCACGAGGACCACGATGAATGATGCAGAACTTATTTCGATGGCAGAAGCCCTTGACGACGGGGACAACGAGATCATGCTGATAACTGACTCCCGAGTGGCCATAGGGCACCTCAAGAGCATATCCGAGGACCGACCTACACCGGGAGGGGCAGCATGCGGGGTCAGGGAAGCCTGGAAAAGGAGAACACCATGAGGGGGGCTAGATGTATCAGTCATGTGAGACAAGGCACACAAAGGCCTGGAAGGAAACGAAAAGGCGGACAGGGCGGCAAAAATAGGAACCTTGCTACCCTACCAGACCGAGACAACCACTGAGGCTGGACTGCACATGGAGGCGAGAGCGCGAAGAACAGAGGAGTGTCAGCGTGACCGAACAAAGTATCAATGATGCCATTGATAGTATCCATGATGCCATGATGATGATGATGAGAGAAGCTTGTTAGTTAGCACTTAAATGTTATATAGAATAATGCAATAACCGACGCGCTGGAGGCCTATATATAGAGGCCTAAACGGCCCTATACAAAGGTCAAGTTCCAAGCGTTGTCCTAAGTTACACCTACATTTCGCTACTATCGCAGACGCTGTAACATTACAACGCTTTACCATTTACCTTTTTACCATTAACTTTTTTCTTTACCTTTTACCTTTACTCAACAAACGTTCTCGCCCTCAACCCTTTTAAGTTACTCGCTTGCACAAATGGATATGGATGGCGAAGCACCAACATTGGGATCGCTATCACCGGACCCTCTGGGATCGGCCACAACTACTCAAGAGACTATACGAGCCCTCCAGGCTATAATCATACAGCTAGAGGGAAAAGTAGCACTCTTGAATGCGGCAACCCCGCCAGCCACAAGAGTACCGGCAAGCTCGGAAGCAGACAACTTAGACACTGGAATTAGTAAGGAGGAAAACGAGGCCCTGAGAACATATTTAACTGAGCATGAACCTACAGGCAAGATCAGAAAGAGCAGAAGTCCTGCAGGTGCTCCTATATTATTCGGGCGCAAAAAAGATGGTTCATTACGCCTTTGTGTTGATTATAGAGGCGTCAATAAGTTGACAAGGCCCAATCGATATCCACTCCCACTGATGAGTGAGCTCTAGACTCAGCGTATATTAAAGTTGTTGCAGTTAAAAGCTCGTAGTTGAACCTTGGACCTGGCTGGCCGGTCCGCCTCACCGCATGCACTGGTATGGCCGGATCTTTCCTAATAAGGCCAGGAAGAATAGGGAAAACGAAATTCACCAGGGAATGCGAATACTGCTACTGCTACTAGTACTATCGGAACATCAAACGTTTCAGTCACTAGAAGTCTTATTCACCGCACTCGGTTGACAAAAGAGGACATCAAAAGAACTCAACGTAAGCTCTGGTATGTCGACTCTCGTGCTTCAGATCACATCTGTATGTTCCGGATCTAGGCTGCAATCTCGTCTCAGTTGATAAATGTATGAAAGCCAATTGCAAGCTTCTTTTCGATGACGATAACTGCGAGATCATAGACAAAAAGGACAACTCAGTACTCGCCACCGCCGCCTACAAGAATGAAATGTTTAAACTCCAAGCTACTGTTTTTTGTCCCTCGCATGTGACTATATCAAGATCGAAATCGACCTCCTATCCTGTATCTGTCAATATGTCAAGGGAATCTACAGAAACGGCGGTTCAATCTATATCCACATCAGCTCAGTCTGCTCCCTTGCATTTAAATTTATGGTACCGAGGGCTCACAAGTAATACCATTTTGCTGGAGGATTGTGCGTCACTCAAGCAATACTTGAGAATCTAATGCCATGATCGCCAGAAACGTTGGGTACAATGGCTACCACTAGCCGAATTCGCATACAACTCCACAACAAGCACACATGGATACAGTCCATTCCGCAGCCTATATGGGTTCGACCCACGTACCATTTCAATGATGATTATATATATGCCAGCCCAGCAGCTGAAGAATGGACTGAACGCATGACCGCAGTACACAGCCAGATTCACCAAACTCTCAAGCAGATCAATGACAAGCGAGTCTCGCCAATTCCAAGTTGGAGACCAAGTATGGGTGGTCGGCCAGGTCTCTGCCTCCTGTTGTCCGAATGAAACCACATGGTGAGTAGGGCAGAACGACTGAACGAGACTTCAAACTCAGAAAATTGTGAACAAGTAGTGCGAGTTCTCTCTAAGTAGTACCACCCTATACTGTAGAGATGTGGCGCAGGCCATATGTGGCAGCCAACAGATAAACGCTGCATGTGGCACTACACTTCACAAAACCAACTACTACACCACACACATACACCATGTATCTAGGCATCACTAGGCCTGCAGGTAGTGAGGCTTTGTGCTCTCATTCGTTGCTTCAACTTTCAAAATGTCCTGCCCAGGGCTATTATTTCGCTTCCACGGCAATAGATCGTTCTGAGAAGTGTAAGAACAGGAAACTGCGTGGTACGGCTGCAAGTTTGGGATTATATTGTGCCTTCATGGATAACGTCATCGTATTCCATAACAGGGTCTGAAAAGCCGGAGTACATTGGGCTTGTGTAGCAGGTCGCTAATGCTTCTAGGAATGTGATTGGGCAGGAAGTATTTACCCATGCACAGAACTCAATGTATCTTCAGGGGACCCCCCTGCCCGTATTATCCCTTTAGGTGCCATTTGTGCTCAAGAGACTCACACCTATGACCCCCATAATCATGCTTGTTTCTACAGCTCCATGACCCAACCCATTACCGTTACATGCACCTACCATGGCGAACAGCGGCAAGCGGGGTTAAGTGATAAATAAAAAAAATAAAAATAAAAAAAAAAAAAAAAAAGCGGCAATGGTCCAAGTTAGATGGACTCCTCACACCTTCTGCCTAGACCAATCAGATACTACATACCATGTATTCAAATAGTCATATTGGTGTCATTTGAGCTGAAGACTCGGAGGTAATGATTATGTACCGGCGCCCTGTTTATATCACTAGCTACCAGGATATGCGGTATAAATATCATTCTGATTTGGCCTAGACAGGTCAACATGCAAGAACGCGGCTGCAGGCAATACCAGCCGGCCATGCCCGGTATTACACAAATGCTAACTAGCTGAGGTTGAAGGCCAATCCTCTTCAGGCTCATGCGTGGGCCGATGCTCCATTACCCTCTTCACCATGTCTGTCGAGGTGCTTGCCGCCAGAGGAAGAGACCCTCTGGAGGTATAGCTGTACCAGGAAACACCAGCCTTCTAGGCGCAGTGTATCTGCAGGGATGGCTTATCCCGATATGTAACACTTAATGTGATAAAAATATTCATATAACATGCATGTTGTGATGTTTTCTGCAAAGTAGGCAGGAAACTCATCTTAAGTAGTGTCATTTCGTTAGGCCTCTGTAACACACTAAGCCTTTCATTCTGAATAGACAGCTGTATTATGACCTTGCAAAATGAGGGTCTGCATATCATTGCAATTAGAGATATGGTGAGCAAGAACTGGAAGTTAGAGTACGTTTGAATTACGCCTTCATTACTTCTATACTAACGACCTATGCATAGTGGGATCAAACCTTGAAAACAATCTGACATGCTTCGTTATGTTGTGAGTTGTGATAATCTTACACAGCAGATTCCGGTGTGCTCAAAGAATTATAAGTTTATCTTATCATATCCACTTCAAATTATCAGAGCTGTTCACCGCTGTACATTTTGCATATCAGGCTCTGTCTCAATCGATGCGTTCAATAATCATGGGCCTCAGCCTGGTAATACCGATAGCTTACTCAATTCGGTAATTTAACAACTTCCTAGTTTTGTGTACAGATACAAATTGGCAGTATGGTGGGCAAACACTGAACTTTCAGCTACTCATTTATTTCGTGCTTATTCATTTCATGTTCAAATATCAGATATTGGCCTGACCAAGCTTTCGATGCATTGGAGGGTACGCTCTGGTGTTGCTTTTCGAGATTATTTTGTCGGTTTCAATTTCCATCGTTCTTTCAGGGTCTAATATTCCAATCATACTTGTTCCATTTTTGACTTGCATATGCCTTCATAGCATGCCTCCATCGACCAAGTAAATATTAACGCCTGAGGAATAAGTAAAACCCCAAAGTAAATTGGAAAAATAAAACAAAAATAAAGAAAACTCACCCATTCTTAAATTTCTGGTTTAACGAGTACACCTACCCATTACGGTAGATATCATCAAAAAGGGAGTACCGTGACTGTGCTTCCATGCATGTAACTGCCGGCGTGGGTTTCTGGTAGCAAACGGCTAAAACGCTAGTTCAATTCTTGCCTAGCCCCAATATTGATGATATAGTAACTGAACAGCGATCGAGATCGATATTGAGATCTCCAGTACTGACCTGAGACTGAAGGGGCTGTTCGCGGTCCTTATGCCGGTGAAAATTTAACCTGGCCCTAGGCCAGGCATGGAGGAAGGAGCCGAAAGCGAAAGGAAGAGGTGAACGCAGAGAGAAAGATGGAGTTACGCCCTGCACAAGTGGCTGTGTAATGAATGGAGGAGATTGCCGGCCACAACTTGAATTGGCAAATGCCTTATATGGGTAAGAGTTCTTTGCAAGGACCTGAGATGAGAATAGCTTTTCCGAGACAGGTTTACCATACAGCCTGAGTTGGGAATATTAAGTATCTGTTTCAGCGTTTTCCGCTCTAGACACAGAATGTGATAAAGCGGCATTATTTACAATAGCCAGGTGTTCTAGCATTGATTAATTGACAGCACGCAAGGTTGTGCGTTTCAAAATCAATATTTCGCAATGTAATTTCGTGATAGATAAACACCTGTTGCTACACATGTTTATGCTCCCTTCGCTGCACGTGAAAAGCCTAATACCCGCAATCGCACTGGTATCTAAAAGCACTCGGAATCCTTCAATCCTATGCAGGGGTGTACCAACCCTTAGCCAGGTTGTTGCGAAGTGGGGGGTCGTGTTGATGCAAGCATAATTGAAGAAATCTACCCGGTCCGCGCATTCAGCATCCACTCCGCTTAGCTAGGTAGCCTTGGTTGCCGGGTGCATCGAGTCCGCTTCCCGAGGGCTGGTTCGTAACTAAAAGCAGGATCAGCTTGGCCCAGTTTGCAATGATCAAGTCATATCACAGATTCGACTTCCGACACAGGTTGCCGCGCAGCGACACGTATTTTCTCCGGACTAGGATAAGTAGGTATTTCAATGCTATCTGCCTTAATATCTACCCTGTGATATTGAAATTAACCGTGACAAACAACAACAGCTCTTCATGAGGCACAGCGCCGATGCATGTATCAAGAAGAATGGGTTAATGCTACCTATACTTTTACGTAGCAAGCGCCGATGGGACAAAACTACGTATCTATTGGTGCTGACACCCTGCAGGCAAGGCCCCTCAAGCACTATCCTCATGGTTTGAAAGTTTATCTTCATCCCAATTTAATCTAGATGATCCCAACGGCACAGATGCCAATCCATGGATAATATTGTACACTATACTCCGATTTTCCAAAACAACAGAGCTTAAGTGCTGTATTGTCATTTCATTCTTTACACTGGGTCCCTGCATGGAAAAGGATAGCCAGATATCTTCTTCAGGATTAAGGACTTGCCACCATTCCCAGCGAGATAAACGTGATGTGGTTTTCCCCGCATTTCCCCGCGATATGCCTTGCAAAGCTCCCTATTATTTCGTTTTGCTCGAAAATCACATTTCGGGTTACATTTAAGCTGCTTCAAAATACTTGCAGTGTCACAAGCTCGAAATAAGAGTTGAACTACAACTTCTTTGCCTTGTTCCTTCTGAATTGAGTATGCCTTCTACACATCCCCTGGATGGCAGTTGTTGATAACTTCAAGCTTTGACCAGACAATTTTTTGTAGTTGAGTCTTTCATGAATTCCTGCAAGTTGCTTGATTCTGCGCACAGCAACTACCACGCTGTAGTACCAGTCCATAGAAGCGATTCGACTTAGACTGAGGGAAATCTTGTGCTGCAGCTTGCAATAATGAGTAGAATGAGTTGGCAATGCAGCACTGCACCCATATAATTTATGTTGCGACGTTTTTGTTTTCAGTCCATCACTGCCTTTTCTCAGTTTCTGTTACGTATACTGAGACCGTTTCAATATTGAACAATATATGCTCGCCTTTGCCAACGGAGAATGTTTATGATAACACACGCAACTGGCTGAAGACATCCCTTGTAATATCCACTTCGTAGTTGAGCCCTGTTAGTCTTGGTTAAACTGACCATATATGGTTTCTTCTGAAAAAACGAAGTATCGAGAGGGATGCAACGTTTCTTTGTAGGGTTAAGTAGGTCCCAAGGGAAAAAAGAAAAAAACTCCTGAGTCCGAATCCGGGTAACCCTTATTCAACTAGTATCATGCTAGCCCACATCCTTCTTGACATTGACAATGCCATGATAGCTAACGTTGCTCATGTTACTAACTTGATGTCCACATTACTGTCCTTTGTTACTGTACTCGATGATTTGGTCTTCTTAATGACCATGTAAAAGTGCTGTCCTAGCCTGCGATAGCTCGTCTTCATTGTAAGATCGGCATACAGAACTCTGTACTGTACTATTCTTCAAAAAATGTTTCCCTCTATCGTTAATCAGGCGTGGGTTGCCCGTTGCATATGTGAGCTCGACCCCCCACGCTTTCCGCAGCATTTCTGGGACTTGGATGAATGTGAGCCGTCCGGCTCTAAGGCCGATCCGTAAATTTCTGCGAATTAAGAAAGCAGGAGTGCAGCTGAGAAATAGCGTTATGAGCGTTTGCCATTCGATTCAAGTATTATAAACTTGCAACAGTTCTCGTCTTCCAGACGCCGAGGAGCTGGTGTTCTTGTTATCCTACTAGTACATGCTGCCGAAAATGGGGAGCTTCTGTGTGTTGCGCAGCTCGATCAACATTTCATTCTATTAGGCGGTCCCCCACGTCGATAACCGGAGGCTTGCCTGACCTTGATGCAGATCCTTCAGCGGACGGTAACGGAAAGATTATGGGTTTAACAGACTATGACAGTGCTCTGTATATACAGTTCATATCCATCCCTAGAGGCACTTCCACAGGCGCATGCTTAGGCATACGCATATCCCAGCATTGTTCCCTATTGGGGTCTCTGCGCACGTGGGGGGTCACTGGATCTTGTGCATGCATTACTAGTACACTATGAGGGCTACGGCGGCATGCGAGTAATGATATAAAAAAAAAACTATCAGGGCTACAAAACGAAAAGGAAAACTGCCAGCCTTGACCTTTCCCCGTGGGCTTTCAGCGACCGAAATAGTCCCATTCTTCTTAAGAATGTCTTAAATGAGATTTTTTTTTTTTTTTTTTTTTTTTTTTTTTTTTGACGACAGCACTTGGAATCCAAAATACCCACCTTTAGGCTCAGACTGGAAGTCCCACCTGTCCACTGTTACAATGTAGGTGACAACCCCCTTTGGTATTAGTTAAATCGAGAACGATTCTTCGGATGGGTTCTATGCAGACTACCCTTGAAGGCACTCACTAATGACAACTGCGGAGGAGCGCGGAGCAAAGCATGTGGGGTAACAGCAAGCTGCGTTTGCACCTGGTACCATAGATGGCCGGCACGAGGTAGCTTGTAGCTTGGCTCGGAAGTTGAAAGCGCGAGGAGGCATTATGGCCGGCTGCGGCGCCTATCACCGTAATGTACGATACTGCAATCGCAAATGAACTCATGTGGAAATTTCAACTGGTCAAGTTAAACTCCGACAGGTGAATACGTAGGATTCGAAATCTGTGGTCTGGCATCTAATTGGAAAAAGTTTGCCTTATCCTTCATATCGTTCCTTGTCCCTCCTCTCCAAACCCGCCCACTCCACCTCTGCCCCCGAAAATTTGCCCTCTTCCTGCTGTTTGTTTTCCTTGCCTGTAATGACCTCACATCTGCCCATTTTTTCCCGCGGGATAACAACGTGCAAATCGTCCCTTGCATTTCAGTGACGTGCAATTGCGCATTGTTGCTCGTCGTCATCCCCTCCATTCCTCGTCCCCGCGTATCAGTAGTGTTTCTAGCTCTGTTCGCAACACCATTCTGGGCAGTTTTGAAGGATGCAAGTGTCTTCTCAAGCTATCTTATTGGTCAATCTTACACGAGCTCTAGCTATACACACGCAAGCCATTTCAAACAAGACAAGCCACAGCATTCGTGATAGAAGATGGGGCAAGTAAGAGAATATCCTATGGTTATTGATAGGGTGTTGAGGCTTCTACAATTGCTAAGATACAATTATACCATACTAGGTGGAGATAGATTCCTACGGCCCGCACGCCTCTAATTGACTGGCAGCCATCCTTATCCACTGGCATTATTCCCAGTACCAGTTTTGTATCACCAAAGGTGCCCAAAGAGGAGAAAAAAAAAAAAAAAAAACGCACCCTATTTCCTGTGCATAAGCCCTGTCTATCGTAGAGGATTAAAAGGACGAGGGAAAAAATGCCTTTCAAGGGTCACATTCTGCTTTCTTCCCTGTCTGCTTTCCATTTCTTTGGCCGCTGTGTCAAGGGGGAAAACAGAGCAATATCCAGTATTATCCTGCGTAGGTTCAGATTCGCGGCGAGTTTCTCGATCGCGGCGGCGAGCTACCCCACCCGACATCGCTAACATAACAAGCACACTTATCTATAGCCAGCGACTTTGCAAGTGAGGGTGTTTCAAGTGCGAAATTAGGAGCCCGGATTGTCCGCGAATAAAATCAATATCCGGGTGGTTATCGTGATGAAGAGCGGCGATGGGTATCGGTGACCTCAGAAACTTCCCAATTAAGCAGTCGCCTGATTCCGGTGATAATGGGTGCTTGCCCAGACAGGAAAGAATAGGGCAATATTGACAGGACGTACAAAGATCCGCGCTGCACTGAGCAAATTTGACGTCCGTCACGTGTTCAAATGTTCATAACCAGTTATAGCTCGACTCTGTACATACTTGTATACGTTTAATGTCAGTATACGTTTGATTCAACCTTATCTATTCGATCACATTCTGTGATTGTTCTCTAAAGCTTTCCTTTTGATCCCTTCTTTTCCACTTTTTCCTTCGTGAATTTTTCCCTACATGCATGGGATATATATGTACTAAGTATTTATGCATCTCCATATATCCTGAATGATACCGCATCCTGCGCTTTACCCCGTGGGGTTGTCGGGACTGCTGGCTCTTTCCTTGTAAGCTCTCCACTCCGGTGATAGTGCTTAGGTACGCCATACAAATCCGCCCTCAATCAATAGGCCTGGAAATAGGGGACGCAAAAAAACAAAATAAAAATTAATGAAACCAAAAAAACCAAAAAATTAAAAAAGATTAAAATCAATAGTAGAAAGTCGAGAAATCTTCAGAATCGAGTGGGTCGCGGAAAAAATCGGACACTCCCCGTGGGTAGGTCATTACTTGCTGCCACAAAGGCCTGTTTTCTCGTCCGTGCGTCACTCCCCTCCTTCTTGCAATGAAGTTGAATATTCTGGCAACTGAGGGGTATGTCGGAATCCGATTCCTGATGGTTTGAATCACTGATAGATGAGCAAGAAAAAGGAACGCTATATCCCATTTGCAATCAGGAAAACAGCACTGAGGGACAGAGTCATCATCGGTCATGCTGGGTTCACTTAAATCTCTCCATTCCTTACCGGTGTCCTCCTATTGTTGGGAATCTTGCGCTGGGTTAAATTTCAGCAAACTTTTGTATCCTATCCTTTCCTTCCTGGAAGACCTGTAAACAGTAGAAAAACGCCGTAAAAGCAAAATTGAGTCGAGGAACAGGGCATTGATCCAGAAGGACGCCAGTGGTGCAAGGCAAATGTTGAGGCTCTCGGCTAAGGCGCTATCATACCGGAGCTGACGGCGATTGCGTGGGGGTAGATTGCGCAGGGACCAAAGGCGTTAGTTGTCACAAAAAAAAAAAAAAAAAGGACAAATATAGAAGCAGACAGGTAGGAAAGCAAATCAATGCAGATAACTGCCCTCCATCTTATCTCGTAGTCGTCCTCCTCCCCTCAGTGTAGGTAGACATGCAGGGCATCAAAAATATTCGACAGTACTAGTGGGACCAAGAGGAAGCAAGAAGCACAAACAAAAGGCAATGACGAATGGAGCGGTTTTTTTTTTTTTTTTTTTTTTTTTTTTAAATCACATAACCCCGCTTGTAGCACGTGGCCATGGCAGGGTCCCTGGGCAAGCCCTCGAAGCCCGGAGACAGGCTTAACAAACCCCCCTCTCCCCCCTCCCCTCTTCTCCACACTTTCGCACCCCGGCAAGCAAACTTCCCCGACGGCAAACCGCACGGCGCCCTAGAACCTGATCCCGGAGAAGAACCTTTCCAACTCATCCCACTCCTCCCCATTCTCTGCTGTCCTTTTCCAGTTCTTCCCCATATCCCCCCATTCTCTAAAGCCTTCTGGGCGAAACCTCTGCTGACTGCACTGGAAGGCTAGGTGCGCCCCCGTCTGGGCCTCCCCGCAGCTGCACTTGTCCGATTCCGCCACTCCCATCCTCTTCAACCACACCCCGCACCTTCCTCTCTCCAGGCGCATGGCAGTGAAGTTGGACACCGCTGTCCTATTCCACTCCATAACCTTCCCCTTTCCAAAGCCCTCCACTTCTCTCCTCTCCTTCCTCCACGCTTTCACCCTCTGGCGCACTCCACTTCCAGTGGCCACCTCCTTACCCTGCATCCCCGTCCCCTTCTTTGCCCACTCATCCGCCTTCTCGTTGCCTGCGATTCCGATATGAGCTTTTACCCACAACAGTTTCGCATCCCCCCCCTTCTTCTTTCTCCTCGCCACTGCATTCACCACCCTTCTCACATCCTCCGTCTTTCCCTTTCCCTCCCTGCCTGCCTTCTGAATCGCCATGACAGCAGCTTCAGAATCTAAGCAAACCAGGACCGGTACCTCCTCCGGTACACTCTCCAGCGCACTTCTCACCCCCCTCACCTCCCCGTCAAAAACCGTCGCCGTTCTCCCTACTACCTCCGCCACCACCGCTGATCTCCCCCACACCCCAGCCCCCACCTTGCTGTCCTCGACCTTACTACCATCCGAGAAGAGAACCGCTCTCCCTCTTCCGGCTTCCTCAACCGAGGTCTCCCACTCTTCTCTCCCTCCCCCCTTTCTACCTAGCCTCTCTGCGCACTCCACTTTCACCTTCTCACACTCTCCTCCCCATGAGATCTCCTCGCCCTCCTCCGAGAACCTTGACCACTGCCCCTGCCAGCGGTCCAAAACGCTTTCATATCCATCCCCCTCTTCCAGGGCCCACTGCACCCCCCAGTCCTTCCAGTTCCTCGTCCCCTCCTCCTTCTCCTCATTCCCTCTCCTGAAATCTCCTGTGCATAGTTCTGCAAGCTCCGATGTCCATTTTGGACCCGAGATCAGCCCAGCGCCCATGTATCAATGATCCATGGACCCTGAGTGCGGTAAAAAGGGAGAGAGCGAAATGAGCAGAAGACAACTGAACGTAAAAATGAGCAAACAAATAGTAATAACTGTTCCTCCGCTGAAGCCCATTTGCCAAACCGTATCATGTAGTAAATACATACTTATACAACCATATACGCCTTACATATATATAGTCTAGCAAATCCCAAGTACAAGCAACAAAGTTAAGCGCACAGAAGGAAAACCCGAATGGAAGATGCTGCAATAAGGTCGGCGGGTGAAGTCATTCAACCTCATTCCTTAGCCCATGTCAACGGGTCCAATGATAGGCGAAGCATTGTGAACTGAAAGGAAAAAAAGGAAGGAAAAAACTCCATATTGAAAAAAAACAAAAAACAAAAACAAAAAAAGAACAAAAACACAAAGAGCTAAACGTGATCAGAAGGTAAAAGGATAAAAACAAACCTCGTCGTCCATAATTGTTCAGACATGTAGACAGTACGCCGCCATCCAATATTTCCTGCAGACGCGAGGCTACCTTAAACTATGTGAAAGCCGCCCTTTCTGTGTTCTCGTACCCAGCCCTTTCCACACAAAGTATTCCAAACTGGTATATACTGGATCTCCGTCTGCTCTGAAACCGCCTGATATGTGTATATATATAGTATAGAGGTAGATTTGTAGACTGTCTCCGGCCTGCTATGTTAAACCGCCAAACATTGGTAAAAACTTGAAGAGAAATTATTTGACTGTAAATAATATGTACTTGCGCTGCGTGAGGGAGGGTATCAAAAAATGTAAATATGTACTGGCGAAGGGGTAAAAAGAGATAAACGATGGGTACGAGTGGGAAAACGGGAATCGACTCTCGCCACCTGTATTCTCCAAAAGTCCTCTGCCCTCCCAGTTCCTGTCGCTGGGTTGATCGCATTATCGTCATAGGTAAATCCTGGCAAATAGTTTCGCAAGCATCTTTTTGCCAGGCTCCTGTCGTTTGAGTGGATTTAATTGATCGTTCCCTGGGCGTGCATTGTAAGTTCTCCAAGGGGTATAGGGAAGAGGAAACCAAGAGGATGCATTGTATGTTGGCGTAGTCCCTGGGTCATGGGGTCTATTGGTGGCCATATTAGGACTGCTCGTCAACGCCCCCAAAAGAATAACGAGAGGAACCAACCACACAGTTTCGCGGCGGCGTTGTGGTCTCAGCGAGCGTTGTAGAGGTCATTATCGTTGTCGGGTTTTTGTAGATTTCTTTTCTCTTCTCTCGTTGATCTTATAATATCTACAGGCCAGTAGCTACTTGCTAAAGGCGAATTATTAGGGGTTGGCGTTCTTATGCTATTACGGTGAGGCTGGTGAAAAGACATGATTTCACACATCATCCGCCTGGAATGCATAAAAACGAGACTATTGGTGACGTGAGGGTTTCATCACTTCAACCGTTTGCTGGTGCATTCGGTTTCTTTAGGGGAGCTAGTTCCAGAAATGGACATCTCAGCCATTGTTGACTCCAACTTCTGTTGGCGCTCTGCCTTCAGGGCGATGATACGTGCTTCCGTAGTTTGATAAAGTTTGAACAACTGACGGTGCCCCTTTCGGTACTGAAGAATTTTGCAGACCTCGATCGCAGCAGCAATTAATCCGAGCATCCTCCAGTCGGACTTTAAGTGGCGTTCCGGATGGGCAAGCATGTGCCGGATTTCCGACGGCCCTGCAAGAACGGTGTTAAGCTCTGCAATGCGCTCGTGGTGAACAGCTTCCCTGGGCACGGATCGCCTCGCAGTGAGATCGTTGACGACACTGCAGAAACCCTCGTAGTCCCTGTCATCTGCAGTCTCGATATCCCTGGCTCTAGGGTTCCGGGCAATTTCAAATTTATAAGTAACGAGCCACCAAAACAAACAGCTGCGGAGCACTTCATCGACCTCCTTGCAGATGGAAAGCTGTATTCTTGCATTGAGGGTAGTGAGCATCGTAGGCTCTTCGCCGTCGGAGTCATCCTGGACTTCCTCAGGGAGGTCAGCCGCGATTGTGTAAAACTCCATTTTCTGCTGACCAGCACTGCCTCCACGGCGCTGATTTCGTTGCTGCTTTGAAAGACGAGTACGATGCGTTGGGGAGACAGGGGTTTCCTCGCTCTTGTGTTGAACACGCTGCTCAGAAGGACCGTGTTGCTGGACAGAGAAGCCAGCAATTGATCCCTGCCGGGACCTGTTTGTAGCTCCTGTATAGAGTGAGGAAGCATTGCTTTGGGCCCCACTAATGGCATATTGTGAAGCGGAATGATGATTACTAGCTCCAGCTTCCATGGAAAAACTTTGCCTCTCCCTCCCATGGTCCGAAAAGTATCCGTGAAATTCCTCACCTGGGGACGAAACAGCGGAAATTGCATCTTCCGGGACTAAATCAAAGCTAGGGGAGGTGATTATGGCGTTGTGGGAGAAGGATCTTGGACTTCCTTGAACACTTCCGTCTGTAGATGGAGGAGAATCAAGACCACTGCTATATATATTGCTAGGTTAGTGGGCGCTCACGTACAAATTCTCTGGGGGTCCCATACCAAGTTGGCGTAACATATCCATGATTGGTGGAGTATGTGTAGTCCTGTTTTGTTTGTGGAGGATAAAAGACAGCTTGCGCTGGCCTGCAGCCATGCCAAAATGTTAGAAAGGTGAAGCTCAAATGTATGAATCAAGTATGCTCACATGTATGGTGTGGGCAAAATATGGCCATGAGAGCTGTAAATGTGCTGAGTTCCTGGGCCCCAGGTCTGGCTGCCTGACCGAAGAGGGCGACCGTAGTTCTTCGCGTTGCTTCGTGGACCTTTTGGCGGGAATGCTACCGCAGCCATTTTTCTATATGGCAATCCCGAACCTTTTATATGGCTTTGTTATGTGTAATTTCCGCGGCTGTGCCCTTGTGTCTATAGGTGCGGGCTGCGTTAATTGTCTCCCAGGGGGCGATAACTTTATATATTTTTGTAAATATGTTGTAAGTTAACTTCGCACAATAGGCACACCTGTCTCGCTATTTATGTGTACGCACGAAAGTTATCGCTCGTTTGATGTGCGCGGAAAGTGGCGCGGTAAAAACTGCAGTGAGCAAAGAAGATATGTGAGAGGAAATTCCGCGGAATATGAAGCGATCTCGAGGGCGTCCACGAAAATTTAACCAGACTTTATGTTGCGGCGAAGGCAGTGAATTGAGCATGTGTGATCTACCCGGTGGAGTAGTGGAGCACATTTGCTTAAATATTATTCAGGTGCCATAGCAGCCCGCTCAAGTTCTCGGGACGGGGGACCCGCCCCTCATCATCCGATGACTATTGATGGTACCTCAGGCTAACTATAACTAGGCGTTTCTGGATCTAGCTGCTCATTTTGATATGTAATTTCGTTTTCTTTGGGGTTATGGGTTTTGGGGTCGGGCCTACACAGGTGCAGTCTGCTTCCAGCCAAGTGGAATTTACCTGGTGCACCCAAGCGATGCAGCACTACTGTAAATGTCTGCAGCTACATTATTATTTGAGATGCCTGTTCCGTAGTTGCATCTCTTTGAACAAGTGCAGTGCAGCTCGCAGAAAGTCCTGTCCTCTGTGCTTCAAGTCACAGAACAGCAGAGATGAATTGCACGCAGGCTGCTGCGAAGCGCTGATTGAAAAATAACATCCCAGGGGTTGTAATGGCGAGACCTTGACCTCCAATGCTCCCCACTAGCCTGTGCTTATCTCATTGGCTGGCCAATTTTAAAAGAAGCGCAACATGAGTGTATAGCCTCTCTGTACATGTGGTCAGCCGGTGGGGCGAGTCACCATGAGCTGGCAGGTTTCGCGAGCAATACAGATGAATACTAACGTCTCAAAGCCTATCAATTTCATTCATCGAGTGGAAGACAAAAAAACTGCTTTACCCGCTTTGTATTTCTATGCCTACCAATTGTTCCGGACGAGACTGATAATAACCCGATGCCAATCGCTAGCCCAGAGTAGTTCGCTCTTGCCTCATGGAACGCACAACCAGTGGCCAGGTAAGTGATTTGTTGGGAGATGCAACATCAGTGAGACAGTGGTGAATCCAACTTAGAAAAATAAAGCAAAAAAAATAGTGAGTAATGGTATAAAATGGCGGGTTTGACGTCCCTCAGCCCATAATCAAACCCCTCCTCCTGCTCCTCCGGGTCGTGACGCTATGGCAAGCTGGAAGAAGCTATGCAGGGAAGGCACCGTAGCTCAATTGCGAGCAGAAACGTCCCGCACTGTACATTAGGATACGGCAGCTTCGCTCACATGAGTGCTAGCTGAAATCTAAGGAATTACGCCAACTCAGCCAAACAGCCATACCTATGTTAGGGTCCTCAAAGATGGCATCTAGCGTCATAGTGCTGCTGCGCTGTCAATTGATAGGGCGCCGGTCAAAGGTCGCACAATGTGGCTAGGGAAGTCTCGCCGTTTTCATTGGCCTGTTTTGTATTCGCAACAGCCGAGCTACAAGATGATTAACAGGGGGCAGAACTCCATGGGGGTGGGGAGGGGTAGAGACGCAGATTGGTTGTCATCCCTATTCCCTTTTGCAGCGGCATCACTGCAGCGAACTAGTGCCTACATACATTAATAACATAAAGATTTTCGGAAAATAAGGTGGGGCCTCCAGCTCTTTCCGGGTATGACGTTGTTCAGCATACAATGCCGTCATCCCTTCTGCAATTTTGTATCACTCTCAATTAGCCACTTGCAGCTCGATGTTTTCGATATCGATCGCTGGGGAACCGCAGCAGCTGTCCTGGTTTGGTATTCCCCATTTTCTCCTCCGCTTTTCTTCTCCTCCCGACTTCCGTAACTCTCCTGTTCTAGCTCTTCCAATTCTGCTTTCCTATCTTCATTTTACTTTGTTTTTCCCATTTGTTATTCGCATTTCTTCTTCTTGCACTTTTCGCAGGTTTCCCTTGAGTCCCTTATTTGATGGTTGCTTTTTCGGACCTCAACCTGCCCTCAGGTGTTCTCATCAGTGACCACAATTACTTGCAACCTGGATCATGGGATAAGCTAGTATGAAACGGCAGGACTGTGAAACCGCATGCCATGAGTATCCTATAACGTTAACTCGAGCCATTCTGCCTACCCCTTGTTAACTTCCTGTCTCTGCAAATTCGACAATGTGGCCTCAATGCAATAGCTTTCTTTTTTCGATTTCAGGTCCAAAATGCACCATGCGTACTTCCATGGATTTGCTATTTGGATCTCCGGAAGCTGAAATTATGTCAGAAGTTCCTTCCTTTCTCCAGTCACCCAGAACAGCGTGATGAATCAAGCACGCCAAAATTGTCTGTGTACACAGATGCATAAATTAATTGTAAAATCTGGAGTCGCAAGATATGAGAATTCTTGAGGGTTGTTTTGCATCCACATCATCAGTATATTCTAGTGTATACAAAAAGCGGGGTCACTTGTATCACCTGAGACCACGATCCCCCCACAACCCCAGCTAGGGTAGTTCCGGGGCAGTGGCCAACCACTGCAAACCTCCCCAGCGCCTGCCACCGCTCCTCCGCGCTTGAGCTCATCGCGTGCGCACAACTTTTACTGCAGCGGCTGTTTAAAACTCAAAGTAACATATGCCCCACAAGGTGCCACTTCCCCTCCTCCCCCGTCACGAACCTCTAGACTTGACTACTAGTCGAGAAGCACTTAGCCAATCACAATGCTAAATCCAACATTTTTCCTCATTCTCAAAACCCAATGAGACCCTTGGAGCCAACTTATCTGTCCTTACATTCACGCTAGCAAGTACGGTTTGTGTAAAGCGGGGGATCTCATATTCTCAGACGATGGATCTTCTCTATAATAAGGAATAAGGCTTCAACTACTAATACCGGTACCCACACACGAAACCTAAACATCGCCATTGAACCGAATTGTGCTTCTAGAGGCGAGACAAAGGAGAGTTACGCATTGTTATAGGACAGGAATACCTGCAGCGCTTGAATTTGCGGCTGTGAGGCTTTGGAAATTGTGGAGGTGAATGATCCACGCAAGTACTAAGCCCATGAATAACGGTAATAGCAATCTCTATAATTCACACGGAGAATATATTACAAATATTACTGTTCAAATTGAAGGTACCAGTTATCATGAGACATTACGTTGTATATACTGTATATATATCTGTAGATACCAAATGAGAACAAGCCGATTTACATCCTCAAGTCACCGATCGTACAATCCCCACCATTGTCATCCCAGTCACTAAATGCGACGCCGACGTTCGATCATGCGTCCAAATGCGAACGCCACCAACGGCTAATGCGAAGATTGTAAGAGGTAGAGATTCCAGCCTGCTTTGGCAGTGCCAGGGGTGGACATCGCACTAAGGGAACGATTCCAATGAAGTTTAAATGTCACCATCATGCAAAACATAGCTCCTGCAACATCATTCGAGAAGCCATGCGGGGGCATGTTGCTTAGGTCTCAAACCTAGGCCATGGTTTCGTCGGTCTGAATATGGCCCAATTAGTACTCCATTTGTTCCTTTGGATGTGCAAGGCTCACATGGTAAGAAACCGAAAGGTTGTATCGCATTGTGAGATGGAGATTAACTGGTCAAGGCTTTTTTTTTTTTATTTCATTACTCGCATGCCGCCTATCAGGCTATGGCGAGAGTTTAAGTACATGATGGGTAGGATAAAAAGTAACGGACTAGAATAGAATAGAAGGAAAAATAAAGGAGATTATTCTGCCGCACAGTCTAGAACCTCCGCCAGCCTGTCTCCTTCCCCCTCTGACTTTGTTGGTCAAGGCTTATTATCCTCACATTTAATTGGACAACAAGCCTCCAACATACCTCGCCATAGCCCCCAGGACGGCACCCGAGTAATGATATTTAAAAAAAAAAAAAAAAAGAAAAAAAAAAAGGCCTCCAACATTGTTTTGCAATGTGTTTCTGGCCCTATCCGTATACTTGTGTACATCTTAGCCTACCACACATGATTGTGTTATTTACTAAATAGGCTATCAATATACTACTAGTTGTAGGTTGTCGCTAAGCCTTATGGTCAGCCTTCCGGCAGCGTACGAATATATTTACAATACAGCAGATGCTCACAGCGAATTATATCAACGCGTATTGATGTGCTTCTCAAATTTTGAAAACGATGTACATTCCTAGGCAAAATTGTATTTACTCTCCTTGGAGCCAGAAATGTGACCGCAGCAAATTTCATCCAAGGGAGTCGTGGTCTCGGTCCTCTTCTTTTGGTTATGAAACAACTGGAGTCACAGTGGCTGAATAAAGGCAACAAGTGTCATACTGACTCAGTTTTCCAAGAACATCTGTTGTTCTGCATATAGTTCACAGTAAGCCACATCGTCTCCTAAGGTACACATGCTATTCATCTGATCTTCTTGCAAGCTAGGTGAGTGGAACAACCTCAACAGGCTTCAACCTAAGGACTTGTCTTTATCACATGCCAAAATGTTAATGCATCTCCAGCCTCTTGTCGGTCTAGAATGTTGCATGTTGCGGGGAATGTAAATCTAGGCTATTCGGTAGTAACCCGGCCACCGTAGGCTAACATAAGTCCTAGGTGTACATGTCACGTCCTAGATGTCCTACAACTAAGAACCAACTCTATTAGCCTTGGAACAGGTCGATAGGTGTAAAACGATATACAGAGATCTAGAGGAACAGTTGATTCAATGCTTCCAGGGTGCTGGGTTCAAGCACCCGCCCTATTGACTAGTGACACATGCGAATGTACATGGATCCCTCATGCATAAAAATTGTTAAACTCATCTCCCATACTGAAACCCTAATGGGATGGATATAACTTACTACCAACGTGGCAAAAATGTTCGCTCGCCTACACTTCATTGTATACGAAAGTGGTATGAGGCTTAGCCTTGGTAGTGACTCGGCATGCGCAGATATAGTCTTCTGCGGCGGTGCGTGGCCGCGAAGATAGGGGAAGTAGCGCGATACTGAGCAAGTGGACTTAGAAAGCCGCCTTGTTAGGTCTCGTTTTTGGATCCGCAGTAATGTGCGCCGCTGTAAGGGGTTCTATGCGCGTGCAGGATGCAGGGCAGGAATATAGCCTCCTTCGACTGGCGATGGGCTAGTGCGGAACGGGTAGACATGCTAATTATAATTATACTTGCTGTCCTCTGTACCTTAAACTAGTAATCAACGGATATTCCCCCCACCCCCCCCCCTTTGAACTTATATATCGGCTGTACGGGGGGAGGCTAGAGATACATGAGTACGGTAGCTATGGATATACTAACCTAAAAATGAGGTAAGGCTGCGTTTTGTGTCGCATGGTGCGACGATTGGCAAGAAGCTTGTTTGTTTGCAGGAGTGCTACAGTGCGCACAGCCTTATGTCCATCGACCGAGCCGGGTGGAGCATTTTCTACTTGGGGCTCAGTCGGTGGAGGTCTGCTACAGGCTTCATAGCTACTCCGCCATCAATTGTTGACGATTTGAAGCTGCATAGACACGTGTGTCCAATTAATTTAAGCTTATTTCTATGAACCAACACCAGTTCGTCTGATAATTCAAGTTAGAAGGCTTGAAGCCTGGCGGCATCTGCGATTGTACGCCCTGCCATGGCGAACAGCTGCAAGCGGGGTTATGTGACATTAAAAATAAGAAAGAAAAAATTTGCGGTTGTAGGAACTGGATTCGAGGAGCCACAGTATCCATGAGTGCAAGAAGGCTGTAACTATCGATAGCCATTACTTTGCTCTTATGCGGGGAATTTAGCTATGACAGCCTCGTGAAACCGGAGACTGGTCATGGATGCATGGACGGTGTAAAGATCTCCTGCAGTACAAGCCTAGTACTTATGTGGACTGGTTTACGTTTTTGAGTTTCCGTCCCTTCTGTCCATAGTTACTCTACTTAGCTAGAGCATAATAGTGCGATTTGAATAGCACGCCATTTGTCTGAATTCACAAATCCGCTTCCCAAATCTGAGCTTGCTTTCTAGGCTTCCAGCATTGGTATCTTAAGTAATAATCAGCCTCGGAGCAAGGTTTAGATTGGATGTGCATACTTGCATGAGGCCCTCGGCCGCGCGGTTGCCTAAGAGTTTTGGGCTTGTTTGAAATGCTTTTGGGCCAGACCAAGGAATAGCTTCCGGGGGCTATGCTTACCAGAA
Source organism: Kalaharituber pfeilii (assembly GCA_015179045.1). Classification (NCBI taxonomy): domain Eukaryota; kingdom Fungi; phylum Ascomycota; class Pezizomycetes; order Pezizales; family Pezizaceae; genus Kalaharituber; species Kalaharituber pfeilii. Next base: position 232,780 of record WHUZ01000060.1, on the reverse strand, counting down.
GTAATAGCCTGCTAAACCTTTCGAGGAATTTTTTTTTTTTTTTTTCACATCAGTACTCGCGTGCTGCCCTGTGGGCTATGGCGAGGCTTTCTAGGAATGGAATGTATACTAGACTTTAAGATCGTAGGGCAGGTCTTGCTTACCAAGTATGTCGAGGAAGTTCGTCACAATATGGATGTTTGTATGTCCAGTCCTGTGGTCTAGTGGTATGATTTTCGTCTCACATTCAATATCAGCTCAAGTTGAAGTGCACACGAAAGGTCCCGAGTTCGATCCTCGGCGGGACTATCTTTTTGTTGCAGTTCCATCTTGATTGCTTCTCTACAAACACAGTGAGCCGACCGTTCGTGCGGCTGGTGTCGTTGAACCATGGGCGCTAATGAGATCGCCAATTTTCCGTACAGCCAAATCGAAGATGTCTGTGGTGCTCTCTCTCATGAGCCCCCGAAAAAGCGGAGCGACAAAAGCGAAACCCCATAGTTTGAAAGCACTTATTAAGCAAATATTCTGCCAATGAAGGGGCTTTTTTTGGTATCAATGTGCAAAACGATGTGTTCTATCGGTAGCCACCATGTCAGAAGAAAATCTCTATCCAGTGGGCAATGCTTTGCGGACTCATTTCTTTCCCTTGTGAAAGCTCCATATGACTTTTCTCCTTTCAGCTACTATAGGAAAGAACCAAGATTTACAAGGGGCTTTTTAAACTTTTTTTTCCCTCATCAGTTCGCGTATACCGCCTGGCGGGCTATGACGAGAGCAAGTACAAAGAAAACAGTAACAAGGAAGAAAAATCACGAGGTAATTTTGGTCAAAACGCATTTTCTGTCCATATGACATCCATCCATTCTAACCTCAACTGAGAATCTCCGCTCTCATCTTAATACTTGTAGCTTCTCATGTTAACGAGGGGAGAGTTACCCAGCAGCACTGGAAAGAATACCCACAATGAAGACCTAGGTCTTCAATCAAAGCTCATCCTGGAATGAGTTTTCTGAATATAGGCTAATGGACGAGGCATGGAGCCCGCACAATGAACTTAGTCCAGGGGTTACAATCATGCACAGTCAAAGTGAACTTGTTAATCATAGGTAGATTTGGTCAATACTTTGGGGACGACAATAATCTCAAGGCTGTGCGTGTCACGGGCCTACCCAGAAATGCTGGGGATATCCACCTGAGTTGACCCGTAAGGCTGCTAGTGACCATCCGGCCTGATTAACCGATGGCTACAGCAGGGCAATACAATTGACAGGTCGGGTCACGGAAGTGTATCACAAGCACCGCGCATGGTTGAGTGAGTGAGTTGCGCCACCGAGTGGCAAGAGTACGCATAGGCTAATTGTTCACAGCCTCAGTTACCAAGACGTTATTGATTGTTAAGCGTTGATATCGATTGTTAAGCATAGATAGCATAAGCAATAGAACATACAGTGGGCGTGCGCGGGGAGCTGGCTATATAATGAGGGCTTTCTGCCCTCGAGAGATGGTCAAGCTTCAAGCGTTGTCCTAACTTACACCTTCACTTTGCTACATCATCGTAGACTCCGTAACAGTGAACTTGTTGATCATAGGTAGATTTGGTCAATACTTTGGGGACGACAATAACCTCAAGGTTATGCGTGCGATAGCGCACTTTCTAACTTATTCCCTAAGCTAGCAAAGCAGGCCGTGCGGTGATAACGTAGGCCCATATTCGGCAACATTACACGGAGAAGGTACGTACTTGTCAGTTATCTACCTATTTTCCAACGTTTCTCGTTCTGGTCAAGTGTAACTTTACCATAGCGTAGCTTGGCTCAGGCCCACACTGCCAAATATGGGCAATAAAGGGACCAGACTCCAATCTAACGAATAGAGTGATGCTGGAGGCCCTTGACACTGTGAAAAGCACCACTGCCACTCCGACCACGAGACCAGGAAATATACAACTTTTTACCGTCAATTAACCCTGCCAAAAAAGTTGGTAAAGTGCATATTTAAGCGATCTTTAACTGCTTATTCTTTGCAAGAGCCTCCTGGGATGGCGAAATTATATTGACTGCAGCTCGGCATCTTTCATGTTTATGCTTTCCACAAGGCAATCAACTACACCTCTGCATAAATCGGATCCAATTAGCCTTTAGACCTTTCTACTCGCCCCTCTCGCCCGACCTTGACAGCCCTTGCAAACAACATTGCAATTGACCCTCTGTGCACCGCGGCCCCATCAACCTTTCCCCAAGTCAAGCTGTGCTTTCCTATTCCCCCCTTCTCGATCATCTCCTCAGCACGGGGCGCTCAGTGCAGCCCCTCACTGACCATATCTAAGATCATCGCACACGGTCTGGAGTCTTCCTTTTTGTTGCTGTTATTCTATGAGATAGAATCGCGTAACCGAATTACGGCAGTTCACAGGAGGCTCTTACGAAGGAATAAGTACGCACTTTACCAACTTTTGTGTGTCAAAGATACAAGGACTGTGTTCCTCGTTGGGGACTACATACCAGAGACAAACCCTCAATCTCGGAATTTCGGAGCTCTCCAGTAGAGATATCGCACGTTATTCTATCTTCACCGAGCTTGCAACGAGTTATATTATATATAGGCATTGCGCACCGAAGCCTTTGCCTTGTCGCAGGCTTCACTTCCATCGAGTCACTAAAGGCACGGTTTGCGCTTGTTTGAACAGGGTCCGTTACCCTCAAACTAGTGTGCTCGCTGCCAAGATGTGCACCGCAGCCAAATTACCGAACTTTCACAAATAGTTCATTATGTATATCTGAGAAAGCAATTTCGCTTACAGTATTATATTCGAATGAGTAATGCTGCATTCAATGTAGTCTCGTGCCCAGCCGCTACAGTACCATTCAATGGCATTTTAGGGGACCCGGGATCCTCCGAGTATGTACTCGAGTACTAGTACAGTCAGCGACTGCTGATTAAGCAGCCGAGCCTCAACAAATGTCCCCTTGCCGGACCAACCCGAGACATTAGCCTTTATACGCTCGCCCCCACAATTTACTTCCAAGTCAAATTCCTCCTTAGGCTCGATCGCAATCACCACGTTTCAAATTCCCAACTTATCATTCTACCAATCCCACTACACTCACATTCACAACTCTCCAACATTCCGCCTTCATGACCGTCCTCCCCAGGCCCCCCATCCCCATCACTATCCTCACCGGCTTCCTCGGCGCCGGCAAAACTACGCTCCTCCTCAACCTCCTCCCCCAGCTCCCTCCGCCTCCATCCACCCGCCTCTGTCTGCTCAAAAATGAATTCGGGAGCGTCGCTGTCGATTCTAAGCTTCTTTCCACCACCTCCAGTAGCAATGGGGACATGAACAACGGTGCGGGGAGCGGGAATCCGGTCGCTGGAGTGCAAGAGCTTCTCAACGGGTGTATTTGCTGCAATTTAGTCGGCCAGCTCGAGGAGGCACTGAACTTCCTTGTCGCAAACTACGCCCCGACACGTATCGTGATTGAGACGTCCGGATCCGCGTTCCCGGCGACGCTGGCGATGGAGGTGAATCGGTTATCCACCCTGGAGACCTCATCCTCCTCCGGTGTCCCGTCGCCAAAATATTTCCTCGACGGCATCATCTTGGTTATTGACGTCGCCAACTTTTCGGGGTACAAAGATACTAGCTATACTGCGAAACTGCAAGCAGGCTATACCGATTTAGTGGTATTGAACAAATGGGAGGACGTCCCCGGCGGGGAACGCAGAATCGAGGACGTGGTGGATTTGGTGAGGGAAGTGTGCGTGGATGTACCGGTGGTGCGGAGCCGTGGCGGATGGGTCGACAAGGAAGTATTACTCGGCATCGATCGGGAAGCCAGAAAGTTACCCGAGGCGGCAGCCGCGAGCGAGTGTAAAGAGGCTGGATGCGGCAACAATGGCCATTGCCATGGTGTAAAGGGACACGTTGACGAAGTTGACGTCTTATCTGTTTGGCTAGCGACTAACAACGGGACGGGTGGCGCGGGACTAGATTACGACAAGCTCTTGAAACTCCTAACAGCAGCCCCCAAGGACGAAATATACCGTATAAAAGCGCTCTTTCGAAGCAAAAAGACCCCACCTCCACCACCGTTGCCCGGCAGGGCTGCCGTTCAGAAGCAGACACCAGGAAAAATGGACGGGGGTGCGGATCTAGGAGGGTGGTTTATTCTGAATTGGGCGTTTGGGAGATGGACAGTGACGAGGGTGGAAGGAGAGGCAGAGGAGGAAGGGGTGGTGTGCGATATGACGGTTGTATTGGCGCAGGGAGAAGGGAGAAGATGGAAGGGGAAGATCGAGAAGGGAGGATGGGTGGTGGTGGAGGAAGGGAACGGGGTGGGAGAAAGTAGGCTGAGGGTGGAGACTGTGGTGTAGCAGTATTGACATGGAGGTGATGAATAGAAGGGACGTTCATATAAAGGGCGTTCATAGATGGTTTCCGAAATGGGGTTAAAAAGTTATATACTGGGTGGGGATAGAGATAGAACTATAGAAGGAAGTTGATTTGTCTGTTCCTTCTCTTTTTCATTCTACTGTATTTTCCTCTCAATTATTTATTTTTCTCTTAAATTGGGTTGATGGATTTTTCGGAGTTGCGGTTAGATAGCTCCCATTCATATAGAGTTAGTAGAGTACACAGATTTTACGTTGGGGAAAACAATACTCTAGAGTAGATGAAAAAGACTTGGGAGTGCGAACTTTGTCGACTGCGCCTACCACCACACCTCACGAATGCACCTTGTTTCAATTTTTACTTACCCTTATTATTCAAACACGATGGCGCGTTACTTATTTTAGCCACACTGCTACTACCCCATATTCATACTGTGTTTCTCATGTCGTACGTATTACACGTATTATCTATTCAGCTGCCGAAAGCCGCCGCACCACCTCTGATATTCAAAGGAAGGCGAACATCTGGCGATACGCTGACACCGACATGATCAAGATAAACCTCGTCCACTCATATTATAGGAAAACCCATCATATTCCATATCAGATTTTCCGCTTTACCTTGATTGCCGCAACCCGACGGGGACCCATCCACACACCCCTTTGCACATCACCGTTGGACATCACTGTGGTGTGGTGGTCATCCGCCCTTTGTCAATCAATGAGTGGTAGAATCAGATAAATGGTCCATGCAAGGACTGTTCTTATCAGATCCTTTGCTGCATCTTTGCTGCACAACAGCCTTCCTGGATGAGAGGATGAGATAAATTTGTAGGAGGAAATTTATCAGATCCTCTACGGTACCACTCCTTCACTTCGCTCTCCTACAATCGCCAACACAAGACTAATCGCCAACCATTAATGCCAACCATTGCCAACCGTCGCCAACCATCGCCAACCATCGCGAACCATCGCCAGCCCTCGCCTCGCCTCGCCTCTGCCTCCCGCACCCTGCAGCCAAAGCAAGAGGGAGAATCAGATAAGCATGTACGAGTACAAGTAGATTTCCTTATCAGATCATCTTCCACATCTGGCATTTTGCATCACCCAGCTTCACGCCGTCGACGGAATTCAAATCCCTTAAGTAGGTGAGAGAATCAGATAAACATCTCCTCTTTAATTCTTATCAGATTCTAGTGTACATCAGTTTTCTCGCCTCGTGGCCTGCCTAGCAAGTAAAGCCTGAATCTGTTATCATACGTCTTCCGCCATCCACTAGTCTCATGCCAAGACCCTGTGGGATGCAATAGCTAGGAATGGGCGGGTAGTACCTACATGTTTTGATATCTAGTTTGGGAAAGAAGAGTGGCTTAGGACGCAGCATTTCTGCATGAGGGCAGCAGAGTGGATTCGGCCTGCCAACTTTGGGAAGCAGGGCCAAGGGTAGGTGGGTGGAAGAGGAGGAAGGGGACGATGGAAGGATTGCTGGGGGGATTTATTTCTTTCTTTCTTGGTTTTTGTTCCTGCTTTTCTGTCCTAGAGGGGGTAACCCCGTTTCCTATGTAAGTCCTACACCGTGTACAGTCCCGGAAAAAGTGCAATAGCCAGGCACCGTCCGTAAAATAATAACAAACTTGAGGGCATGAGACTAGCCATTCACGAAGCAACCGCGTAAGGTCGAGTAGCTTAGTCAGCCACTAAGCGGTAGTCTGGTCCGCCATCCCAGTCTCAAAAAACAAAAGGAAAAAAAAAAGTAGCATAAATCAAGGATCTATGTTCTCGTGCCCATGATAGTCTCCAGTATCCAGATCCTGAAATCCTAAATGCAAGCAATATGTATGCAAATCAGATAAATGATACCCTGGCTACACAATCCCAGTATATCAAACCAACCTGCCCAACCCGGCTGCCGGCTTTCTTCCCCAGTTTTTCCTCAGGAAAACTGGGCGTGCAGGAGAGAATCAGATAAATTCGGAACAGCCTATTAGGATTGAGGCCTTTGATCCTCGAAAGTTTAGACCCTTGCTTGTCTGCATATACCTGGCGTGTGCACCTAGCCCTGTCGATCAACTGATCAACATCAAGTGTCATTTGCTTGTTGATGAAAGAGTGGATCGATAGAGTTAGAGTACTTAGTTGGTGTACTGTACAGTGCCTACCCCAGCATTTTTAGGTGTAGTTATGCTGCTGGTGCCTTGCGTCTGCAGGGCGCAAACGCGCGGAACAGGCGGGGCGGATCAGGAAAAGTAAGGCTACGAGTACAATTAGAGAATAACTGGTGTCATTTTGTGACATATCAGGTGCGGCATGGAGAGAGTGGAGATTGGGGCGGGGGAGGAGAAAGAAAATCTGAATAGTACTTCCAGTTCCTACAAGTGTTTTCACTTTTCGATTCTTCAATAGTGCTATGGTACTTTATTTTTCCCTATCCCACCTTTCATTATTTGGATTTTCAGCCACTGTTTTGTCCGTGGCTCAATGGAGTTTTCTGCAGCAATAATTACGCTGAACGATCCTACGGGAGTTGTTCGCACTTACCCAAACAATTACAATATTGACCGATCCCACCATCCAAGTTCAGATCAACTCTTGCCTCAGCTTCTTCAGAATTTATCAGACTAGCGAGCCTTTCAGCGCTGCTTTGCATAACCCTTGTCACATAGAAAGACATACACTAGGCGGAGGAAGTCAAAGCAGTAGGGAATTTCAAGAAAATTATAGTTCAGATCGATTCGAGCTCTAATTAATCGAGGGAGCAAGAGCGATTAATAGCAGTATGCACCCGCAATCGCCCTTGTTAATGTTCAAGCCTTACAAGACAAGTTGAAATTATCTAGTCTGCTAAATGAAGTAATAGCGGCATTATCAACAACACACTCCAATACATACATACCTAATTTATATATATATAATGTCGGAAAACCCGCCGCAACCGACCAAATAAATGTCATTTCCGGGGCACATTCTCCAAACCTCGAGCAATCACGCTCAGGGTATGCAGGTGGAAATTCCTCCGACTCTCTGCAAGAACTCAATATGCATGACCGGTTGCTCCATGGCTCATCAGATGCTTATTGATATTATGTTTGCAGTTGCGAGGTATTGACTAATGCGGAACACTAAGGAAGGGAGTGCGGTAATCCTAGGTGAGGATGTACAAATATCAAGTAAGGAATGAGAGAAAAAGACGGAGGGGGGTATGGAGATGAAGTATGACTTATAGAAGAGAATGAGAAAGGGGAAAAGAGGTGAAGGAAGGGAATCAATCGACGTCCTAGTTTACCGATGACAAGGTGACATTACTAGTTCCCATGACCGATACGATGTCAGAGCAAACCGCCGGCACCAATAGAGCAGAAACAAAAGGAGTATCTACCTAATTAGCGCCAAGCGTAGCCCGATTCGCATTCTATGGTTCCGGCACGTTAACAGCGGACGAAGCCCTCGCCGGTGAAATCCAGGAAGAAGGGAACGCAGCAGGGAACCCTTCAGAGGTGTGTCTGGAGGGTTCGCGAGAGGTCAGAGTTCGCAGCTCGACAGAGCAATGTTTTTGTCCCAAGTGCCAAATGGGACGCCTTCCCTGCCACTGACGCGCTCTATTAACCCCCTGTTGCTCTGCCTCCGCAAACTTGTTATCCCCTCCCACCAGAAGCCACCCAACATGGCTCCGTCATTCCCGAACAACCCTCAGACTTCCCTTGCTCCAAGCTGGAGCTTTCCACCCTTGTTGCTCTTGCCGACGCCCTTCTCCCCAACATCCCTACAGTTAAACGCCTCGGTATATGCAACCTCGAACCCACCGATGAAGAGCTCTCGTCATCAGCTGGCATAGGGACGGATTAAGATTTCGGTCGTCTCTATTTCTTGTTACGATGGAGGCTCAACCGGAGGTTAGTACAACTGCACGCACCCATCCTGCACTTGCGATGTCCCAGAGTCTGATCTCGGGCCTCAGCGGCGAGCATGGCACGCTGCGAGTAATGATATTAAAAAAAAAAAAAAAAAAAAAAAAAAAAAAAGTTTCCGTGGCCGAAGTGATCACATGCGGCGGATGATTAAGGGGCCATACGGTAGCTATAGGACCTACACGAACACAGGGTGATTAAGAGTTCGTATCTCATCCGGAGCTATCTACGGTGCGCGGTGGCTCCGTGCCAGACCGTAAAGTTTTGGGCAATGTCGCTTTCCTAGACAGAGGACATGACCAGAACAGACTCTGCTGTAACATCGGTCGTGACCAGTGTGGTAGGCAGCGCGCCTAAGCTACTATTACTGTGCTGACGCTGGGCTCAGACGCCGCAGGTCACAAGGGTCGTATGGTAATGTCGGCAATGCTGGGTTGCATACACACGGTGAGGGTAAGTCCAGGGGCATGGGAGATGCTTAGAAATGGTGATGCTGCACAAACTGGTAAAAGAAGGGCATGCTTTCTACCTTCTTTATCTTCATCCTTCATCCTTCCTATTCACTGTTCATACTCATTTTCCATTACCCTCAACCTTTCTACAGTTTTGTCTTACTAATTTTGGTTTCTGCACTTGCTACACAATCAAACAACTCTCACTCACGCTCAGTAATCTTCTCCATTCAACGACCTGATACTGCTCACTTCCTCCTTCGCCCAGCAACCCCCCAGCAGAGGACCCAGTGCGTAGAGTAGTGGAATTAGGTGCAGCGCGCCCCACGCTCATACCGGTTCCAAACCAATGCCCGCGGGAGTCACGCTCGAGCAGATCCGCGGTGAAGTTTTGGCCCTGGCGAGCAAGGTCGATGCTCCTGCATTGGATTATTGTTGCTTGGATATCCTATACATAAGACAGAAAGGGAAGGCATGGAAGGACGATGAGAATAGGAACAATGGACTCCGAATCGATGTTCCTACCATTGGCAGCGTATACCAGCATGCGGAGAGAGAAGTACGTTACCTAAAAAGCCTCGGGAAGCAACTGGCTCCCACTCTAGACGGCATGCAATGGACTCAACTCGACCACCGTCATTGGGTCCGGCACGCCTGGACACTGCAAGAACTAAGTCCAACATTCAGACTGTTACTGATGGCCTCTGCCATTCTTGTTCCGACCTTGCCACTGTTTCCCGCATCCAGCTGCTAGTATTCGTTGAAGACGTGGCCCGCGGCAGCCTGATCACCGACGGGTGTAGAGCCCTCGACCTTAATACCCACACAATGCAGCACCGCTTCAGCACAAACCCTGTCGACAAGATCGCCGGTGTTGGATACCTCCTTCAATCTACTGCACCAGTGTACTCTCCCGCCGCGCGCATCGAGTGTGCCTGGCTACGGTGCATCACCAGTATGCGATAAAGTGCTCAACATTGAGCTCCTCTTCAACTTTGGTCATCCAGGATGCGAGTTCTCACTCCACGATTACATTTCATGTGCCTCGTAGATACCCAGCTGGAACGGCATGCTTCACGGCGAGAGGAGCTGTATCGCGCCATTGTCCGACCCAGCGCATCCCACATGCTTGCGACCTCCAAAACTGAGGAGGGCCGAGACGGCGCAGAGATCCTCCACGGGAGAACCAACATTCTCCTCGTGAAATACAGCGGTGAATACAATCTCCGCCTTCGAGAACTGGGAGGCCATGGTCTACTGCGTTGGCGGCAAGAAGCGCACTTGCTGCGAAGTGAGGTGGATGTGCCGCAGGAAGGAAAGGTACGATCTATCAGCCCTCCACTTCTTCCTCCCGCACGAGTGCAGATTCAATGGGATCCCAAACAGGACGTATACCCTTGTGACTCATGCGAGAGATGAAGGGCCCGACGCACGAAAAAGGAGGATGTATGCAGGGAAGCAATGCTAGTACGAAGAGGGCGGTTGCAGGTGGGAGGTTTTTTATTTTTTTATTTTTATTTTTTTTTTTTTTCATGTAACCCCGCTTGCAGCTGTTCGCCATGGCAGGGAGGGAGGATGTGTGCGGAGAGGAGATGTGTTTGGCGAAGATGGGGTCGTGAGGGCGGACGTGGACACGCTGAGGCGGTTGGAGGGGCTCTTGGGGACAAGAGAGTAGGTGGGATGATTCTTATAGGAGGCGCGTGGGGCATGTTTGCGGTAGGGAACGGTAGGGCTAAGCCACGCGAGATGTCCCAGGAGAAAGCGATGGGACGTACGGTCGGCAATGGTACGCCTCGTCCGCTTAATGTTACAATACCATTATACATATACGACGTTAACATACTGTTAATAAGCGTGGAGACGCCTTTTTTTATCGCCTCTAGGAACTGTGGCCCCACATTTGCGCGCTCAGCACTCTTTGATTATTCAATATGTGCAATTTCCTCGACGCTGTCTTAACACCATAGTTTTATCGTCTTGTTGGACTTGAGTGAACACGGTAGTCTCGTCTAGTCTGCACTCCTCTTATGATTAAATCAATTTTCTTCAGCATTGATATTGACGCGCACATGCGCTGTGGTGGTAACCACGGTATCGATGGAAAGAATAAGGCCAAACGCGGGCCGGAGCGGTACTCAGCGGTAGGGCCACATGCGTGGGATGAGGAAGAAAATTACATTTAAGAAGCGAGATGTGAATGTATAGGCTCAGTTGGAAGGCGAAGGTGGTCTATAAATTGTATGTAGATAGGACCGTGGAAGCAAGCAAGCAGAGACAGACATGGACACGCACAGACAAGACAATTGAAGACCCTTTCCTTGACATTTGATCATTGAGACCGCCCTTGAGGCTTCGTTGCGCCAGCTCTAGATACCGGTTCCCGTGCGAAACAGTGGATGCTGTTGAGCCGTCATCACAGCGCTAGGACTAACACCGCTCGAATACTAAATGTTTGGAGACACATTGTAATTGAGCTGTTACGAGCTGACCAACATGACGAGATTTGCATCAAAAAAAAAAAAAAAAAAAAAAGGGAAAAAAAAGGAATATACGGTCGTTAAGAGTCAAGCCTGTCGTATTGGATGCTCTCGAATGTGGGCGGTTTTATGGGCTCGTTTGGTGGCGTGGCTCTCTTGGCGTTAAAATTATACTACAGTAGACTCTCGATACTAGCATGCCCGACATAAGAATATATTTGGTATAAGAATGTCCTCCCCCGCCCGTCATACAAAATAAGAATATATTGGATATAAGGATTATTCTTAAGTTTTCTACTTAGTCACCATATATATTGTTATATTGAGCGTAGGGCTTAACGCAAGGAGTTGGTAACTCATCTGCAGCACTAGGCTTATAAGAGTAAGTTTATCGATAAGAAGTACCCATACAAAAAGCAGAAAGCGCTAGAAACAGTTGAGAAGAGTGCAAAAAATAGACAAAGAAAAGTTACGGATGTCTCAGGCCCAGGTCATCTTCTTAGCACTTTCGCGGACCTTATTCTTTTAGTTGTAGACATCTTCTCTGTTTCCTGTACTTCCTTGAACCTATTTTACACCCCTTTTATATTCTGCACCTTTCCTGTATCTCTCAGAGCCTTTCCTGTCCGTAGTTCTATACAAGAATATATTTGATATAAGAATATACCCCCGCTCGCCCGATGACATTCTTATATCGAGAGTCTACTGCATCTCGGCCAGCCAGCACAAATATAGATGGCCTGGGCAACTTATCACGGAATCTGGACTACTAGTCCAGGCTATCCACTCTTGCGACGAAGAAAGGGCTGGCCCAGGCTTGTCGTAAATGGCCCACTAAAATGGGTGGCCCCCGAACATATCCCCATACAAAGTTTGCATGGGTAGCCCGGACTCCACGCCGCCGCCCACCCAGGGTAATAAAAACTATATGAAAGTTAACTCTCTAACACTTCCATTGCTATTTACTAACAACTTCTTTACAACAGAATATTCAATTTTATGCCTCAATATATTAGATTTGGAACAAACAGACGAATAAAGTTAATAATAAGAGGAAAATAAAACCATAAACAAAACGCTAGTCTCTGCCACCGGATGGTAGCTATATGCGCGGATGAGTGACCAAAAAAGGAAAGAAAGATATATAGATGACATTGGTTTTCAGGGCAACGGACCCAGAATCCAGCTTGTTAAGCCGCTCACAAATATCATAACCCCGTTATGCTTTTTCATCATCTGGGAGAGTATTAACAGTCGTGCTCCTCTCGAAGAGAGCAGGCCTGCTAATTTTTCGAATCCGCGAGAGTATGAACTCTGTTAGGGGGGAACCGAATTGCCTCTGACTGCTGGCCAAACTTTCCTGGACTGCTGCTTGGTTCGGGTCAACAGAGTTATCTACAACTGTATAAAACCTTTCGTAGTCATTGCCTGCCACAGACTGGTATTCCTCAGTACATGGAAGTCCAAGCAAAGACGCAAGACGACATTTTCGGTGGGCCAAGCGCCTAGCAGCACACTGAGCATGGAATCCATTTCCCTGAGGCTGTATTTCTGGCTGTGATACCGCATGGCGCTCAGAAAGCAAGTCTTGGTATAACTTGATGCATTCTTCCACTGTGCCGTCGAATAGCTCCTCATCTACAATTTCTTCCTTGTTGATATCACTGGCGGCCTCAATTTCATAAAATAACCAAACGTATGCTTGGAAGTGATGTTCAAATTGTTGTCCGTCTTTTCTGGGGAACTGACGCAGAGCCCTGTGAATCCAATTGGAGAATTATCAATATGAATCTGGTGGCGAACAAGCTAGGGACAACTTACTCCAGCACGGATACAGACGACGGCAACTTTCTCGCTTGGGCAAGGGCGCACAGCAACCTCACTGAAGCATCATCCTCGCAAAAATATAACTTACTTGCCATGATCCTTTGCACCAATTTGGAAATCCGCTGGTTCTTTAGGCGTAATTCCTGCTGTAAGTATTTACACAGGTTTTCGTCCCTGGTGGAAGAACCGATCGATTCTATCGCTACGGGGCCAAATGAAAAGGTTTCCTGCGTTAAAGCGGAATTCAAGAAACTCAGAAACACTCGCTGGGCGCACATAAGCTCCCATGGCCGAGGAGAGAGAGTAGCGATTGACCATTGGCCATCATCGCTAGGCCTCTGTAATCGGTTATCAGCGTGCTGGGATTCCCTAGATACATATTAATCACGATTAGCCTTTCCTGCTACTCTAACCTAGATTTCGATTTCAAGTTAATCTCAATGGTTACAAACCCTGCTGCCAATGGTAACGTCGGATATGAAATTGGTTCCGAGACATATGCCATTCTTGACCCAATTAAGGCTGGGCGAAGGGTATATTCTTCCGAGCTGGAGCCCTGAGGTACAGCAGCTGACCAATTTACCTCGCGGAAACTGAATTCTTCGCAATGTGCCCCGAGCTCCGTCAGGGCCTTTTTTGTGGCGCTGCCGACTAAGCGGCAATCAATCAAGCCTCAGCATAACAATCCCCCACAATACAGATTAACAAATGTAAATCCTTACCAGTATTTTCACATGGGTCTTGTTGGTCGTTCGTAGCATCCTCAGTCTTGACAAGAGTACTGTTGGTCGCATTTCTCGGCGTTATGATATTGGTTCTGAAGATTCTGAAAGTGCTGCTTGTAGAATCTGGACAGAGTGGGAAAAGGGTCGGGCTCTTTGCCAGTTGACCAGCACTCGATTCTAGCGCCTCCGGTTCGTGAGTAGCTGCGAAGCGGGAAGCTGCGCGTGGAGCATCTCTTGCATTGAACAGAGGTGCCCGGGACCCACTATACCACCACCGAAGGGTAAAGATCATACTTGAACTGTCCCCGAATAAGTCTAAGCACAAGTTGTCACCGTCGCTTACGCTGGATGGAGGACGAAAAGTGCTCGTCGCTTTCGTTGCAAACCGTCTCTCCAGACACTCTGACTCGACGTGGTGGGTACGGGTGGAATACATGTACAGTGATAACAGTGCCTCCACCTGTGTCAAGTCTATCCTCCACAGACCACGAGCATGCTGATATGTGAGTCTCAGGGGGTAATAATCTGCGGCCGTTGGCGCATTCGCTTGAGTCAAGGTTATGGGAATCGCAGTGAAAATGGTTTCAACCGACATTGTTACATCTAAAATCGACTCCTGGCTGGAATTGTGCCATAATTTGGTTGCCTCGGGAGGATGAGCGTTAGAGAGCCCATGCGCAGAATTGTTAACGTTCGAGGGCCCCTGTGGAAAAAGTACCTCCATGGCCCCTACGATGGCATTTGCAAGAGGCAGAACGACAGCTTGTGTGGGTGAGTGGAGATTACAGACCATGCCCAGTTCAGATCTTATCTTCATAGCCCGTGCGATAACTCCCTCCGAGGGCGTTATATCAGCAGCTCCTCTGCAAAGCACATTACCTGCATATACCACTGGCCGTTGCTCCCCGACATCTTTCACACCTGTACCTGCACCTGCATTGCTATGTGCGCCTGTAAGGCCCACCTCAAAGGTCATTTTCGGCATAGGAACCGTGTAATCCGAAAACCGGAATTTGCAAGCCAGCATGCGTGCCACGTGTGAAGGAGTACCAATTGGTAGCAGCTTCTGATGTACCAGCTGCTCTTCACATTCTTGCCAAAACCTTTCTGGGTCCCCGCATCTAGCAAAGTTGAGAGCGATCTTGTCCAACTCGAAGTCAGAGGGCAGAACACTGACGATTGGGATATTTGCGAGCGCCAGCCTCCAGCGCACCGACCCTCTGATTAGGCAGGCAGTCACGGTGCCCAGTTGAAAGATCAGCGACACGGAGAAGTGATCAGCGATACACAGTCCGGCAGCTAAAAGACCAAAGCCTGTCAGAACAGAGAGCGAGGCCCCCACAACAATAAGCTCTGTTCGCCTGCTACACCATTCCCCAGCAAAAGGGTCAATATTCTTGAGGATGTTAGTAGCGCCTATTGCATAGGAAAATTGGAAAACCACTCACATCAGAATGTTCAACATGTGTACGATTCGACCCCGACGCCTCATAAGGGTGAGACCTGAGAATGAAGTCCAATTTTGCTTGTGGTAATAGAAGATACGAGCCATACTGCTGGTCCTCAAACTGATTTCCTCGCTGAACCCAAAATACTTGAAAACCGCTGATATCTTTCCTCCTTTCTGGGTTAATGTGATACTCAATCTCCTGTGTACTATGATCCACTATATAGCAAATGAGAAATATTCCAAGCGAAAGTAGGATGCATCCAATTGCGCTCAGTGGGCGTGAGCTTTCTTCAGCCATCTGCGTTAATCCAAAAAGCCAGGGGATATAACTTCGCACGAGAAGGAAAATAATAACTGCAGCCTCGACAATAATGCCGAGTAGGGCACCAAGAAGTATGCTAGGGCAGGCCAATACTATGCCCGTGTTGAGGATAACGTTTGGAGCCAAGGGGGCCGTGAAGCCGAGTAGATTAGCTGATTTGCATGCCTTGGGGCAGGAGTATGGGGACTCCCTCTGACCATTGTTGGTAGCTTCATGCTCAGATGATGTATCGCATCGAGTGTACGGAGGTTGCGTTCGGGGAAGAATAGAGCTTGTTAGACGCCTCGTCAGAGAACGAGGTGGAATATTGTAATGTAATGAAGAACGGCTGTTCGTTCTCCACCGACCCGTCCAAGTTAACCACATCCTCTTCAACAAGCTGCGAATAGCTACAGCATCCCAAGCCGTCAGCACCGCCTTCACAGTTTCAGTGTTTCTAGTGAAGGCTAAAAATTTGTTTACACTCACCTGGCTGTCCCACCAAAAAGTCACGTTCAACCGCCTCGTCGAGAGTGTAAAGACATCGATTTGTCTCAAAACCTCTTCCATAAAGATATATCACCTCTTCAATTGCAATGTTTCCAGCATGTTGCACTCGATTCAGTCGTTCGCCATCCCAGAGCTCGCAAACTTCACGCGATGTCGAAGACATGAAGTATTTCTCAATCGTGGCACGATCTATGTCTTGAACGCCGATAAGTGTTTTCAGCCATAGTGGCCCTCCTACTGCGATTCCGGCACTCATGGCACCGAAAATCCCAATTGGAAGAATGGCAAGGAGTATACAATCCTCCCAGTAAAATGAATTACGCATAAAATATTGGGTGATTGTACCACCAATCGCAGAGATGAGAGGTCCTACCAACGTGATATAAAATTCCACACCCTTTTCGAATGTTAAATTGCTAGCGCCGATACCGTCGCCACCCATAGTGATTCAGTGTTCTCGCGGTTAGAGTTATTGGTAGTGTGCAATGTTGGACGGCAAGGAAACGAAATTGACGGAGAAAAATCTCTATGCGACCTTCAGCTCTAGACCTTACTCCTACTTATACTTTCGCCCTAGCTCTCTCACTATATCTGCAGACCCTGGCTTGCCTCGCTCACGATGGAATATGCATGGATGGTATGAGAAATATAGACAAATTTGCTCCATCTAATTCGTGCGAGAACTTACACCATCCCCCAACCCAACTGCCCAACTGGTAGATTGTTTGATCTCTATAAAAAGTTGCCCAAAATAGGGTCTGATAGAAGATTCTGATTGTTGAAATCCAGTCATGTAGTTTTGCAAGGTTCTCTCTATTTAGTACTTTCTGGCTTTTTTCCCCTCTCGATTGTCGAACCTGGGGGTGGCAGGGCTGCCTGTCTCGCACGAGCAATGGCAAGTGGTCTTTTTTCCTTTTGTTTTTTTTACGGTGATATCTTATGATTCTCACCCCCGTTGTTCATCTTGTGCATATGAGTAATACTGTACATTCAAGATGAACACATAGCTATGCGATCGTTGTTAGTTTTAGCTCTATATCCTGTGCTGATGTAAATCTAGAGGTTCAAACCTTTGCAGCGAATCCTGTCATGACGATAGCATGCCCTAGTTATGAGCGAGCAATCATTACCTGAAAGAGCTTGTTCAGCAAATACCTCAACAATGGAAAATTGCAGCTGTGACGGGTTCATACCTAATGCGTGAGCGTATTTGTGCAAGGGCAAATTTTTCGTACACCTTTTCAGGGATTTATTGGACGCGGGGAAGGCCTGCGTCTACTGTATGCAAGGAAGGTGTCCTGTTTTTCAAATAATATCTACTGTTCCTATTCGGCCTAATGTCTCAACAGAGATAAGTAGGCCAATAGGTGAGGGCGTGGCTTTAACAGAGCCAATGGGAGAACATTTGGCCTGGATAGGCTTGAACGTAAACCCTTTTGCACATAGCAGTGGTTTGTGGTTATCAGGTCACTACCAGTTTTTGATTCTTGAAGCACCGTTCTGACAGCGGCCGTTGTTGTCCGTTGTTGTTGACTGACTATAGCAAAAATCAGCGAAGTATAAAAAAGTACCACTTTCATTCCACTTATCCTCCCTGCCATAGCCTCGTAGCCTGTATGCGGGGTTACGTGATCAAGGGGAAAAAAAAAAAAAAAAAAGCGCTTACCCAAGATACATATATAGGCAGGAAATTAATGGACCATCAAAATTGAACTGTAGATTGATTCTGTTCGCTGAACTTTTTGTAGTTACAATTGCAATTTCATATGTTATCTTGAGACCAGCGTATTATGCATACCAAATACCTACTTTCATACAATCAAACGATGTTTCATTATACTAGCGGTGGTCATCAATTATCTACGGTAAAGTAAATGGAGCATTCGTACATTACCAGCGTCTGGGCAACAATGCCCATTGGCTATGTTCCGCCCTGAAATGTAAGGTAAGGTACGCTATCACAGTGCATTTCTGAAAAGTCTACGGCACGAGATAGTCCCGTTACTTTTGGAAAAACATTTACTTTACCTTAGATATGCTACGGACCGCCCCCACTCAATGCAACCTCACACCGCACTGCACCGCACCGCACCGCACCGCACTGCACCAAAAGGAAGCTCTTTGCATCCGAAAAATAGCAAGAAATGCTGGATCTGGATATTCATTAATCAACTTTGATAGAATATTTGAGTCTTGCCTTCCAACAGAGTTTTTGCCATGGTTGAGATATCGATTACTGTAGCTGCAATATGATCACTCCTATCTACTAGCTCCTGAAGCTCCTCTAAGTCCTCCTGTTCTTCCTCTGAACTGTATTCTGAGTCAAACTCCGAACCTAAATCATATTCCATTGCTGTCATCAAAACATCGATTTCAGCATCTATTTTCTTCTGTATTGACACTTTTTGGCTTATACGAGGCATTGCGAATCTGTAGTTGTGTTGATATGCGGGTTTTTTTTTGTTTTTTTTTTATTTCACGTGACCCCGCTTGTAGCTGTTCGCCATGGCAGGGCAGGTATGCGGGGTAGGGGTGAATGAAACCACAGTTACAGAGTACAAGCCTTAGCTTTTTTGCATTTTGGACCGGTCATCAATTGCCGGCCACAAAATGGCTAGACGTACAGGGATATGAAATGTACAAATGTTCCATTTACTTTACTGTAGACAATTGATGACCACCGCTAATTGATGACCACCGCTAG
Organism: Kalaharituber pfeilii; assembly: GCA_015179045.1. Lineage (NCBI taxonomy): Eukaryota > Fungi > Ascomycota > Pezizomycetes > Pezizales > Pezizaceae > Kalaharituber > Kalaharituber pfeilii. The sequence goes on along the minus strand of WHUZ01000060.1, from coordinate 214,055 downwards.
TCTTGAGTGCGTCATACAATTGACAATTCCTTATCAATGCCAATACATATCATATGGTAACAGGTAAACTAGTGAGCGGCACGAGCCGAGCGAGCTCGAGCTTAAGACAGCCAAGATCACGCTAGTGTTTCTCTTGACAGCTCGCTGAAATGCTCAGCCAGCGCAGGGTTTCATAAACTGTAAATACCTGATATAGTAATAAATTAGAGACTCGGAGCTTATTCCAACCTGCCAACAACTTCTATATATCAGAAGTGGTTTAATTACATAGACCTATATCAAGTCTTTTACATTTAATATCTCTCAAGGTCTCTAGAAGGTAAGTTGCATATTTTAAGAGTGTATATAGGCCTCTCTATTCTCTCTATCCTCTTGTTCTCTTTACTACTTCCCAATAACAAGACTTCGAGACTCAAACTACACTTCAAGACCCTTAATTGTCATACTACATTAGCAATTTATCAATATGACAACCAATTCTATGTCAATTTCTTGCCAGCCTTTCTTGCCAGCCTTTCTTGCCAGCCTAGCTGGCCGATATTCTTCAGTTAAAGATCAGCATACTGTTTTGAACTCTTATCATCATAGTTACCTGTATGAAAGATGTATGATTTTGCAGCGAAAAGTATCAGATAATAAGCACGAAATTCTATGTATGCATTGTTCCAAGACTTGGCAAGTCAAAAGCCATACAACAACCACATCTCACCATTTTCGGAAGTCACATGCATCACTCCCACTGTCTACAATCTGAGGAAAATTCTCACCTTTCAGAACTTGTGGCGTCAACTAGTAACGCCACAGAATTGAAGCGACGAATGCTATTCGACATGATGGTTCCACAAAGTGAGCTAAACCAGAGGGCTTTTCCGAAACACTCCTTTGCCGCTTTCTTATCTCAACAAATTCACCAATCAAACTAGCAAAAAAAGGCAGATTTCTAGAGCTCCTCCAATGAGCAACCCCAAAGTTCGAGTTGGGATATCACCAAATCTAGCCCGCATGGCATGAGATTATTTAGCAATACCTATCTCTTCTGTTCCCTCCGAACAGATATTCTCGCAGCTAAGTACATTATTTCAACATAATACTATTTCTAGCTAAGCTGACAATCTACTACAGGCAGGCGAAGTTCTCAACACACGCCGAAACAGAATGGAAGGTGAGACTATGAGCGATATCATGTGCTACTAAATTTAGCGGATAGCGGTGATGTAATCAAGGCGCGCTGGCTCGAGCCCACCTTCTATTTGACGAGCTCGGCTCGAGCCGAGCTCATTTACTCACGAGCTGGCTCGAGCTCACCCTCCAGCGCGGCATGCAATTAATGATATTAAAAAAAAAAAAAACACCCTCCAGCTCGGCTCGAGCTAGCTCGTGCCGCTCACTAAGGTAAACGTAACAGAAATATGCAACAATAGTACAGACGCAAGATAATAATATGTACTAGTGCATGTGCGCATATTAGCTTTATAAGCCGAGTGCATGCAGGGTGCATGAGTGATCCAGAGATCATATCATTAATATCGATGACATATACTTCCTTAGCTCTTCCCTATTTGGGCGAAAATGAATTCCAAGCCTAACGGGTGATCAGTCAGCATTGGTATTCAGGGTAAGTGTTCTATGGGTCAGCCATTTTTTTTTTTTTTCCTTTCACGTGACCCCGCTTGCAGCTGTTCGCCATGGCAGGGCCACCTTAGCCATAACATTGCCCTCTGTTCTAGGGCAGTTGTCCCAACTAACAATCACCGAAATGTAAACTAATTGGCATTGTCTCATCATCATCATCGATCTCTATTTCCTGGAGTTCAAGTCATTCTCGGAAAGGCTTTCTTCAGGTGCCAGGAAGGCATAAGTGTTGTCATTCGAGAGGTGTATAACTTTAGGATTGAATCCATATAAAGAGTAAAAGGGCTGCAACTGTGGGTCGACATAGCAGTAGTAAGTGAACTCAGCCAGAGGTAGCCAAGTTACCCATCGGTTCTGTTTGTCATAGTAGTAGATGCGAAGATACTATTTGGGAGTCTGTATTACGTGTTCAAACTTCAAAGAGTCTGTTGGTCTGGAGGTGGTAAGTGGTACTGAGTCAGAGTTCTACATTGCGTTTCAATGTAATTTCTTTCCAGAAGGCGGAGGTAAATTGTAGTCTATAGTTAGAGGTAATGTGGCAGGGTAGACCAAATTGTCTGAAGATGTCATTGAAGGCATTGGTAACGTTGGCGACGTCTCGAGTTGTCCAAGTATGTTTTGCCAGTATATAGCATTGCATTTTAGTGAGTCAGTCTATGATAATAGTATTAAAGCTCTCGGATTCATATAGTTCTCCAACAAAGTTTATAGCTATCTCCTCTCAAGGCTTCATACTAGCAGGCATTGGCATAAGTTTAGTTTGCCTCGGATGTTAGTCAGCTTTGGCCTTCAGGCAGGCTGCACAACCGGCAACATAATCAGCCACTTAGTCTTTTCTAGCCATCCCAGTAGAAGTTCCGAGAGAGGAGTTCCTGTGTTTGGTGCACACCCCCAGTGTCGAGCCATGTTACCATCGTGCCATTATCGTTGTCATAATACTTCTAGTCAATATTGTTTGAGTACCATATAGGTGTTACAGCTAAGGTAAAACTTATGGGATAGGATTCTGGAAGCACCGTCTATATCCAATAAGTCGTACGCTAATCATGGGCCTGATCACCCCTAGGCAATGCATGAATAATACTTTGGCTCCAGGACCGGCGGTCACCTAAGGAAGTGTGTGTCGAAGTAAGTTATATAGACTAATAACTGCACATGGGTTACAAACCTTGTACTAATATGCGTACATGCATTAGCTGTTACTATTCCTGTCCCTAATGTATGTCTCCTTATCCACATTCATTATGTCATTGTCATATCATGTTAACGGCTGGGAAGTCTATATAAATGAGCCAGATAGATAGCCAGAAGTAATCAAGACACTAGCGGTGTTCTAAGTTGAACTCTCACTTAACGCTCTCGCGAAATCTTTTGCCGTCCGCTTTGCTACCTTCGCGGCCGCCTTGAGCCGTAACACGCCTTCAGCCTGTCAAACCGCGAAGTTAGCGAGGCCTACGCTAACAATAGGACCTATCATCATTCCTTACTCATTCGTCACAGTTGACCCTAGGTATATCAGTCCATACGTCTTCCACTTCACCAGTTCGTCGAGAGGGAGCATCCGCTTTGCCATTAGGCTTTCCCGGAGCATATTTAACAATATAGTCGAATTCGGAAAGTGTCTGGCTCCAGTTGGATTGCTGACTATTGAGGCATTGTTTGGTAGTGAGGTACTTTAGTGCATGGTGGTCAGTGAAGATGGCGAACTTAATTCCTAATAGCTCTATCCTCCATTTCTTGTACAACCAAAGATTGCTAGTAGTTCCTTATCATGGATAGGGGTAGTTTCATTCCGTAGGGGTCAGTATTCAGGAATAGTAGTCACATGGGTATAATATCATTCTTAGGCTCAAGACACTAGAGAGTACCTGATCTAAGCAGTCAGTTTAGTTGGTTTCCACAATTATAGGCAGGGATTGATCGAACTGTCGTAGTATGGAAGTACTCATAAACTTGTCTCTGAGTTCTGTAAAAGCAGCTTGCTGCTCTGCCCCCCCCAAATAAAGGGTATGTTTCTAGTTAGAGCTGTAAGCAGTCAAGTGGTGGCAGAATAATTCAAAATAAATTGGTGGTAGTAGTTGGTAAAGCTTAGGAAGGATTGCATCTCTTTTTTTTTTTCTTTGTTGGAACTTGGCTGTAGCTAATACCATTATGTAAATGCAACGTAGCAAATTTCTTAAGCTGGATATGCCTTTTCTATCGCCACTAGGAACTGTGGGTCCCAAATTTGCACTTTTAACACTGTCTTAATTAACACCATAGTTTAACCATCCCGTCGAACTTGAGTGAACACAATAACCCCCTCTAGTCCCCACTCGCTCAGCAACTCGTCTTGTGATTGAATGAATTTTCGTCAGCGCTAATACCGACGTCCAATGCTTACTCGAGCTCGGACTAGTACCGCTCGAATACTAAATGTGTGGAGATGCATCTGTAACGAGCTGACCAATGTGATGAAATTTACCTCCCAAAAGAAAAAAAAGGAAAGTTAGAGTCAAACCCGTCATATTAGATATTCTGTTACTGGATATCCGCTATTATGGAATAATTTGAATTTGAAATTCTCCCGACCTCTATACTATGAGCAATAGTGGATAGTCCCAAACTATTGAATGGAATGCATAGAATTTTCAGCTGCCCGAGCAAGGGTCACACTACTAGTAGGAGTATTCCCTGGATAGCCTTATGCACTACTGGAAAATGTGAACATTAACACTCATTGTATGTTGGTAGTTTATGCAAAAACTCGTTACCCTTGTTTCTGGAATAACCATGGCTTGGCTTATCAGATCCTGTTTTCTGTTCTTAACCAACATGGAGAACCCGCCCCACCTGTTATCAGATTCTTGTCATTATTACTCTGCAGCTGCATCCAGCAACTGTCCGACCTGCAGACCCGATCTGAGACAGCGCTGCTGACCGTACTTTTGCGTGCAACGGGGCATTTAGTGGGTTGTAATAGTTCCATATTACGGTGCAATTGACAATACTGAAGCGAGCCGACTATTTGATTAATTTATAACATAACAGAGATCAATTTCCTTTCAAGCTTCCATGATTTGCATTGTTTTTGCGAAAATTTTCTGACTCGCTGGACAGTTTGGCTTTATCAGATCCTACCCCTTGCTTATAACTGATCCAGCCATGATTAATCAGATTCTTGTCTTCGTCTACCCCAGAGCAGACAAAAAAGGCCTTCCGCTGCTAACTCTAGAGCTACAGGCGTGCGTCAAGGCTGGCAGTGTGTAGTTACGCACTTCAACACCTCAATCAGCGCTCTCATTTCTGACGTGAAAGGTATATATCGATCGCTAGAAGCACGTTTATAATTATATAGCATGAACCGTTCCAGAAATATTCAGGTAGGATTAGGAAGGGATCAAAGAAGGCTTACTGACCCCAAACTGTGCGCAACAAACTCATCGCAAAATTGCTTAGATGTAAAATTTCATTACCCCATCTGTGATGGTAAATCGTCTTAGAGACCAGTGAACTGCAGACTAGGATTGATGTGATCTATGCACCATTGTAGTCTCGTCGGCGTGTCCGAACCTTGGCGTGTCTTTAGTTCTGCCGACTCCGTGACACTAGACAGGGGTGCCTTATGCTTGCTTGACAAGGCTGCAGTACGAAATTTTTCCAGAAAGTGATTGGTTCTTTTTTTGATAACGGATTTGTAGATACAGTATGTTTCACAAGATTTCTGCGTCGATTCCTCAGATTATGTTTCTGTCAAAGGGTGCAATTGAACAACTGATGCGTTGTTGCATTTGGGAGTTGGACGGCTGTGTCTCGTGGGATCCTATGGATCATGAAAAGTTCTACAAGTGGAATCATTCCTTTTACGCAATAGACAGAGGGGGGAGTCACTTGAGATATAAGATGTAGTAGTTATGTTTAACAGAATAAGCAAGTACTAGACATAATGAGTACCATTATATTAAGTCTAGCCTTTCCACTGACAACTTCCTGAGGCTTCGCTGCATCTTTGACGTCGAAATCAAGTGGTCCTTTTTGATCGCCGATACTAATAGCACACCCAAACCCTCATTACAAGAAAGATGCTCAAATACTGTATGTTCTGCTCCCGTTGACTCCCATCACCTTCGGGGAGCTGTCCGAACGAATGAGAATCAAATTTTGTCTAATCGTTCGACACTACAGTAGGTGCACCTGGGAAACCAATATTTTACTCTCCTTGTACACCAGTATAAGTAATGGAGCAGCGGGAGAACGTTCCGCATGCATTCGTCACCAGCATAAAGTGGTACTGGTGGGTGCCAGGTTATTGGCCGTGCTGAAGTCTGTGTAAAGCCCAAGTTGAACGTAATGCTACTAGTAGTCCCATCATATGCGATAAAGACTGAAACTAGTTAGCCTTAAAATTAAAACCAGCTGTTGACTTCACCTTCCACAGCCCGTTCGAGTACCTCCCGAATTCAAGTTACTCCAGGTGAGAAAAAATTCTAGGCTTTACCGTGACTCACTTTGCACTTCATCTCGATCCTCGATGATATGCGATAAGGTGGGGCGGCCTTGTGAGCAGTACGAGCTTTTTGCTCGCCTAAGGTGCACGCCGAATTTCTAGTGAATATGAATTGTTAAATATGTATTGAAAGCATGAATTTCGGAAACCGAAAAAGAACCATTGAGAACTTGAAGAGAAATAAAAATGCAAATTTTATGCAAAGGGAAACAAATATGAAGTGTAACAATAATAATCGAAAAAAAAGAACCTTGAATCCTTGACATCTTGAGTGAACTTCAACAAAGGAAATCTTCCATAGTCACTACTAAGCCCTCGCAATCGACCATGTAGCCCTAAGTTCACATCATTCGGAAAAATCAAAATCGCGAAAAAAGTTTCCCTAAAGTGATATCCTTACCAAAACTTTGCATCGAAACAATATCCTTCCCAAATACAAATAGCAGCACAAATGTCAATCTGCCACAATGCTGTCCTTATATCAACTAACAGACCGATCCCACGAATTCGTTCAAGGTCATTTTCAGTGACTTATGCTTCAACAACATGAAAAATTTAAAATGATTTCAGTCTGGTCTATTGTGTTTCCAAAAGAAAGAAAATGAAGTGAATACAAATGCAGAGTTGTGAAGAGATCAAGCCCACGGACGGCGCCCTATCTTATTGTAGTTGATTAAGTGAACCTTCCTCTAGGTCGCTCACGAAGACCTAGACAAGTAGTCGCTGGCCATCAGGGGAGGTTGATGTGTATTGTTGCCAGTCGGCTGAAGTTCGACTTCGGAGCTACCGTGGTAGCTGGAGATAGCTTTGTTTGTGGAAGATTTCTTGCCTGTGTGGTATCCGTCGGAAAAGCACCATCCTGGATGGAATACGTTCAGGACTAGGACGGACACAGCGACCATTCTATCAAACAGCGACAATGTCAGCGGTCCACATCCGTAAAACGAAGAAGTTGCGCACGGCCGTTTCGTCACAGCCGCTTGAGAACACTTACACTCCCTCCAAAATGAAGAACAATGTCTGGTTAGCCATCAATGCCCCATCCCATCCTTCGGCCAACTCCACCACCCTGAAAATGCTTCTAATGAAGATACAGATTGTGCTGACACTTAATGCCACTAGAAATAATCTAAACCTCTTACTAGCCCTCAACTTCGCATGTACTGCATCTAGCTGCGCGCCAGATTTCGCCCTCTGATATACACGCCATCCGTATTCCGCGCAAAGGCCCATAAAGAGAGTGAGGGTGAAGACTTGGAAGCCTAGACCGGCCAGCATGATATTGGTCCCTGTCTGAGAAGACTCATTGTTGTTAGCGGCGACGGAGGCAATGCCTCCACCGGCGCCTTGAAGGATTAGGGAGATAAAGTCGCATGCGACGAAGATGTAGGTGTAGCCCTTTGGAGGGATGCGAGAAATGTCCGCACCGAAAACAACTACAATACGAGAGAGGCAAAGATAGATGCCTGCGGCTAAGAAGGCAGGGGCGAGGGTGAGGCAGCAGATTTGAATTCTGTAAGCGGTAAAATTGCATTTGCATGAGCATCTTGGAGAAGTTCGTATCATTGACGGTAGGCCAACTTACAGGAAGGGGTCTGAAGCCTCCATGTCATCGTGCGCCAAAATCCTTCCAACGTATCCCACAACTTCAACTGTACCGCCAGTGCGTCAGTATCCGAAAGGATAAGTGATTATCAATAGAGGTACGCAAGAGCAGACCCACATATGCAACCCAGAACCATAGCAGCCATAAACGACCACGTCTTGAATGCTACACCCTGTATGAGATTCGCAATCATAGAGACACCGAATATTCCGAGGAGTATTCCATTAAGGTAGAGCGAAGGCTGGTATTCCCATGGGCTTCGGTGGAAGGGTATGCAGTCTTGTTCATAACCTGGCATGCACCCATTGGTGCCGTTGAGGAGGGCCAAAGTGTCCGGATCGAGCTCCATAGTTGTGGATTACCTTGGCTATGTCTGGCTGTAGCACCTCTTGTTTCTTCTATATCTTAAGTATTTAATCTCGCCGTAGCTCCCAGGGCCGCGGTATGTGAGTAATGTTTTTTGTTTATTTTTTTATAGCACCTCTTGTTGCGTTGTGAGTGGGTTCAACAGGTAGCTTGATACGCAAATTTTGGTCGTTACTTGTCAACGATTGACTAGGGAGTTGGTAGCTGGACTCGGATCTTATATAGGAAAGCTTCTGTCGTAAAACTGGTTGATGGGTGTTCTTGCATTCACTGACAGTGCATATCGACCTACTGCTGATATTTGTGTCGCCGCTGCACGCTGCAATTAGCAATGCTGTGGTTGGAAAGCTAGTGTTCAAACCTGCCTCTTATACATCCTCCAGCCTCAAATGGTTCTACAGGGTTTCCCCCACATGAACTTCTTACACATGGTGCTGGTATATTCTTCCCCTCTGTCCATACTCGCTACCAGCATAAAGTTCCGCACAAGTGCGTAGTTGCAAGGACCGTGCGAGGGGTACGTCCGGCTGCAAAAATCCTTTCTACACAGACCTCTCCAACTGTCGCACTTGTGCGAAACTTTATGCTGGTAGCGAGTAGATTTCCGGTAACAACACATAAATTTTGGAAACCTTGCCTGCGTATATGTTTCTATATCATTACGTATGCCACATGCGAGAACTGCTTTTTCCCAACCTGGATTCTCGATCCATCCCGGTCAGCATGCTAAGCCTTCCCTAAGCCCAGTCCCCGGGGCAGACTGTCAGGCAGTGTGTGGAACGATTACAAAGTTAAGTTAGGAGATACTTCAGTGCGTTGCACAGATACAGTAAGCTACTATGAAGATAGAATGCTTGTCTAGATTGCTATTGCGTGGTATCTGCTGCAAATGCTTGATTGGTGAGGAACTTGTGCGACGCATCTATTTTTTTTTTTTTTTTTTTTTTTTTTTTTTTTATCATTACTCGCATGCCACCTACGGACGGTATTAAATTGTATGATGCGGTGATGAGCTGCGTGTTCGGTCCAGCCGTAATTGGCGGAGACAGGACAGCCTTAGCGGCGAGATAATTACAGGTGCTCCTGGCTATAGTGAAGGAATAAGCGAGATCATTTGTGTATGCAGCTAAATCACCCTAGCTATAGTGAAAAGAAGCACTACAGTGAAATTGAAGGAGTTTTCAGAACTATCATAATTGATTCAGCTGCAGGTAAAGTCTACTTGCTATAGTGAAATACTGGGAGGTAACCTCAGTATTGCCTTATGTAATAGGCTTAGCAGAGTGGTAATTTACTTCAAGATATTAATATAAATACAAAAAAACTTTTAGTGTATCTGACTGCTTCAATATCATAGATATTGAAAATAATACCATTAGCTTGCCATTGGGATTGAGAAATAGCTCTTCTGAGATCATTTCTGCTGGGCACTGTCCCATTTCCTGGCGGGCGTGACAGACCGCCCATTTCTCTAGAGCTTGGCATCCAAAGCGGGGTTGATGAGACATGATATTGGCAGTCTGGTAAGTAACTGAATTTGCACTTGAGATCTGAATATCATACACTGAAAATTTCCGTATTTGATAATTTTTTTCACCTCTGCCTACCTTGGATGGGAGCATATGATCCCTTACTATAGTGAAACTGGCTATAGTGAAGAAAACCGGACAGATTCTTGGCCTTCATTATTAGCCGGGGTAACCTGTATTCCGACGGTATCGGTGGTGAGGCTCTCCATCAAATTTAACATTGACCACAAGGGCTGTGGTACTCCATATACATGACATAGCTTACGTATGTTTCGTAGTACCTGAAGCTATCTATTTTGAGGACGCGTAGGCCAGGGTCCGAGTGCTAGTGAAACAAGCTGGTCAGTAAACCCCGGTCGATCAATCTGCGGCCATGGCGCCGTTGCCCGGTTTCAATAGACGCTGCGAGAGCAATCTGGGGATCCGGAATCCGGATAGGCGGAACTTGGCAATTGTCCAGCCTCCTGAACCTCCGAGAGCACTGCCGCGGAATAACAGGTCCATCTCTTCCCGAGTACGAAGCACTGGCGGGCATAGAAAAGTACCCCGTTTTGGAAGGGCTGAGTAATCCACACACAAATTCATATCTGCAGATTACTCAGCCGTTCCCAATACTCACTCACTGGATGACTTCCCGTCGGCCCAGACGACCAGACCCAGACCCCGCCTCCAGATTCCGTCTCAGACCCGATTCCCGTCGCAACCACAAAATTCAAGTCTCGTGAACGTCTAGATTCCCAGATCTCAGCGAACAAACTTCGCGCTTCACTTAGTCAAATCGCGATACCAAAAATTTACTTTTAAAGAGTAACTTTGAATGCTATTTTTTGCAATCCTTTGACTGGCACAGGCGCTGTCTAGTTGTACTAGATTCGCAGTAAAGCTCCTCAGGTAAAGTAAAACAGCTTTCGTTGTTGTCGCGTAAGCTGAAAAGTGTAATGCGCGTAAACAAAGAAATGAAAGAAAGCTTTATGCTCAATTTCTGCATAAGTTGAGGCGTTGCAGTAGAAATCAATTTGCGATATGCAGAAATTTTGGTGTTGGCAGCATTTATTTTCTTTTATGCTATGTTACCTAACCCCGTTTTTACTAGTCACTTGATTTGGAACGCGTTTCCAAAAATTCTGGGTCTGGCGGAGGGGAGGGGGGGGGGGGGTCCGCCAGAATCTAAAATTTGGAAGAGGGTTAAAAAATTTTTCTGGTAGATCGAGCGCTGATAAGGTCTGGGTCTGGTCGTCTGGGCCGACGGAAGTCATCCACTTGTATCGCTCCAATAGGTTTTCTCATTTGTTGACATCCATTGACGGTTAGGCAGTAATTACCTAATGGTAACGTATTGCAAAGCATTTGTGTTTTGCCACCAGCCTGAGGCTCATTGGCAATGGATAACATGTGTTTGTATCTAAACGTCAGTAAGTGGTTAGTCAAATATGCATATCAGTGCGGCATTCTCCAAGTCTTGGCGACTAGTATCTATCATAATAGTTTGATTGTAGCTGCATAGTTGGGCGGATAGCACTACTGTAGGGGTACCGGAGTGCAACCAGACAAGTGAAAAAAAATTTCAAATTTCAAATGTATTTGTATAGTTCGCGATTTACCATTTTCTTCGAAGTCTCGATAACACGAGGTCTAGTCTCGTACCAAGCCCCGTCAAATTAGGTTGCGCAGGAATGTGACGTGGTCTGACCACTCCAGAGTACACCGTGGTACTCCGTACTGGCTGGGCACTATCATAGAGCTTGCGAAAGGTCTCTTCTGTCCCAGGAAAACGAAACAAGAAGACCAGATATAGAATCTGATAACCAATACGAAACTGCGATATAGACCTGCACGGTGACAAGCTGCCTTGGCGCGAGACTAAGTCAAGGATATCATATGATACCTACGAGGGCGTTGAACTCAATTTGATGTTATTAGAGGGCGAGGGGGAAGGGGGACAGGGGACAGGGGGAGGGGGACAGGAGACAGGGGACAGAGGGAGGGGGAGGAGAAAGGGAGAGGGGGAGGAGAAAGGTGAAAGGGAGAGAGGGGGACGGGCAAGAATCAGATTAAGCCACCGAATGCATGCCAACCCAAACTATAGCCTTATCAGATTGGTCAGCAGTTTGTCCAGTGCAGATGCACCGACCCCGACCCCAAACACCCAACGGCCATACTCAGCGCTCTAGTTACAGATTGGTACTGTACCAGTACGTCGACAGACAACTACTTTTACTCTTTAGAACTATCGCCAGCATCCTTTGATGGAGTAAATTGTCAAACCTGATATTTAAAAATTGTGTATAATAATGGATAATAAATATAATCTCGTATTAAACTCCAGCAAATAAATGGTCTCACAGGCTAGACAAATGTATTTTGTATGCATGACAGGTTACGTAAACATAAAAGGCTGAGCTCGGAACAGATAGCTAGGCAGCCAAAACAAAGCTAACACTATTTCAACGACTCCCGCATTCATATAAATCACCAGGGAATCCATCCTACTTAACCAAACCAATCCAATAAAATAAACTAAAATAAATGACAATACATCAGAACCCATTCTCCAGAAGACCTCGTACTTAAACTTTCAAATCTCGCAATACTGTACTCCGCATTTTTCTCCCATTTCTCTACACACAATCCTGACGTAGAAGGGGGCATAATGAATAAGGTCCTCCTGAAACTGGGAAAGTAAACCAACAGTAGCATGGATGGCGATTGTCTCGATGGATATGGAAGTACTAGTAGAAAGGTACTGAACACTCTGTCATCTCACTACAATAGTCAACATGTGGCCGTCCGCAGCTGACCACAAATTGGTGTTGAGATTAATGTCTGTCTGCCCTAAGGTATGTTCCGTTCCGTCGCTTCTCTTCCCAACGCGAGCTGCCTCTAAAATCTGATAACCTCAGACACTTCACTTATCTGATTTCACATTTCGCGCAAATTTTTTTCCCTCCGCCGACTGACAGAAAAGTGCAGACCCTGGAGTGCTTAAGACACATGCATAACGGCATCCTATCATAAGTAGTCATATTCAGAAGGGGCTGCCGTCTATCTGCTGGTACTACTAATGGGGAGACCTGGTTACGAGATTGGGTAGCTGCGGAGGACAGATCTGGCTAGACGACGCCATCACTCTGGTCACTCTGGTCACTCTGGTCACTCTGGTCACTCTGGTCACTCTGGTCACTCTGGTCACTCTGGTCACTCTGGTCACTCTGGTCGCCCTGGAGCAGGTGTACATAAACTCATTCGAGAATCTGATAACGAAATCTGCCCCGATCTACGTCTGTAACCTTTATCTGATTCTATAACGATGTATTGCGAAACTAAGTGGAATGACAACTGTAAATCATTGGCCGCGTTTGGTTAGTGCTGCAGGTGGATGACTTTTCATGGGCGCAGATTCAGCAAGATCACCCTCCAGATTCACAGAAATTTTTCCCAGACGAACAAAAGAGGTAGAATTAAAACTGCATTTCTTGTAGCTTGCATATCCAACCTCAACACCAAAATAAAAATGTCGTAAATCTACGCCGAAATACACATCTATGCCAAAATATCTCTACTGATACAGATGATGAGTTGGAAGAAGCTCTCTTGATAATCATTTGGTTAAGTCTATTGGGACCTAAAAATTAAGCGACAATCGGCGAAAGCGATTTTATTTGACTCAATGAGCATTTCGACGTGCTTAAAGTTCATAGATAGTTTTACATGCAATAATTGGTGCATAAGGTACTTACCTTTGTAGTGCATGATGTGCTGTCAAATTTGAGAATCTGGACAAGGAATCTAGGTCTGTGTTTGAGAAGCCATCATACTCGTTGCCTATTTTCCAACCCATTACTAGGCAAATCTGGCCGGCCATTCAAAGCCAGGAGCAACATCAACTCAATCCCCAAAAGCCCCATTATCATAAAGTAAGTTCTCATCAGCATACTATCGCAGGGATACATCTCGAATCGCAAAATTTTGACGGGAAGGACAGCTCTCAATGTGAACACTCCGAAACCGACAATCCTCATAATGCATTGTTCTCCGCCAGCTTCATTCATTAACGGAGAGAGCAAATTTGTAGTACCTGTGGCGACCTGCAGCATCGAAGCAGTTGAGTTTTTCTCACTTGATACCATCTAGAGGAGGTGAATGGCTATGAAACTGGGGACCTAATAATCATTGCAGGAGTTGAGATCAGTATCATACTGAGGGAACTCTACCCGAAAGGCGAAAGAAGCTACTATGATACTACAATATTCGCATGGATACGGCGAACGGTCCCATAATTAGAAGTCAAGGTTGGGAAGGCATGGTACACTGGTTTACGAATTCGAAACGCACGGAGTTATACATCTCTCGGTGTGTGCTTGAATGAAACACAAGGGCGAAACAGAGGATGGTTGTCAAGGTTGCTGTCAATTGCAAGCATTTTCCCATCCGGCTTGTACTAGTAATATTTTGTATGACTTTGGGAATCAGTCCTTCTATAGCCTAGTTAGCAGTCGTGCCTTTTTTGAGTACAAATATGCCTTCTAGGTTCATACAGCAAGGTATGGATGGAGGCATATATACTTACGTGGGTATAGGGGGGTCTGCTTTTGCGTAGTTATTTTATTTGGATATATAAATATCCAGCACCATATCCATTCTTTTCGCTTAGATTTGTAGATAGCGTGCGGAAATTAGCAGGTTCGGGTGGACAACGACATCATATTTCTTTCATTTCTTTACTATTTCCATATGACGTTGATGTATCGTCGATAGGATACCCCATAAATCCCTAGAGAAAATATTATATCGAGTTCAAAGATAATTATAGTTAACGTTCACAGAAAGTATGTGGACAGGGTTTGGTATTATATTCGTCAGTATTTTAGTGTTTTCATAGGTTTATGTTGAAATATTTGGCGGCGTTGGTGTTGTTGCTTCGTCAGCAGCTGGTTCGTTGGGAGACTCGGATGTGGATTGCAATGGCAACCCTAGATCAGATAACCCTTTACATGTAGTTGAGATCTACCGGTATCTGATTTGCTCTCCCGCCCAGCTGAAGGTGCAGCGCCGCACTGGTACTATCAAAATAGCCGAAAAAGAGATCTTCACAAGCTTGCGACGCACACCACCATCGGATGCACATCTTACACTAAAACTGACCGCGCGTGAGAGCATATATCTCAACCACCAGAGTAGAATTATCTATGTGCCTTGTAGAGGGTTTTAAATAAAGGACTATTCTTTCATACTCCACGCCTTGACTTCTTCAGAAACTTTGTCTTAAAGGAATTATGGCTCCGCGAAAACTCATATCACGTTTAGCATATATTTTTGCTGTAATGTCACTGGTATTGAATTTTTATTGATCACACCTGAAATAGATTTGATAAGAAGACTGCAAACTTGAACGTGATAATTTCAACTTATTAAAGATATTGGAGGTGCACCAAGACAAAGTGGTGGAGTTATTCACAAAAATTCCGAAATAGCAAATTGATGTCTAAACTAGGCATTTAACAATAATTAAGCCGAATAAAGTATTATTTAATGGCGGCCTATCGGAAAGACTCTCTAGCTACAATTCTTTGAAGGCAAGTACTGCATTCTGCCTTCGAACTACATACTTTGTATAGGAATTCCAAATAAATGCATGCCAGGACTTCAATAAAAATTAATTGCAGCAGAGGTAGGGGCGAAGAGTAACCTTTTATTTATTTTCCCTGAAAAGCCTCCACGAATTTCAACACCCAATGCCAATCAAAATCGGCATGGTTTTCATTCGATAGGTATTACGACAGCAAGTGTTACTACATACTGCTTGTCAATATTCATACCCTATATTTTTTTGTTTTTTGTTCTCATGAAGATGCGTATATTATGTAACTTGAAGTATTTTTCCTGCTCGTTTAAGCTATCCAGACCCCGGAGAAAGCACAATATTTGTAGTCAATACGAGGCTGTGATTTTAATGTAATCTTAAATTCCTATTTATGGCTTGAAACTTTATTGTGGTTTCCAACCAATTAATGATTTGCATTAACTAAGTTGTGCTTTTTTCTCGTACGGAAAATAAACCACTGGACTAGTCTCGGACACCACTCATCCGGGTCGTATCCCCCTGACATATACCAGATTCTTTCTTCAACTACAACTGCCGAAACCAACAATTTCTCCCTCTTAACACTCGTGCGGCTCCTACCAAATCCTATTATGTCTAAATTTCAAAAGGAAATAAAAAATAAACGAACTTTATCCAAAGTCTCCAAAGACTAACTGACCAAACATCAAAATCACAGTACAAGTAGCGCTCCCGCTATCACCCCAACCATCATATACACCGCCCAACCTGGTCCGACACCCCAAGCACCCCAAGCTAATGCTCCTACCGTCTTCCGCCCCACAGCACCCCCCGAGTACGTCGGTACTGGGTCCTGCGTCGTGATCGTCCCCATCACGGTCGATGTCACGGTTTCTGTACTGGTGACCGTGGCCAATGTTGTGGTCGTCCTCGTCACTACCACCGTGCTCGTGCTCGCGCTCGACTGCGGCAACTCCGACCCAATCGACGGCTCTAGAGATGTAAGCTGCCTCCGCGCATCGACCCTCATCCTCGGCTGTACCGCCACCGACTCAGGTGGCCTTTCCCCCGGCGGCGGTGGTACTGACGGTCGATGTGTTGGTTCGGGCTTGCGGTCGGGTGTAGGTTTCTTCGCGCCCTTCTCAGTCGACGTTGGTCTTGGGCGCCTTCTCGGTTTGTCCTTTGTTCTTACGTCTCCTCCTTCCTCTTGTTCCCCCTCACTGTTTGCAATATCAGGACGTTGGTACTTCCTCCTTTCTTTCTCCTTCTGAACTCCCTTTTCACTGCCACTGTACTCTCTATCCTCATTATCCCCATGCGGATGCTTCTTGTCTTCGGTTGGCTGGTCCCTGCCCTGGCCGCCTTTGCTGCGAGATTGGCCGTCGTCGAGGGGCTTATTGAGCTGGGAATGGTCGATAGGAGTATCGAAATTACCTTTGGGGGAAGGAGATTGCATGACGTGGCGTTTGTTGCTTCTTACTATACCTTCGTCTCTATTCCCATCCTTACTCTTCCCTTTGTGTCTCCATCTTCCTTTGCCTTTTCCGGCCCTGCACCCCGGACCATCTCTGTCCCAATCCCACTCATCGTCATCATCACCATACCCATCATCCTCATCCTCATCCCCATTCCCTGGATGCTCTGGATTCTCCGGCCACCACCACGTTGGCCTTGGCCTCCTCGTCGGCCTTCCATGTCCCCATCTCGTCTCTGTGGTACTCACTTCCCATTCCGGCCTTTCGGTTCGTGACACAGAGACCGTCGGCCACTGGTCTTCCGTCCCCGTAGGCTCAGACAACTTGTCCGTCTCTGTAGGCTCAGCCAGCTTGTCCGTCTCTGTAGGCTCGGCCAACTCCTCAGTCTCCGTAGGGTCAGGCAGGTCATCCGTCTCCGTAGGGTCAGGCAGGTCATCCGTCTCTGTAGGCTCGGCCAGCTTGTCCGACTTTGTAGGGTCAGGCAGGTCATCCGTCTCTGTAGGCTCGACCAGCTTGTCCGTCTCTGTAGGCTCAGCCAGCTTGTCCGTCTCTGTAGGATCGGCCAGCTCGTCAGTCTCCGTAGGGTCAGGCAGGTCGTCTGTCCACGTAGATGTCTCAGGCCAAGGCCATTCCCACCCGCTCGAACTCTTACCCTCAGTCTCCGTCGGCTTTGGCTCCAGGGATACGTCAATCGTCGGCTCAGGCCCCCCCGTGCCCGTCCCGGTCCAGCTCCAACTCGCTCGGCCACTTGACGTAGGGACTCCTGTCAGATACTCCGTTGGCCATCCCGTTCCCGTGCAGGGATACGGCTCTGTCTGCGTGTTATTCGGGTACGGATACGGGGCAACCGCTCTCGTCCTCGATATTGTGCGCGTCCATGTATAATTCCATGTCTCCTGTGTATTGGTCCAGTATGGCGGGTGCGAAGATGGAAACGGCAAAGTGTCGACTGTTCTGGAGATGATGTTGTCCGACGGCGTCGTACTATTTGTCCATGGATACGACGGATAAGGCGGCTCTAGTGGCCTTGTAGAGCTTGTCGAGATGGGTTCGAGGGTGAATATCACGGTGCGGTTTGGACATGGAATGTCAATAGTGCTGACGTATATATCTGTTGGCGAGGGCTCCAATGAAACCGTGAGTAAGGTCGTTGGGGCTTCATTATTGGGGGCACTGGTACTTATTTGGGGGACATCGGAGATGCGAGTGGGACTCGGTTCAATGGGCTCGGGATTAGCGACTTCAGTTGTGAAGTTTGGTTCTGAGGTAGCGCTGGTGGTGAGGAGGGGGAACTCTGGCTCGCCTGAAGGAGTCGAGTCAACACCAGGTTCCTCTGTAGTTGCGGTAGGGAATGGATCAGTGGAGGTTGGCTCTGGAACCTCACTACTGACATCCAGTGTTTGAGGCTCAGTCGAAGTGGGTTGGGAGGGCACCTCGAGGGAGGTGTAAATTGGTGTCTCCGTACTCGTATCATAGGTCTCGGTGAATGTAGTAGATGTGTCTGGCTCTGGGCCTGCTTCCAGTGTAGGGGTGGTAATGGCGGTGCTCGCTTTGATTGTCGTGGAAGCAAATTCGAGAGTGGGAATGATCGGGATGATTGTGAGTGCAAAGCTTGAGCTCGAGATTGGGATTGAAGCAATGCTTGTCCTTATACTCCGAAAACTCGAGCTCATGGTCGAACTAACGCGCACTCTAGTCTTGGACGCTTTGGTACTAGGCGGCTGGGGGCGAGTCGATATAGTAGTTCTGGTGGCCCATAGCTCGTCCGTGATGAAGGCCTCTGTTGTGTGGCTGTGAAATGCCTGTGCAGCGATGAGTGAGGGGAAAATGTATACTAGGGCCAGCAGGAGAACGGCCCTCACTCCACGGCCGCTGGCCCGCAAGGGGCATGGGAAGGGTTTGAGTTTGGGGCGGCGCATTATAGTTACTGAATACGATGCTCTGTCGAGGGGAAGTGGGATCAACTGGATCAGTAAATTGGTAGGCAGGATCAAGGACGGCGAGAGCACGCTGACACAAGGGAAAATGACCTACTTACGGACTTGGATCACTGCAAGAACAGTGCAGCTGGAACGAAGCTGAAGCTAGAATTGTCTGATTAACCGGTGCTCAGGAACCACGTTGACACTATGGATGCTCTCGGTCACTTGCGTTGGAGGAGCTCGATATGGAGTGTCAATGAACAGACGTCCAGGGCACCCATATAAGTACTACCAACTTGAGGCGCAACATCATCGACAGTCAACACAACACTAGGACCTACATCACCTAATCCGGAACTCTTCAACGACTTTCCAGTATTTTTGCATCGGGGAAGGAAAGTTTTTATGTACTTTATTATTCTGAAACTTGAATCCTGCATGCTGGCCGAGTTTAAGGATGTTGGATTCGGTTTCTTTGGGGATGCGGAAGTTTTGCAATCTATGTAGATTTGGAGGAGCTGTACTGTAGGGCCCAGAAAATGCGAGACTTGCGGATATCAGAACAAACTTGGTGTCGAGGTGCATATGCGTGTTCCATGAGCAATACCGATGCAAGTAGGTTTGAAAGTGGAGTTGGCGGGCTCATGCTGATTTTAATATAGCAGAACAAGATGTTGGTAACTAAGCCAACGAGCTAATAGCAGCCTCGGGAGGCTTTAACTAGACTCTAGTAAAAGTAAACTTTGATACTCAGAAATTGCGTAATTGCCCTTATCGCTCCTGCAGCTGTGTGGCTGGTGCCTACTAAATTCTTGAGATTGATGTCAGCCACCCATCTGCAGCCGACCGAAGGGCCTGGGAGTCATGGTATAGGAAGCTTTTATTATATATCTCATTTTACAATTACGTATAAAGAAAACATTCCAACAATTGTGGTCCTTAGGTCGCTTCAGATATTGATGCAACTTTCTATATGTGCACCTGTAGCGGTATATTCATGCGGAAGGGGCCAACTGAGCTACTATGTATTTAGTTGCGGACTATAAGATCCAATTGTAGCTTATCCGGTACCACAAAAGAAAGACAGTAGCTATAGCAAGCAATGTTGAAGATAACCAACTGTGTAATATAAAAACCATGCAACGGCCCTCAACATCCATCCTCTCTGAATGCTATCGATGCCCCCATCCCTAAAGACAGCAGGTTCTTCACTAGACGGACAAATTGAACCGTTGTGGCACTAAAGTCCTTACGGATACCCACAATAATAGAGGCAATTCCGTGCCCACTTCCGTTCCAATATATTATCCATATATATAGCCTCCTTACTTCCTATCTTTTTTTTTTTTTTTTAAAAAAAAAAAAAATAAATATCATCACTCATATGGGCTATGACGGGTACTTTGTATCAGCAATAACGACGCCTTGCGTGCTTCACATCACATCAGGCTCGCGACTTTTTTTTTTTTTAATATCACTAATCGCATGCCGCCCTGGGGGCTATGGGCGATGTTATGTACATAGGAGATAAGTGAAGGAAAGGGAAATAGGAAGGGGGAAAAATAATGAACATAGGGAATTAGCAGCCTGTCCCACCCTTAGCGTTCTATCCATCTCATCAGCTCCGCCAGCGGGTCCCCTTCTCCTTCGCCCTCCGCTGGTGGGCAGCGTAACGCCTCCAGTCCGCCTGGCCATCTCCTTCTCCATTCCCTGCATCTGTCCCATATGTGTGTCGTCGTCTCCTCCTCTTCCCCGCACCACCTGCACTCTGGTCCATTCGCTTTGCCTAGCCTTTAACTCAGGCTCTCGACATGAACGCAGGCCTCCAGTGACCTCAAAGGCAAGGTTGCGTTGACGTCTTCGATGCACGCAAAGCCTTCAGCTCGTTGCAGCTGACATTCATCTCGCTAATAGCTAGAATATTTATGCGTGATATCCACTGAGCTTCCTTACAATAATTTTAGGTCTGCAGGTACAGATTTATCAAGCGATAAGGAGATAGACATTCTTATAGGAAGAAACTTCGAATTGTGGAGTCTGAATTTACTTTAATTTGTATTTAATAACGGTAGATATTGGTTTGTAACAGTACTTTATGCCACAATCCGGCGAGTGGGGACTCCCTGTTGTAATTTGATGCACTTCTCAAAATGCTTTCAACAGGCCTTTAATCTCGATTTTGGGCCATATCAATAGATAGAGGTTTTAGTAAATTCTCTTCGTGGTATGTATACACATACACAAAGACACCTTGAATATATCACACAAACTTTACCACCCCTATCCATTCCCTGGGCCCCGCTCAATTTCCCAAAATACGACATCCACACCAACACCACCCACAACCCGTTCCAAAAAACCGTTAAAAAAATTCTTACTTTTTCAATTGTTGCGTTTCTTGCCTCACGTTACCAAACAACGTAATTAAACTCAAGCCCTTACGGTTACAGGCGTGGAGCCCCACAATTACCCCCTTGAAACTCGCCGTTTCGTAAACTCTATGTTTATCTGGCCACTTTTCTCACGTGCTGGACCTGGGCCCGGAAACTTTCCATGCACACGGGAACTGTGGATAGGTCTATCGAAATATTCCATACTCAGCATCAATAATTCGGATTTGTTCAAGTCGTGTAGTCTTTCAGTTCAAAATATTGAAGCCAAATTGTGTCTGCCGAATGCGCTCAAATTTGCTTTCATCGTTATGAGTGCCTGAGATGTATGTGAAGCTAAATTGACATTATAGTGAGAGGAGATTAATCAAAACTTATATCAATCTAGTGTGGTCTATTCACATGACCATAATTAAGTTCATTGGTTATAATTATATCCAATGTTCCCGAAATCTTCCACATTTAAGGCGTCGTGTTCCCGATAGCGACGAGTGTTCAATTGCATACTCCCGTACAGTGTGGGTATAGCGAGTAGGTACTCCTGTTGTTGTTCTAACACATACATTCCAATGGAGAACATTGACCAATGTTTCATCTATCCACCCAATGTTTCATCTATCCACCAATGTTGCTGAATGGTATTAATTGCTGAATGGCTCTCACATCGAGCTGCGGAAGAGGGGTTCTCCAGCATCTTTATTTCTAGAAAGAGGGACTACAATGCTCCCGTTCCATATGATTAACACTGGAACCAGGACAACGTGTTTTTAATGCTTGCTTTCTCACTTTTTAAATTTATTACAGCAAGTGAGTGAAATCTCAAGCATATGCGACGAACATGGCACTTTTTGCTGATGCAGTTGCCGTATCGGTAAACTGTCCCAAAACGACACGCAATCCCGGCTATTTCTGTATCGTTGGAACTGAAGAAAAGTAGATAATTGTGCATCAATCTGATTTCGTATGTTGAACGAAGAGTTGCAAGAGACTCTGACTTATATAAATGAATAATGATAGGTGACAAGAGTCCGATATGTAAAAGGTATAACAATGAAGCTTCAGTAAGCGAGAAATAAAGAATAGAGCAGGGTTGGCTTTAAGCCATAAAGCAATAGTACTGCACTTATGTGGAGATAGGAGCAGTAACAGTACCAATAGAACCCAGGAGCGAATACCAACTTGGGTTTAGGTTCGCCTAATTACAACAGGAACAATTTTCTAATGCAATGGTGAAGGATTCGGGTCTGCGCCGCAATGGTGAATTGGTTAAACCATGTAGCAATTCGAACCATTCAGCAAGATTGACGGATAGGTCAACCCATTAGCCAATGGTCTCCATTGCATATTGGTGTATGGGTCATAACATTGCTGCTGGAGTGCCATAGTTAGTATTCGCTCGCCTTTTCCTTTCTTTTAGTGCTCTGTATCTGTATCTTTTGCCTAACCTAACAATTAAGGTCTATCACTCTCGCCGCAGTCGCCTATTATGATTTAATATCCTACAGGACTATAGCTAATTCAGAGTCTGGTTGGCAGGACACGCGGCCAAAGCTGTCACAGTCTTTATATACAAGAATCCGCTTGGGTATAGACCTTATACGTCCAACTGATCTAAGAGCGATGTCCTACCCACTATCTATAGCTGCCTCAGTTGTTGGGCTCGTTGCAATCTCAGCAAAAATTGCAAACTTGCTGAAGGAATTGGTTGATTGCGGAGGGCGAACGAAGCAGGCACCAGAATCCATCAACTGACTTATGGAAGTAATGCAAGGTATGAATGTTATCCTCTGCCAGGTTCAAGTGTTTATTGCTGGGGGCAGCTAAGATAAACCAAAGCAGATTAATGTTGTCTATTCATCAGCTTATTACATCTTTGAGTAGATATATTTTGATCGCTTCCAAGCTTGAGAAGTGCCTGAGTAAGGTGGTGGGGGCTAGCAATTCCAGCTACATACAACCTCCAGCAAACAAGCAAGGCTTTTGTTTGGTAAAATCAACTGGTCACTATGGAAGGAAGCAGGGTTGCGTTTATTTTTGCTGTTCTTGTGGGAGGGGTTGCAGAAGAACCAAAACTGATAACTTGCGTAGCCATACCATTGAAGAGGCTGCTGATAATTTTCGAAGAAGTTGAAACGAACTCAATCCAGTTTTGAGAATTTATAATTTATCAGCTATCACGATTCTCCAGAAGTGGAATCAAGTCTTCTGCACTCGATATCAAACCTAAAATTACAAGCATACCACCTGCAACTGTCATGTATCTCATTTTTCTTTTTGTTCCATTCATATTGTGCTTGTTTTGTCCTGTTTCTTTCCTAGGGGGATATTCTGTGTCGTAGCATATACATATGGACAGGGTTGGTTTCCTGCTGGCAAATATTATTAACCCAGAAGCATTTCCGGAAGGAGCAGGACGGCCTTATGGCCCCCTGAAGCAGAATACAGCAACAGCGTTAATGCATGCAGCACATCATCGGACCGTAACCCCAACGTCCGCTGGGTGCATGTGGTGACATCGACGGGATCGCTACGGCACTGAACGAGATAATAATACTAAGTATGTTTGATTGCCATATACTCACAAGATTATGGCACAAGCAAGTGCGCCTCCCGGGTGTTTTTCGTTTTTGGCGATAACAAAGCCTCTTGCTCTGGGCTTCACGCCCACCTCAGCCGGACTTCCCTCCGCCGACCATATTTATACATCTGGTCCCGTCTAAAGCCCCCTGTGCCTACCCGCCCCCGAGTATCCACCAATTGATCCAAACAAAGGCGCCATTGGTATAAAACTTCAATAGTAATATATAAATAATCAATAAATTGCCATTAAAACCAATTGATATACAAACACAAAAGCACATGGGAATTGTCATAGGAGCAATCCTGAAGCATTAACAGAAACCCTGGAGCGAAGAGGGTGGAATATCAAAGAGAGTGAAGTGTACGGCTTCACCCCGCTCCATACCAGCATCCACTCTCTCGCACTTACAAAGATATTGATTGAGCATGGTTCATTTCCAAAATCTAGAATACAGATGGAAAACCACCGTTTGATAGGGCACTGCGCTATGGTACTCACAAGTTGGCAATATATCCTTGGTCCCAAAACTTCACCTGAAGAGCAAGCCCGAAAACACCTCCATCAGCGGAATGGTACTCATTATCCACTCATAGGATCCTGGAGGACTGCTATTTTCATTTACATCTCGCTGTTTATTTTCCCTAGCATTTGTAATAGGTTGAAAATAATGTATTTCTTTTCTTTCATGGTGTTCTTGTTTTGTGTCCTGTTTTCGTACCTGCGGTAATGCTATTTATAGTACACTAATATGGACTTGGTTCGTCGCTGGCGATACTAAGCTCTGGTAGTGGCCAGTTTGTCTCGTGGTAATCTGCTTCAATGATTCAGCCTGACGAATTGCTGAATCGGCTGGCCGATACTGGTGAAGCAATGTGACAAGCTACTGAATACTGAATATGACCAATATCTAGATACAAGAAAGTAACAATTTATTTTTTTATTTTTTTATTTTTTTTTGTTGGTTCATCTACTCTTATTTGATTATGACGCCCGCCATAGCTAACTTCATGGTAGCGAAGTGCATGTGACTTCTGATTAGACCAACTTTGTCGCTCCAGTTGCTTACCTTGTAAGGTCAGCAGGAGGCTATATGAAAATGCCAGATGAAACTTTTATTCAAGACCTTTGTTTACTTGACTGAAACGAGATCAATTTTTGGTGTCTGTAGAGTTTAGATGGGTGATGGCACTTAGTGGTCGAACTTCCGGAATGAAACCTGTGGAGGTAATACAGTATTGTCTTCTAGAAAGTAATCCATATTGAATGATAGTTCAATTTAATCGCAGATTTCGCGCCCTCGTGTAAAGTTATGTACAGTTTATAGAAAGACTTCTTTTTCTTGAAAACAAATACCGCCAAAAATTAAGTCATCAGGGGTTAACTCCTACACGGTTCATGCATACATGAGATTGTCAGATTCAGAAATATCCTGTATCGATACTAAAACTAGAGCGAAGTCACGTTTGAGAGAAAGAATGTTCATTTTTGATACATAGAAACCCGCAAATTTTTTGTCACCGAGTTGCCATATCATCATTCATTTCCGCAGTCAAGTGTTGTAGAAAAAAATTCCGGAATGAAGATATATGTTTTAAGCTGTTTTCACAAGAATTTGTAAGAAGGATACGATATGACAATTCTTATGCTGCATAGAGGTTGCTTATATTCAGATGAGGCTCATATACGTGTAGGTATTGAAAAATGACAATTAATTCGGAACATATATCCAAATTCTTGCCCAGTTCTGGTTGCATCATAATAAGTACTGTCCCCCCCTCGCCTCGGACTTCCATCCCGTCATATCAACTTAAAAACCGAACCGAGTTTGCACACTAGAGATTAGTGGTAATTAACAATTGAAGGAGGGAAGGAAGGAGGAATCAGGTCGAAAAACAGCTTCCTGACAGGCCAAAAATACAGAACCTCTGCAGGAAGAAAGTGTGGGTGTTATCCAAAGTAGCTAAGCAGTTGGGGAGGGCAATGAGGGACACCAGAGCCGAGCTGCGGTGGTGTGCGCACAGGGGCATCGTAAGGAATGAGAGTACGGATACAGCAGCAAGTATCAGGGCCTGCCAATCCCACCAAGACGAGGAGTATGTGACGGAGACGGAATTGGACAGTGGGCTAAGGGGGAGAGAAGAGACAGTAGGTACCGAGTGGTGAAGTTCAAGGTAACAGAAAAGGTGAGCAGGAGAGCAGGAAGGAACTGAGGGGACTCACCTATCTGTTAACGGGAAAGGGGCCATGGGGTGATGGAAACGAATTGGGGAAGCGGAGGAGAAAAAGTAGCCCTGGATGGATGGATGGATGCCTTGGATGGCAGGCGCCAAGGGCGCCCTCATCAAAGGAGTTGAGACAGTGCCCGGCACTTAAGAAGAGGGAACGGGATATAGTCACAGAGCTCGTGGAGGCGATGTCAGAGCCTGGGGCGGAGCATTAGGGCGGGAGGGGAGTTCTCTCATTTTGTACGTCATTCGTTCAGGTCAGCTCTGCCTCGTTGCAGCCCAGCAGGGCAGCATACGAGGGGTGAGTCTGCATAACACTCTGAATCTCTGAGACCTTGAGTCTAAGATTTTACAAGTAGGGACTGAACGGGATCAGGCGGAGCCTCTCATGCGTGTCACACCAGAGTTCAACTTCAAAGGCAGCCAGATATGGTTCGGTATAGGGTGGAGAAGATGAGAGGGAAAAGAATGGGAAAGCTGAGCAGGGAAGGGGAGCGGAGAAAAAAGAGCTTGAGAGGACTGCAAGGTGCGGGTTCAATTGTGACCGCATGTGAACGTATTACTTACTTTGGTAGTGAAACTTTAAGCTAGGTAAACTGCTGCCAAGCCTGCCAGAAAGGACCAGACATGCACAGGTTATGGGTTCGAAAGACAACTGAATGCATACTATGTACTCGGGGTCAAGGGTAAGTCTACAGAGATTCAAGCAGCATACAGCCCCCTGCAAACAAAGCAAGCCATTTGTTTGAGAGGATTAAATGGGCACTGTGGAAAGAGGCAGAAGTTGCAGTCTTTATTGAGGACCTACAGCGGCACAAGTTGAGTTTGAGCTTAATGTTGGGGATTATTCAATGGGAGGTTAAGATGTGTACAGCATTAACCTTTCCATCTTTTGTGGTTTGGGGGTGCGAAAGACTGACCTCTTGCATAGCCACACCAACGCAGAAGCATCTGAAAATTTCGAGAAACTGCATGAAGCTGTTTGTGGAATATTAGAATCGAATCATGCGATCTCAATCCAGTTGCGAGAACTCATCAGCCGTTACGATCTTCTAATAGGTGATCAAATCGAATCCTCAAAAGTCAATAATCGACCTGAGGTTGCAAATATACTGCCTGCGAAAGACAATTTCAAATTACCATTATCGACAATTTCTGATGACCAGGTTCCTGGTGATGATGATGATGCTGCATCATTCAGAACAGCAGCAACATCCCATAGCACGTTATCCTTGCAGTCCATGCGGTCCATGTGGTTGGTGCTACCATCATTTATAGACGAACTGAGAAATTCGAGGCCATATAAGCGAATTCAGAAGTGGGGCATAAGTAACGATTCTTGCTCCACACTCTCAAGCAGCAGCTCGAGGAGAGGTTGTACCTGGTCGATGCTTTCGGACATGAGCCTGGGTGATCTCTCAATTTCCGAGATCTCAGTGATTGTGTTGCCTATTTGCTTATCTGATCTGTGGGACTCGAAACCTTACCAAGTTCAAGTTCCTCCTCACTCAGCCGCTGGTCGCCACAGATCACACCTAAAACTGAAATTCACATCAATCTCTCTGGGAGGCATCCACTATGCCATTCGGCAGGGAAATGAATATGGCGTTCGAACTTTGCTTGCTTTAGGAACAGATACAGAGGAGAGGGATTCAAAAGGCCGACCACCACTAGCTTATGCTATATGCAGAGGACATGAAAGCATCTACAAGTTATTGCTAGAAAAAGGAGCAAGTACGAAAGGGGCGATCCATTGCGCCATTGATATGAGATATGAGGATATTGTTCGAGATTTACTCACTTTAGGAACAGATATAGAGGAGAAAGATTTGAAGGGCCTAACACCACTTATTCATGCTGCATCTAAGGGTCATGAAGGCATCTGCAGATTACTCTTGGAGGGAGGTGCAAGTGTGGGAGAGATAATCCACAGTGCCATTGATGGGGGGAATGAGAATATTGTTCGAGATTTACTCACTTTAGGAATAGATATAGAGGAGAGAGATTCGAAGGGCCTAACACTACTTATTTATGCTGCATATAAGGGTCATGAAGGCATCTGCAAATTACTCTTGAAGAGAGGAGCAAGTGAGGAAGCACTAGCTTCTATTACTCCTCCAATCGACCTTACTGGCTGCATCCATAAGGCACTGAACACTACTGACTGTGAGACAGTGGTACGACTGCTGATTATAATGGGGGCGAACATCGAGGAACGATGGACTAAGCACAATGTAACACCTTTGCTCAGGGCACTAGACCGGCGCAGAATAGCAGTTGCAAGACTCTTGATTGAGAAGGGGGCAGATCTTTACGCACGTGATGCCAATCAGCGGACAGTAGTACATTACGCGGCCTCGTGTGGCAGTTGCGATATGTTGACAGAAATCCTGGAGCGAGGAGCGTCGAAGCTCATCAACGAGAGGGACAAGAACGGCTGCACCCCACTCCATACATCCACCGACATTCATTCTCTCAAAATTACAAAGACATTGATTGAGTATGGTGCATCTCCGAGGATCCTGGATAAGGATGCAAATACACCGTATGATAAGGCACTGAAAGATTTTTTTCCTTCTCGCGAGGTGGCGTTATATCTTTGGTCGCAACTTTCACCTAAAGAGCAGGCCTGGAGAAGGCCTCCACCGGCGAATTTTTCTAAAAGAACCCCTGGAGGATTGTTGTTTTAATCACAGCTTTCTGACTATTTTCCTTGACCTTTGTATTATGATGTACCTCTTTGTTCCTTTCATAGTGTGCTTGTTTCTGTCCTGTTTTCCTAAGGAATATTTTGTAGTAGCATATATGTATAGGGTTGATACGCTGGCAACATCACTGGTATACTTGGGTGGTGGCAGTTTCAGAACCACTGAGTGGTATTCTTTGGATGCGCAAGCCATGCCCTCGAGCGCCGTCCCTGTAAGCAACTACACTTCAATTTTTTTACAGCGCAAATTTCTTGATACTTGAGTAGAGTGGTTAGCGAGCACTCTGGGTGGTCTGTTAGGTGAACAAGGGCTGAGAACGTGGAGGTTCAGAGTAGGAAAGGCAGATGGTCGGAACTGCCGGTAGTGCTGGAACAGCAGACAATGGCCCACCTGTGCACCAGGTTCGAGGCATGGAAGAAAAGGTAACCGGGGTTTTCGAGGGAGGGGGGCTGATGAGAGCGTCACCGGTAGGCACAGTAAGTCTGACGAACTGGGCCTACTGGTGGAACTGATGAGATGTGTGGAGAGATGGCGGTGGGGACTTTTTCTTTGTGTGAGGCAACGGGTTATATTTTCATATGATTGTATTTCCTTGAGGAGGCATGGTGATATTCTCATATGGTGCTTATTTTAGTATCTCCTGCGGATTTAGTCTTGTCAGAGTCCATAGAGCGGTATATGAGTAATGATATATATATTTTAAAAAATAAAAAAGGCTGAAGCACAGTACTGAGAGCAACAATGCCACTTAATTTATTAGCCATTCTGTCAATAAAATGTCTGACAGCAGTACTACATGTACATACATATCTGTTCCGGTTCAGACAAGTCGGTGCCGCCATAAAGACATGAATAATCCCTGCTGTGTTATTCTGAACAACAGTGTTCCAGTTCAACGAAGTTCGAAATTTTAATAACTTCAGTTCCTC
Source organism: Kalaharituber pfeilii (assembly GCA_015179045.1). Lineage (NCBI taxonomy): Eukaryota > Fungi > Ascomycota > Pezizomycetes > Pezizales > Pezizaceae > Kalaharituber > Kalaharituber pfeilii. The sequence goes on along the minus strand of WHUZ01000060.1, from coordinate 184,646 downwards.
TTGACCCCCTCTCTCTCTCTCACTACCACTATCACCTCTCAATCGCATTTCCCTTCCAGCAGTCCCTTCAGTGGCATCTCCAGTGTACTTCCGACACTACCTCCGACGGCTTCTCGAGCAATCACCGATGGCCCCTTCAACAGCTCCTCGGATAACACAAATCTCTCCTTAGTAGCTTGACCACTCTTATGTGTTCTTTTTGTTTTATTCTTATTTCATAGCAGTTTATCAATGTTTTATATCTACGGAGGTTTTTGTAGCAGTGCATCTTTCGCTGGTAAATGGAGCTTCAGACGGACCAGGTCTATCTATAATATGGCCGGCGAAGGAATGCCTGGCAGAGCTGGGCGTGAATTCCAAAGCAAGGGGGTGTGTTATCTCGCGGAAAAAAAAAAAAAAAAAAAAAAAAAAAAAAAAAAAAAAAAAAAGAGCAAAAGAAGGGAAGGGGCATGCTTGCTGGTAGCATTGTGTCAAAATGTTGTGCATATATGATATGAGGCCTCTAAGTACAGGGGGCCTTAAACTTGTGGTTCACAAGGGGCTTCACATGGAGTAGGCCTAGAAAGGAAAACTACATAGGTAGATTATGATGTTGGTGAACAGTACATAGAGTTCCATTAAATTCGCTATTCAGGGCAATGGTTATAGTGTCGGATTTGTACCTATAAATTGGAATGGTAGATGTTACGGCTCACCTGGTTTGCCCAGACTAGCAACAGTCGTGGGTGCCGGCGGCGCAATACGACTTGAGCGCATGTGTGCGGGAACAACGATGCCATGCGGTATATTTGATGCTATATCCCACTACTAGGGAATCACGGGGAGTTACTGTTATTATTGCTTTTCGGGGGTGGCGGCTCCACCGAACAAGAACCGAATACTTGCTGGACCGGCCATGTGTCGCGTAGCTTGGCCTGCTCGGCTTCTGTAGCCACGGTCGTGATAGGCGGGGACGTGGGTGCAGGCATGGAAGAGGAGCTGTTGTGGTTATTCTTCCAGGTAGTGGGTGTATAAAATTGTAGATGTAGCCTTTTCGTCTTTTCGCCTGCAGATTTGGAATCAGCTATTCACTTTCGCCCATATGCACTGCAGTATACTGTAGACTAGTAATATTCTGTATGCTGACCACATTCGGTAGTAGGTGAGGATGCCAAGCCCCTCCATTACCACTGTACTAAGTATGTATAGTTACAGTGCGGAGGCAAAAGTCTTTGCGACTATGCAGTACTTATAAGGAAAAGCGTTTTACCAAGCTCTGGAGTCATGAGACATGCATCCGCGAGGACCCCGTTTGAGAAAACACAACAACTCAACCAAAAGTACTCTGATTTAAACTGTGAGAAAGGATTTGGATTCCGTGACGCCCATTCATGTGGTCTATTAACTTCTTGCAATTTCTAGCTACTTTATCGATTTTTTAGTGGTTTTTCGAATAGTAAAAAAAAGAGATGTCCGCTGGCAATGCATGTGTCGCTTTTCCTTATACTGGATAGTCCCGAATACTTTTGCCTACGCACTGTATGTCGGGATAATATTGTCGAGATACTTACCTGTGCAATACGGATACCGTACATATAACATAGTGTACCGGGATATTGCACATTTTCTGGATGTGAAAGAATCACGCGTTCGATCAGCGGAGAAGAATAGATTATTCCATCAACTAAAAAGATAATCCGAAGCTACATACAGAACGCACCCCTTATATGCCTCCTCGCCACAGCCTCACGATTCTCCGAAGAGACAGATATGGACAAGGATACAAATAACAGACCAAATAGCACGACCAATTATGACACAACTATTCATTAGTGCCACAGTTAATCTGTCGGCCACATAAATTCATCCATCAGTCGCTGCCAGGATTACCTCGTCAGTTCAATAGGTAGGGGCAACTTCGCCGAGTTGCCATATGAGTCTGAAAGGATCTAGTTTTTGATATATTATTTGATGAGGAGAGTATCCTCTAGTGATATTCACTGCAAGATTCATGGCATTTATAACCTTAGGGAGATGTGTTAGCCATGAGCCTCCTTGGGTGAATAGAATTCTTTTCACACAAGCATCTACTTCTCGATGAGTTACGCAAGCATCGGCTGTGACATCTTTTTTTTTTTTTTTTTTTTTTTTTTTTTTTTTGATATCACGTAGCCCCCCGCTTTGCAGATGTTCGCCATGGCAGGGCAGCTGTGACATCAACTATTTATATAAAGCAAATCATATCAAACTTGCACGTATCGGGCAAAAGGAAATGAAAAAATGCATAATGAAAAGACAAAGGAAAAAAGTCCCTAATTGAATAGACTCCCTCCAGTCTTCCCCACTTGACCCTAAGCGCCTCATGTAATCACGATGACTGGGCAGTTCATGCAACGGTGCACACTCTTAGCACAAGTGAATGGACTGCAAACAACGGAAACTATCCACAATTGGGAAGGCAAACATAGAGTTATCAGGAATGAGAGAAAACCAGCCGCAGAATCTCTGATAAGGATTTTCAATACCTAGTCGGTAGGATGACTATTAGGAACCAATGTTTTCGCAAATCCCCATGCTTGCTTGCTTCCGATGGATTTACCCTAGGGTTAGTGTAAACATACCTGCAATTCAATAGCCTCGAATGCGATGCACATCCTCTCCCTCAACTAGTGCCACCACGGGAGAACCACTATTTACACAAACAAACAATGGGCCGTTTCTGCCAGGCGCTGCCATATCAGGTCGCTCACTGCATCTGTTCTGAGCACACCCACCTTTGCAAACTTCAACACTGATCTGAAAACATGCTCGGTCTCCACGGTCGAAAACGTCTCCAGCTGTATTTCACCGCGTGGTTGACACACAGCCCAGTTCCAGTTGGCGTTCATACCCAGTATTGCAAGCGTAAATTGGCCTTTTCGGATTGGCGTTTGATTGAGATAGGGTGAGAAGAAGCCAAGAGAACGGGTCCGCCCAGCCAGCGTGGCGCGGTATTCGCCAGCGTTGCTCACAGGCTCCAGCCATACATTGGGTACCAGTCTGACGTTTGTGATATACAGATGCGACATGTCCGCATTTTCGGAGGGCGGCACGTAGAAGGGAAAGGGATCGTCCCATTGCGGTGGTTCGTAGGTGAGCTCGGGCTTACGATCTGGCCAATTCATGAGCTGTGACCATGACGGGAACCACGTGCCGCTGTCTCCACGGTAGGGAAAGTCGAACAGAATCTCAAGCCGCGGAAGGAATGGTAGTTCATGGAAGCATCGTACCCAGACTTCGGAGGCAGGGACAGCGGCCGAGTACGCCGGAAGCCGAGTCGTATGCAAGAGGTAGAACAGGCCAGCAACCTTGTCGGCCTCGTTCGTGGCCTTACGTCGCCCCATCTCACGCGTGAGGTCATAGAGTTCGCAGCAACCATAGTCGGCCAGCTTTGTTGCCAGATCCTGGACCGGTGCAAGAGCTTTTCGCAAAGAAATTTGGCGGCCGTTGACCTCGCCCATGATATTCATGGGATGCATAATTTCAGCTGGGACGCCGCCGTTGTGCGTCACTTCTGGTTCTCGGATTTCTTGCAGCGTCCACGCCCGTTGAAGCCAGTGGCGCTCGTCATCCCAGCCTCGATTGCTGAGCACACGGCCCAATCCATTTAAATAACGTACTACACATGTTGCAAGTTGATAGATATTGCCGATAGTGGGCACGTCAATCTTCCATTCCTTGTCTTTTATCATCGCAAACCGGGCCCCAGCATCCTGCCGCAGACACATGACGTCCAGCCAGACATAGTCGTTGTAATTGCTATCAAAGGACAGCAGCTCCCTGCGCACCTGCTCAATCGTCACCCTGGCGGGGAACCGCACTGGCCATTGGTATCCATTTACAGAGGTGTTATAGACTACCTTATCCGAGTCCTTTGTCCAGCTGTGCGTTACTGCCCAGAACGGTTGATATATGTCGGTTTCATACTCACTATCATCACTATCATAATGAAGCTCCTCGGGATCCAGCTCATCTTCACCCGCAACTTTCGCATACGCCGTGAGGTTGGCGCACAGCATGGTGTAGTCCACAACCCGGTTGCTCTTTAGGTCCCAAATGCGATTTGGCTTAACTTCATAGGGATCCTCAATGACCTCGTAGCCAGTTTCCTCGTCGAGTACCAAGATATTCTTGCGCCACTCCATCGCTTTATTGTATTCATCCCAGATTTCATTGCGGTAAGCTGCAAGGTCAACCACATCATCGGGGAGCAGGAGGGGCCTCCATCCCTTGCGGGTGCACGCGTAAGCCATACCAAAGTCGAAGCCGTGCTGAATGAACCACGAGATGTCGGCCCTAATCCATGCGGCATAATCATCGGTAAGCTGGGCAGAGACGCCCACCAACTGCGTCAGAGCGCGGAGGAGGAACTTGAAGCCCATGCCTCTGCACGGCCAGTCTGCTTCCTCCGCCGAAAGGGCTTCCGCAGCCTCAAAGTGTCGCTCGATGATTTTAGAAGCTGGGATTATTGTTTTGTGCGCCGCCGGAAGCTGCAAGGTAGGGGCGAGGTAACCAGAGGGAAGACCGTCTTTATTCACAACCTGCGATTCATTCGTCGGAGGAGACAAGGGAGGAGATATTGGAGTGAACATTGTAGGGTTCCTCGGGGGGGACAAGGGAGGAGATATTGGAGTGAACTTTGTAGGGTTCCTCGGGGGGGACAAGGGAGGAGATATTGGAGTGAACATTGTAGGGTTCCTCGGGGGGGACAAGGGAGAAGATATTGGAGTGAACATTGTAGGGTTCCTCGGGGGGGACAAGGGAGAAGATATTGGAGTGAACATTGTAGGGTTCCTCGGGGGGGACAAGGGAGAAGATATTGGAGTGAACATTGTAGGGTTCCTCGGGGGGGACAAGGGAGGAGATATTGGAGTGAACATTGTAGGGTTCCTCGGGGGGGACATTTGATGGGATCTCTGTGATGATATCGGAGGGGTTTGCATCGCGGATTCGGAAGTATGTCCTCCGCGACCCCCCTCGACTTTGCATGGACTGCACGCTTATCTAGATACATGTTTAGAAGAGATTATGTGCCAATTCCATTTATAATAATGTGCAATTCAGAGTAAGACCACCGAAAGTGGTGAAGACCTTGAAGGTTTGTGAAGCGAAGGAATTAGACAATGATTTATTGTTTAACGTAGCAGGAAATATGGCAATCAAATTTACAGAGAAAGGCCACTATATATTCCAGCCATGAAACAGCTGCCACACTGCACTGAGGGGCACCTCGTATCTGGCCTGTTCAATTTTAATACACGCATGAGCATGAGCACGGTGAGATACGTCTCAGAACCCAAGGGCGGTTGCCGATCCATCATACCATCAGCATTGTTCACTCGGGCTTCATTGGAAACGAATAGGGATAACTATCCCGGTCGGCAGCTTGCTGAGGATCGGCGGGCTTGTTGAGGATCGGTAATGGCTGATTGGGCATTCGGCGGGTTTATTGAGGATCGGTAATGGCTGATTGGGCATTGTGCTTGCTCGCTGAGTATCGGTTATGCAGTACTCCTACATATGGATTGGGAGTCAAGTAGGGAGAATCTGAAAGTTTCCATTTCACGTTCGCAAGTGGCTCGAAGCAGCTGATATGTCATGGTAGATTCACAAGAAGTGATGGAAGGTACTGCACTCCTCTATAGTTTTGAGAATTGTACTAAATTACCGATGTATAAATGAAGATTCAAAAATATCAAAAGCATGGGTGACTGGAACGCTTGTGCCAATGGCCCGGCACATATACATCCTACATACTCTGTGCTTCCCGAGGACATGGAGTGCTACATAATCAAAACAGTTTGGTTAATTTTTCTTTGTTCTAAATTTGTCATCGAACGAACTGTTTGCAATATCATACCACAGCCTTTCAGCCTTACTATATGATAATAATTGCCAAAACTGAGACAATAGGCTTGCTCCCTACCCATTGGGCAAAGCGGAGAGGAGGCGACATTGTTTGCCTCCTTGGTAACGAACGTGACTGGATTACTGTACTTAGCCTGTTCCCAAGCGATCTTATGGACTGCTTGCTCCGCAGAGCATACTCTTTTACGATAGTTAGTCGACGACCAGTCTTATTGGCCCAATATCGGAGGCTTAATTTCGGAACAATTGAAACACCATTAAGGAATTCTTTCGCACTAGGCTAGCCTTCCTGCCGCCGGTGCTGGAGTTTCGAGATTTAATCCCCTAGGAGTGAACTCACATGCGCTGTACCAGAATCTGCTCAACTATCTAAACATCCAAGTAATCCAAAAGCAATGTCCGATCCACTGTCCATAGTTGCTTCAGTTGCCGGTCTCGTTTCAATCTCAGCCAAGATTCTAAGCATGCTGAAGGATCTCTATGATTGTGGAATGCGAGCGAAGCAGGCACCAGAATCCATCAGCTACCTCATGAAAGAAATGCAAGATATGAATGTCATCTTCTGCCAGGTTCAACTGTTTATTGCTGGGGCAGCTAAAGCAAACCAAAGCAGATTAAAGATGTTGTCTATTTATCACCTTGCCACAACTTTGAGTGGATGTGTTTTGATTGCTTCCAACCTGGACAAGTATTTGAGTAAGGTGGTGGGGATTAGTGATCCAAGCTGCATACAGTCCCCAGCCAACAAACCAAGCCTTTTGTTTGAGCGGATTAAATGGGCATTGTGGAAGGAGGCGGAAGTTGTTGTCTTTATTGAGGACCTGCAGCGGCACAAGTTGAGCTTGAACCTGATGTTGGGGATTATTCAATGGTAAGTTAAGAGGCCTACAAGACCTTTGCACCTTTTGTGGTGGCGACGGCGGCGGCGGCGGCGGCGGCGGCGGTGGTGGTGGTACTAGTAAGTGGGAATTGCAGAAAACTGACCTCTTCCATAGCCATACCACTGCAGAGGCGTCTAGAAACCTTGAGAAATTGCATGAATCAGTTTCCCAAATTTTAGAATCCAATCATGCAATCTCAATCCAGTTGCGAGAACTCATCAGCCGTTACGATCTTCTAATAAATGATCAAGTTGAGCCTTCAACAGTCAATAATCAACTTGAGGTTGCAAGCATACTACCTGAAGAAGCCAATTTCAAGATACCATCATCGACAATTAAGGATGACCAGGCCCCTGATGATGATGATGATGCATCATTCAGAACAGCAGCAACATCTTATAGCAAATCATCCTTGCCATCCATGCGATCCATGCGCTCCATGCGGCCCATGCAGTTAACGCTAGCACCATTTATGGACGAACTGAGAAATTCGAGACCTTACAAGCGAATTCAGAAATGGGGCATCAGTGATGATTCTTACTCCACATTCTCTAGCACTAGCTCTACAAGAGGTTGTAGCTGGTCAATGCTTTCGAACATGAGCTTGGGTGATCTCAACTCGATATCAGAAATTTCAGTAATTGTATTGCCTATTTCCTTATCTGATCTTTGGCACTCACAACCCTACCGAGGTCATGTTCCTCTTCCTTCAGCTGTTGGTAATCACAGATCACTCCAAAAATTGAATTTAAAATGGTCCTCTCGAGGGGGTATTCACTATGCTATTCGCCAGGGAAACGAGAATGTTCTTCGAACTCTGGTTGCTTTGGGGGTAGATATAGAGGAGAGGGATTTAAATGGTCAAACACCACTTGCTTATGCTGCATATATGGCTCATGAAGGAATTTGCAAATTACTGGTGGAGAGAGGAGCAAGCATGAAAGGGATAATCCATGATGCCATTCAAGGGGGAAACAAGAATGTCATTCAAACCCTGCTTGCATTAGGAGCGGATATAGAGGAAAAGGATTCAAACGGCCTAACACCACTTGCTCATGCTGCATATATGTTCTGCAAATTACTCCTAGAGAGAGGAGCAAGTGAGGGAGCAATAGCTTCTATTACTCCTCTGATCAATCTTACTGGCTGCATCCATAATGCACTGAAAGAAAACCACTGCCGCACCATGGTACGATTGTTGATCATGATGGGTGCAGACATCGAGGATCGATGGACTGTGTGGAATATGACACCTTTGCTCCGGGCACTATTTTATGGCAAGACAGCAATTGCTAGGCTCTTGATTGAGAAGGGAGCAGACCTTTTTGCACGAGATGATGACCAGTGGACAGTAGTACATTGTGCAGTTCAAGGAAAGGATCCCGAGATGTTGACAGACATCCTGGAGCGAGGAGCATCAAAGCTCATCAATGAGCCCAAAGTGGGATGTTCCACCCCGCTCCACATGTACACCGGCATCCACTCTCTCACACCTACAAAAATATTGATTGAACATGGTGCATCCCCAAACATTTCAGACCAGGACAGAGCAACACCGTACGATAAGGCAATGGGCTATGGTATTCACGAAGTGGCGATATATCTCTGGTCGAAACTTTCACCCGATGAGCAGGCCCAGAAGACTCCTCCACCAGCAGAATGGGGGTGATTATTCTCTAACGGTCAGGTTTTTTTTTTTTTTTAATTCCGTCTTGCTAGTTTTCTTCCTTGGCATTTGTATTAGTAACTAATGTCTCTCCCTTTTTCATTTTCTTTCCTTTCATGGTATATTTATTTTGTCCTGTTTTCCTAGAGGATATTGTGCAGTGGTATAGATGGATAGAGTTTGTCTGCTAGCAACATTACTGGTATACCTTGATAGTGGGCGGTTTGTTTTATAGCGAGTGGATTCCATTGAGTGGTATTCTTTGGATGCGTATCATACCGGAGTTCAGTGGTTAACGAGCACCCTGGGCAGTCCATTACGAGGAAAAAAGGGCTGAGAGCCTGCATATGTCAGATATGCAGCATCACAAACTTTAGTTTTCAACTGCCCAATTCCATTAGCCAGTACTGCCAGCCGTTTAGAAAATATCCTCCTATACACAGTCTCCTTTATATTTTGTAGCTTTAGATAGACTCTATACATATTTTGCACTGCATAACAGCCCAATATTACTATGTACCTGCATGAGCGTCAAATGTACCCTTCAATATGACAGTTTCACTCTCGTAAGTATTAACCTAAAAGTTCGAGAGGCTCATGTAGCACGCACAATGGTGACGCATTTATAGCCGTTGCATAGTGCGTGCATGCGATGCTGCATATCGGACATATGCAGGCAGCTCACCCTACGGTCGTGGTGGCCCCATGACACCACCAAACTTGCTATACTTCTTCAGCATAGGTAATAGAGTATAAATCAAGATGAGTAACATCTCAGTTAGGATCAGCCACGCCTGGCAGCTCAGAGTGTGTCCACCATAGAATTTGGTATATACCAAATAGATCAGTACTGATAGACTAAAACTTGGTTCAACAAATATGCGGAAGATAATTCACTATATTCTGCCATGCTCTGGCTTCAATTTGAACTCACTTGAGGGCTATTATTTGCACTCACAGGAATTTTTTTGCCCTAGCATTCGGGAAATGCGCAATATCCCGGTAGACTACGTTGTAGATAAAACGATCGACAGAGCCAGTACTTGTTCCAATCACATTGTCCAGCTGGAAATGGGCCAGGCTCCACTGCAAGGCACTCTGGAATTATCACTCCTTAAGTACTATATTATTCACAAAAACTTTCTGCAAAGTGCTGTTGAAGTATGCGGCAACAAAACCTGTTCCTCCCATAGCTTTGAGAACTACAGACTATGTAGCTATAGAAAATATAAATACCTTACTAGCCTATATTTATAACGTTCAAGGATCAACAATTCTCTATACCAAGCTGCAGCTCCCAATTGGCGGAAACTACTTGCAATGGCGCAACCGTTCAACCTTATTATCTACGGGGTCAACGTGGGTGAAACCTCACCTAACTCGATTCCAGTTGGGTTAACCACAATCTGCAATCAACTTTACCCAAATTATCACAAAACACTATGATACCTGGACAATTCCGTTCAATGATTGCGCAAATTCGTTCGTGAGCGCTACTGGCATCGAATTAGGAGAGGTTTCATCGGGATATCTCCGGACAATTTGCGCGGAATGTATGACTGTACGGAGACATCCCGACGTTTCAGCTACCCAAGGGATCGGTGCCCGCTTATTAGCGCGCGTTGGTCAAAACCGAGATAACGGGCTGGCTAGCTACTGCATTGCGCAAAAGCGAGGATGAGGCGAGAGTGCTATCCCTGAGGGTTGCGAGACATACTGTACATCCGCGGGGACCCCTCCCGAAAACGTAACTCACCCAACAAGCTCCTTTTTAAATTCTGAACAAGGGTCTGGATATTCTGATGTCTATTCTTGATGTCCCATTATTCCGTTATAATTCTTTTTGCTATTTTATTGATTTTCAGGGGATTTTTGTTGGAAAGGTACTATACTCAAAAGTTACGGGGGGCGGGGGGGGGCGGGGGGCAGGGAGTCCACCGGGATGCATGCCTCGCTACTGCAAGGGATAGCGCGCTGGTCTGGGGATACTCTTCACAGTAATACATTTTATATGGGCCTGCCTCATGACCAGAGGTTTGAGGATCGGAACAATCCAAACACCATTTAGGAATTGCTTCACACCGGTCTAGCTTTCCCACCACCAGCACTGTGATTTTAAGCTTTAATTCCCAGGACTACAGCTAAGTCACATTCCTGAGTCTGCTCAACTATCCTATATGTCCTACAAGCCCCAAAGCAATGTCCGATCCATTGTCTATAGTCACCTCAGTTGCTGGTCTCATTGCAATCTCAACAAAGATTTTAAGCATGCTGAATGATCTCTATAATTGCGGAGTGCGAGTAAAGCATGCATCAGAGTCCATCAACCACCTAATGAGAGAAATGCAACATATGAGTATCATCTTCTGCCAGGTTCAGCAGTTTGTTCTTGGGACAACAAAAGTTTCCAGTCATAGCAGATTAAAAATGCTGTCTATTGATCACCTTGTCACAATTTTGAGTGGATGTGTTTTGATTGCTTCCAACCTGGACAAGTATCTGAGTGAGATGGTGGGGATTAGTGATCCAAGCTGCACGCAATCTCCAGCCAACAAAGCAAGCGTCTTGATTGAGAGGATTAAATGGGCACTGTGGAAGGAAGCAGAAGTTGCAGTCTTTATTGAGGACCTTCAGCGGCACAAGTTGAGTTTGAATTTGATGTTGGGGATTATTCAATGGTAAGTTAAGAAGTTTAAAGCATTACCTCTATCATCTTTTGGGGATGCAGGCAAAAATTTAAACTGACCCCTTGTGTAGTCATACCACAGCAGAGGCCTCTGAGAATTTTGGGAAATTGCACGAAGCTGTTTGTCAAATATTACAATCCAATCATGCAATCTCAATTCAGTTGCGAGAACTTATTGACCATCACCATTCTCTAAGTGATCAAATCGAGCCTTCAGCACTCAATATTCAACCTAAAGTTCAAAGCATACCACCCACCAGAACTGATTTGAAGATCTCATCATCCACAGTTAAAGTCGACCAGATCCTTGTTGACAATGATGACGCTACATCATTCAAAACAGCAGCAACATCTCGTAGCACATTATCCTTGCAATCCATGCGGTTAGTACTACCGTCGTTTACTGATGAATTGAAACATTCAAGGCCTTACAAGCGAATCCGGAATTGGATGAGCAATGATTGTTACTCCACATTCTCGAGAAGTAGCTTTATAAGAGGTTGTAGCTGGTCGACGCTTTCAAATATGAGCTTGGGTGATCTCTCGATTTCGGAGATCTCGGTGATTGAGCTGCCCATTTGCTTATCTGATCTCTGGGACCCACGACCCTACCAAATTCAATCGCCTCTTCCTTCAACTGTTGGTCACCAAAGAGCGCTCAGAAAAGTGAATCTAAAATGGTCTTCTCGAGGGGGTATCCACTATGCTATTCGTCAGGGTAATGAGAACATTGTTCGAACTCTGGTTGCTTTAGGGGCAGATATAGAGGAGAGGGATTCAAATGGCCAAACGCCACTTGCTTATGCTGCACATATGGGTTGTGAAAGAATCTGCAAATTACTGTTAGAGAGAGGAGCAAGCATGCAAGGGATAATCCATGATGCAATTGAAGGGGGAAACGCGAGTGTCATTCGAACCCTACTTGCATTAGGAGCTGATATAGAGGAACGGGATTCAAATGGCCTAACACCACTTGCTTATGCCGCATATATGTGCCGAGAAGACATCTGCAAATTACTCTTGGAGAGAGGAGCAAGTGAGGGAGCAATAGCTTCAATTTCTCCTCTGATCAACCTTACTAGCTGCATCCATACTGCACTGAAAGAAAGCCACTGTGAGACTGTGGTGCGATTGCTGATCACAATGGGAGCGGATATCGAGGCACCATGGGATGTGTGCAACATGACACCTTTGCTCCGGTCACTATACTGCGGTAAAACAGAAATTGCAAGGCTCTTGATTGAGAAGGGGGCGAATCTTTTTGCACGAGAGAGGGACCAGTGGACAGTAATACATTGCGCGGTTACATGGGGCGATCCCGAGATGTTAACAGAAATCCTGGAGGGAGGAGCAGGGAAGCTCATCAACGAGGTTAACATGAGAGGCTACACCCCCCTCCATCTCAGCACCCATTCTCTCATGCTTACGAAGATATTGGTTGAGCATGGCGCATCGGTAAACATTAAGAATACTGATGGACGAACACCCTATGATATGGCACGGTATTATAGTACTCGTGAGGTGGCAATATATCTCTGGCCACAACATTCACCTGAAGAGCAGGCCAGAGGACCGCTCCACCAGCAGAATGGTACTGATTAATCGCTAATAGAATCTTGAGGGGGTAGTCGGTTTCGGTAATTAGCAATTTGCATCCTAATGGTTATTTTCCTGAGCCTTTGTTATGTAACTATAATTTACCTTATTATTTTTCCCTTTCACATTGTGCTGGTTTTTGTTATATTTACCTAGGAAGACACTATATAGCATATATAGACAAAGTTGATTTTCTGCTGACAAACTTATGCTTGAAAGTGGATAGTTTGTGTCATAGCCAGCTTCGTTGAGTAGTATATGTTCCGTTCGATACAGTGATATTAGCTATTCACCAAGATTTACCAATATCGCTGAATCGTATGAATTGCTGGATAGTTCGAACTATCCGCCAACAGCGCAAGGATGCAGTCACTGGCTGAATGATTTGAGAAATTTGATGAATTGGTAGCTCATCTACTTCAATAATTCACGAATTGCTGAACTGGCTGGCCGAGCAATCAATATGACGAGTTACTGAATATTATCTATATCTATATACAAGTATCTACAGGATTATTACTCTTTTTTTCCCTCGTTTCTTTTGTTCATTTACTCGTGCACAGCCCTGTGGAACTTATGACGATCATCATGGACAGTTCATAGTAGCAAAGTGAATTGATATCTGACTTCTGATTAGACTAACTTTGACCCTCAGGTTGATTATTTTGCTCTTCACCAGGATGCTACGGGTTCTACGATAAGTACTGGTATAGATGATGGGTAACTTCGAAAAACAGAGTCTTGAGGATTTGTTCCTCCTGGGATCCTTCCATAGACTACAAACCAGTTCCTTATATATTCTCTAGTTACATCTATGATGTTGAGCCTACACCCCCCTCTAACATGACGTTGATCTTCAGTCCCTCAGCCCATCTATAACATGACAATGTATGCAGACTCTGTAACATCCACGCTGAACTCTTATGACATGCCTCCATCCCAACTTGTATTGTAGAAAGCTGCGGCAGCTAGCGCTTGATCACCGTCAGCCTCACATCTTTCTCCAGGAGGATCCCATCTTCGGTAGGCCTTCATTATGTCATGACATTACCCCCGTTCCTACAACTGACACCCTGGTCAGCTTACCACTTCATAAAAGGTCCCTTTTGTTCATTAGCGGTCTGTTTCTCAGGGTGATGGGTGGCGGTGTACCTGTAAACCCTACTCAACCCACCAATATCCGTTTCCTTCATCTAATAAAACTGGTATCACTGCAGGGTAAATACTGGATTTAACAGCTCCTGCGGGTCCTCCCTATTAAACTTCAATTCCAATAGTGCCTGCAATTTTTCAAATTGTTTTTCCCACGTCTCACCCCTCAGCACCAAACCCTGCATCATATGCTCGTTATCCCCCCCTCTCCCGGCACATGTGCTACCACAGAACAGTTCGCAATCTTGCTCGTCGAACATTCTAGAAGGCGTATATGGGACGGCATATCGAGCTCGTAGGCAATGTCGATTTATCTCCCTAGTGGACCGTGTATGGACCAATGAGCAAAGTAGTCAGTCTAAAATTGTTTTGACTCCTCCAAGTAGATTGCTGATCGCTTCTGCGGGTTGTGGCAATATATTCGCAGAAACTGCTTCAACGCTTCGATCACCCATTCGCTAAGCCTGTGCAAGCCTGTGGATGATGCGGAATTGTGGATTTCAGTTTGAGGTGATGTCCGGTAGGCCGTGAAGTCGTCATATATCGCATAGACAAACATGCGATGTGCATGAAAATTTGTAGCTACCAGTACAAGATATCGTGCGAACCCCTCCCCGGTAGTCTTGTATGCTCGTCCGTCGGGACCTTCTACATGCGGGTCTTTAAGAATAATCTCGTGACCCCATTTCCGATGGAGGGTAATCTTCTTGCTCGCTCGGTAGAGAATACACGAGTAAAGCCAGTGTAGCTGGTAGCGGCATCTATATCAGAAGAATTTTATCCTCTCCCCAGTCAGTATACTCACCATGGTGCTCTTACCGGGGTCCTTGGGTCCATTTTTCTGATTTAGAATTCGCCGTACTTCCACCATCTCCCAATTCATCTGCAGCTATGACAATGCGATTACCATATCTCTTCTACTTATATCCGATGACTTACTACCATCTGCCACAGGGACCGATGCCCCAGTATCGATTACTGCCTCGTGTGCAGTCCTTCACGCATCTCCATGATTACCGACAATAGGGGTGTATGTCCGAAAGTCAATCTTCCACTCCTCACTCGTTTTCCCGATTGATTGGTAGTGTCGGTGTCGGAGGCGGCGGTAATATATACGGAGTTGTCTTGTCTTGGTTCGGTTTCGTCTAGTGACTGGTATATCGGTTCGTTTCCGTTTTCGATCCGTCTCTCACGTATGGTTCAGTTTTTAGGAGTTTTTGCCAGCGCCATTAGTTGATACCTAGTCCTGCATTCCCTGCCATGAAGTCTTGTTGCTCCACACTTAATGCATCTTCCTTCCGTCATTCTTTTGTGCTTGTCTTCCTTTGGTATATAGACTCTGCTTTCGTCTTGCGATGCATCCTCTGCCGTGTCCTATGTCGATCGATTTGAGGATGCAGTGGTGGCTCTCCTCCGAAGGCTGATTTTCCTCTTGGCCCGCATCCTTCTTGTTTCAACCATATTTTGATAGCTGCCGCCTTCCACTCTCGGTAATTCTTTTCCCGGGATCATGGTACCAGCATAAAGTTCCGGTTTGGTATTTTCGCAAAGATCGGGCCAAGGACCTCCGCCGCCGGGGATTGTGCATATCGGTTCGCAGCTTTGGCTTCCGTAAAAAATGTGGTGATCGAGCTTGTATGCTGGAGGCGGATCCCAATTTATATCCTTCGATTTACGATCGAGGTCCTCATGGCCCGGTTTGCGATCGAATGTCGGTAGCCACGACAAGCTAACTGTCTTGTTGGGCTTTTATTGGAGTAGGGCTCTTGGTGGTTGCTGTTGAGCCTGTCCAAGGCTTAACAGCTGCCCTCGGAGTTCAGTGATGGTATCGGTTAATTGCCGCCGCATGTCTGAGGTGGTCCTTCGACCTGCTCTGAATTCATGGGGAGTCGCAGCGGTGGCGACATTTGTTCGTTGTAAAGAGCTTGCCTGTCGCGAGATGTTTGTCGGCGTGTAATTGAACTTGCACGTCTTGCTCATCAAGAGTCATGTTGGATAGAAGCGTGGAAAGTAAAAATGGGTAACTTCCGTGCGCAATGTGTTCGGTAAGTTAATTGAGCTATGTGATGTTACGATAAAATTAATTATAGTCTTGAGAATTACGATAAGGTCCCCTCCTTATGGATAAGGTCCCCTCCTTATGGGTCGAGTTACATCTATGACGTAAACACTTGTGTCTCACCATGTAGACCTTCATGACATTGATCTTCAGCCCCTCAGCCTTGTGCGACATGATGATCCTGTGACATCCATGCCGAACACACTTCCGTATGTGCCAAGCTGTACTGTAAGTTGCATTGGGAGAAGACCTGCAGCTGTCAAAGCCAGCAAAAATGCACAGACTCCTGTGTTCAATGCCATCAATGTTTTTAATAGTAGCACTCGACAGCTTGGCAAGTTTCTACTAGCCAGTAAAATATGTATTCGGACAGGAGTACTAATGTAGAGTACATTATGCGCTATGTCCGAATACATATTTTACTAGCCAGTAAGGCAGCTGCGATCAGCAAGCGCATATCCAGTACCTCCTTCCTTGAGCTGTCCATGTACCGCTTTCTTTTCCGCATTCTCCGGGCTGAGTATAGCATATCAGTAGTGCCTGCTCAGTCCCAGCTCCAGATATCGGCACTCTGCTTGTAGCAGCAATCTACTACTCGCACTATCTATTCCTTGCACCAGTGCCCAGCATTTCCTCCATCATCTACTGCCCACTGCCCGCTTCAGCATCTTGCTGTTCCCTCTACTATCCACTGCTCGCTGCACCACACAGCACGTGCTTTACCCACTGCTCACTTTGGCATCTACTATTCGCTCCAGCGTCCACTGCTCGCTGAACCACCCACTGCCCGCTTTGGCATCCAACTACGAGTAGTGGGTGGTTCAGCGCAATATCCATGATATAATTTCCATATTATAGGTAAGATCCAGTAGGAAATCAAGTCTAAACCCGGTGATATATCGTGAAATAAGAGAATTCTTAAAAAATGTTCAATTACAGGAGCAGGTGCAATCGAGAGAGGACCAAAAAAAAAACCACAATCACAGAAAAATATTCACAGTGTTGTAGCCTTTGAAAGCGACTTTCTAGATACAGTACGTTGTAAGCTACAAGCATGGGGACAACATGTTGGAAAAAATCAGCATATACTCACGTGGATCTTTTTTTTCTCTGCCAGATTTATGTCCTTATCAACTCGAAACAATTTCTTCTCCAAACCAATTATTCTCGTTGATGCTAAAAAGGCTAAAAGCCAGAAGCACCCAAAGGAAGCCAACTTTGTATGTGAAAGATGCAACTCTTGGTGGTCTTCTTTGGACTTTTTAAGAGCCTCCGCTTGTATTTTTAGAACTCTTTATTTGCTCCGCCGAATGGGGGGCTGTAGGCGATAAGGAAGCCTCTGGCGGGCAAGGAGCATGAACCAGACCCGCTAATGGAAATGTCGAGGTGGGCAGAGGTGAAGGCGAGATCATTATATTTCCTTTGTACGTAATCTCGTTCAAAGCCTATAGGCGGTATAGGAGTAATGATATATATAATTTAAAAAAAACGACCTGAGCGATAAATGTATTGTTGAAAGTTATTGAGATGTTCGTTGATTGCTCCAGTTTCTCTACTACTCAAGGTCTTTATTTCATCCTTCGTCAAGGCACCGTTCTCATTCAAGCAACTTTTATTTCTGTTCCCATCGAGTGCATTTCCTACGAAGTTGAGGTCACTTTCTTCTTTCAGAAATCTCTCCATTTGCTCCTTCATAGGAGTAGTTTCCTTATTTTTGCGACTCTACATTCGAGGTTCGCGGGCCACGACAGCAGTCTCGAACCAGACTACCACTTATTGGCTGATCTAGCTGCTGCCAGATTAGGCAGCTGGGCATTACTACCTCGCCAGAAGAAGTTAACTCCTTGGCAGCATGGCAGCATCTTGGCGCACATCAGTCCTTGTGCTCTGCAGCATAACGCAGGCTGCAAGATTCCATCTTCGAGAAAACCTTTTTTTTTTTCCCCTGTTTTCATGTATCGGAAGAGGTTTTCTCTTCCGTCTTCAGACGCAGGCTGAGGCACGAAAAAGTGCATTGCAAAAATCTGACAGAGTGAATAGAAGGATGACGGTGGAAATTGCCGAGTTGTAAAAACCAAGTGAATTGCTGAATATTAACTTACAGCGATGACTACCGAACACGGACTTGACGGAGCCCTAGCACAGCTAAGGTATGACAACTCTTCCAGTCAGCTAATATAATCGTATTGTTACTATACCATCCTGGATAAGAACCTCCCTAGACAACAAGGAGCTCAACCAGTACTGGATGCCGGGAAAGGAGACCCACAATGCCGGTGCGCTACACGAAAAATGTACTTGAGAGAATTGCTGGGTCTGGGATCGAAAGTTGGTATTGATGTTCTCACTGTCCGAAAAGGAACTATGCTTCACAAGCTGAGCCACTTAATGTGAGGAGAATCAGTCATGAGCAAGGGAGTGAGTCTTGCGTGATGATAATGTCAAAGTATAACGATAACTCTTACCTTGCATTGTCACGTTGCGCAGTTGAGCGAGAAGGGTCAGAAGGTAGATTTAAGATACGTTTATCTTCAGTTCTTATAGAAGACACGCTATAGTGCTATCTTACTTTGATTAAGATGCTGGCAAGACTTACAGTCTTATCCTGCTACTAGTACATAATATAGATCCTAAACTCTGGAAATTAGAGCAATAGGCTTTAGTTCCCCCATTTTACTGTTGTAAGGAAATAACCCATGACGGGAATATTGAAGCAATAAAATAGGAAATAATTGAATTTGATTGTGAAAATATCTATATTGAAAAACTCAGAGTAAAAGTGTCTACAAAAATTCTGGGTACCGAGTAAGCTATTGAGTAAGCTAGAGAAGCAACAAACATGAAATTAGAGATTAGAGCCAAACCATCAAAAAAGAAACTCTAGATAAAGAGGTAGGATACTAGTATAACTACGACGAGTGTGTAAGGTTTTCTGGTAAGGAGTAGGGGATTCAGAGTTGATACTGGACAAGTACCTTGATTAGTCATGTATTTTATTAGCCACTTTTCATTATAAGAGGCTATCTGAGGCTATAGAACCAGGGTTTGTTATGATAATTTATGATAATCACTTGACCAGCTATTGGATTGAGAATACCTTGCAATTTAAAGGACATATTATGGACTTTAATTTAAGTGATATAGTTAAATATAGTACTCTCCACTCTATAAAACTATCCTCACAAGACCATAACTCATGAATAAGAGCGGTATCGAGTACAAGATCCTAGAAGCCGAAGCTCCACCTGCCGCTGGCTCGTGTTTAATATCTAGTTTTACTTAGCGGAATTTCGCGGTAGGAGTATTCAGAGTTGAAATATGTCACCAGATATAGCAGATATGAAATATCCGACCCGGTGATATTGTGTCCACAAGTCACGAACTAAAGAAAATACTCGGGTATTCATAATTACACTTGATACCGTACAACGATTCCGGAAAATATGCGAAAACAAACTGCAGTTTTTTTTGGTGCGAACTGTTGCAATGCGAAGTAATCGTATGCGGCTGGAAAGTATACCCTTAATATTTGATGTTGAAGTAGCCTCGTTCCCATGTTGAAGTAAGGGCTCATGGACTAGAAGTATTCGACCAGATATCATCAAGATATAAAATTGGGAATGCTTTTTGGGTCAAAAAACTACACTAACAAATCACCATATAAATAAGCATTCGAGAGAAGGCACTTCTTAAGGAAATTCGGTCTTGTACTGGCTAATACGGTAGGATGTCCGACATACAGGTCAGGTACTGTATATATCATGTTCATATTTGGTCGAAGACTAATCAAGCATGAGTAGCTTATGTAGCATAATCATGTAGAGTACCTTAATCTAATTCGAAAATTTTACTAATTATTAGCCCCAATTGTATAGGGCGAGAAGCCTCAACAGAACTGGTATCCCAGCCCCAGAGAAGCAACGCCTCAGGCGGACATCTTTTGAGAATTCAAAGGGAAAGGTCACTGAGGTATTGCAACACCAGATTAGAAGAGGTGCAAGTTTTCTGTATTGCCTCGCCGCAGCCCATGCTTTGGCGCACGAGATCTTGATTTAGGCCTAATTCTAGTATTTCCTCTTGAAGGCCCTCTGTGTCGTCAACCTTATCTACTGTACTTTACTTTATTCCCTTTCAAGAGCCCTCTCAGCACATGGTACAAGGGCTCACAATTTTCGCAGATGGCTGCCCTCAGGACTGGACAATCACTTCTTAAATATATGTGTTTATTTGGTATCAATTAAGCGGTGTCGGTTAAACCTGACTAATACTTTCCCCATGACTTCCGGAAACAACAGAATATGTAGGGAATACAGTGATAATCCTACTAGGGTGCGACGCGGGAAGAGGCTGACCCATTCCTAGCTAGCTGGGCAATGGGACCCGCTGATAATGAGTTCTATACTGGATTATACTGTAGAATGTTCAAGAATTGAATAATTGCTCGAACCCCGCGCCAAGACCCAATAGAGAGACGCGAAACACAACCTCTCAACCAATCAATGCCGCGAAACAGACCGTTCCCTCAACAGATGAGGGCCCCCCCGAGACGAAGGAACTTTGTCCAAGACTGGCAGACGATCGAGGAAAAGTTGAGAGACGTAGGACTCGGTTGGGAAAAGGTAGTCGCCGCGTTCTACAAGATGAATATACCCGGCTGCGAGGACCCAAGGAAAGGGTCTTTCCTGTGTGTTAATTTCGTCGACGACGACAACCTGGAAAAAATCGAATACAACTTCGGGAGCCCAGAAGACCTCCATGGGACCCGCGTTGCCCCACCCCCCACATCGACGTCGCTGGGGCTCAGCCCCATCCACAGCATAGACACAACCCCCGAGGAGCCCACGAGACAAGAACTGGGCTTCAGCACCATTGTCACCTGCTCAGAGGAAAACCCCCTCCCCAGAGCAAACCACCCCCACCCCCACCCCCACCCCCGCCACGACCAAACGGAAGACGGCGGCATCAACCCCCCCAAAACCATTGGGAGACGGGCGGACTAAGAAGAGAAAGGGGAAGAATCCGTCTCCCGACCAACCCTACCAGATCAAGCGCCAACTCAGCGATGAGGAGGCCAAAAAGATCGCGTCGGCCCCTCCGGTGGACACCACTGCGGACAATGTGTCCGCCACCTACAACCCACCGCCTCACCCCCCTCCCCGCTCCGCCTCCCCACCAACCACCTCCGGCGCCAAAACCCAAACCAAAGCAGGCGTCGTGATACACGGAATCACTCTAAGGAAAGACATAGAGAAGGTTAGGAAATGGTTGGAAGCGGCGAACAAAGACTTGGGCAAGATCACAGGAATTCGCTGGCTCAGGAAGAAGGCTACGCTGATGGACGAGGGGAAGGTAACGAGTTCGGTGGTAGCCTATCCGGAGACGGTCACCGAGACGGGAAGGTTGAGACTCGGAGGTCATTGGTTGAGATGCGACCAGTATGAGTTTGACAGGGGACGGAAGTAGGAGGGACCGGTTCCGCATCCCACCCGCATCATGTAAGAGCGCCGCGGGCAAAACCTGTATTGAACCCTGCCATGGCCACGTGCTACAAGCGGGGTTATGTGATTTTTTTTAAAAAAAAAAAAAAAAAAAAAAAAAAACCTGTATTGAGACTTAGGTAGCTGTGGTAGTTTGTCATTCTTTTTAATAAAAAACCCTCGCCATAGCCCTTAGGGCGGCAAGCGAGTAATGATATATAAAAAAAAAAAAAAAAAAAAAAAAGAATAATTGCTCATAGCCAGCGCACCGCCTGCACTACCTCCACCGTTTCTACTGCCTCTACTACAGACACCCCATATTTTTTTTTTTTTTTTTTTATGTCAATACTCGCAGGCCGACACCCCATAGTAACTGGCCTTCCCACCAGTACTATACATGATTAACACAGTATAATTATTCCAAGCGATCTAGTGACCTTACCTTCCTCTAATATACCTATATATCCTTGGTACCTTTTAATTGTTAATGGCCACTTTTCCTATGTCGCGTACTAAGTAGTTAAATATATACTCAATCACCAGGTTCAGATGCGTTGTCTTCCCTCATATTCAACTCATTTAGTACAATCTCTTGATATTAAATGTTTCCTACTTTTCTAAAATAGTATTATGATGGCTTACAAGATTAGATATATCAAAAGCCTCATGATGTTTGCTGCAGTTCCAAACTCGCGTCATGGTTTGCCATACCGCGCCTTTCCAGCCTTGTTCTACCTATATCGTCAACTGACCACTTTTTAAAACTGCCCAGAACTGAGAGATGTAAGAGGCTGCCTACATAATGCGTGTGACAATGCTGGGATAGGGCGAAACAGATCACGGAATTTGCCTTGATAACAAAAATGGTAAGATTACTTGCTATCACAGAGCGTACTTGTTCGCCTTATCAGCCTTCTTCGTGACCGGAGGCTTGAGGTTCGAAAAGTTAAATACTGTTTATGACTCGCTTCACACCAGTCGAGCCCTTCCCGTTACTGGCGCTGGAGTCCATGAATTAATTCCCTGCAAGACAATTACTTCCACCAGAATCTGCTGAACTATCCTTTACGTCCAACTACTCCAAAGTGATGTCCGACCCACTATCTGTAGTTGCTTCAGTTGCAGGTCTCATTACAGTCTCAGCAAAGATTCTAAACATGCTGAAGGATCTCTATGATTGTGGAGTGCGAGCGAAGCAGGCACCAAAATCCATCAGCCACCTCATGGAAGAATTGAAAGATATGAATATTATCTTCTGCCAGGTTCAGCTGTTAATTGCTGGGGAAACTAAGATAAAGCAAAGCAGATTAAGGATGTTGTCTATTCATCACCTTGTCACGATTTTGAGTGGGTGCGTTCTAATTGCTTCCAACTTAGACAAGTACGTAAGTGAGCTTGTGGGGACTAGTGATCCCAGCTGCACACAACCTACAGCAAATAAAGCAAGTCTTTTGTTCAAAAGGATTAAATGGGTACTATGGAAGGAAGCAGAAGTTGCAATCTTTATTGAGGACCTGCAGCGGCACAAGTTGAGTTTAAACTTGATGCTGGGGATCATTCAATGGTAACTTGAGATCCCTAGTGCATTAACCAAAATCCATTCACTACTTTCGGGTGTGCAGAAATGCTGACCGTTTGCATAGCCATACCACCACCACAGAAGCTTCCGATACTCTGGAGAAATTGCACGAAGCAGTATGTCGACTACTAGAATCCCACCATGCAACCTCAATCCAGTTGCGAGAACTCATCAGCCGTCATGATTCTCTGCTAAGCAATGAAATCGAGCCTTCAACAGTCAGTAATCAATCTAAGGTTGCAACTTCACTATCTGCAAAAGATGATTTTAAGACGCCATTATCCACAATTAAAGATGACCAGGTCTCCGATAACTTTGATGACACTGCATCGTTCAGAACAGCAGAAACATCTCCAACCACATTGTCCCTGCGGTCCATGCGATCTATACGATCCATGCGATCCATACAATCCATACGATCCATGTGCTTGATGCTACCATCCTTTATGGACGAACTGAAAAATTCCAGGGCTTACAAGCGAATTCACAAGCGCGCCGTAAGCGAGAATTCTTACTCCACATTCCTTAGCAGTAGCTCCACAAGAGGTTGTAACTGGTCGATGGTTTCAAGCATGAGCTTGGGTGATCTCGACTCGATTTCGGAGCTCTCGGTGATTGTGCTTCCTGTTTGCTTATCTGATCTCTGGGACTCACAACCCTACCAAGTTGAAATTCCATTACATTCAGCTGCTGGTCAATACAGATCACGCCGAAAAATAAAATTCAAATGGTCTTCTCTAGCTCTGGGGGACATCCACGATGCCATCCTCAAAGGGAACGAGAACGTCGTTCGAATTCTATTGGACTTAGGAACAGATATAGAGCAGAGGGATTCGGAAGGCAGAACACCACTCGCTCACGCTGCATTTATGGGTCGTGTAAGCATTTGCAAATTACTGTTGGAGAGAGGGGCACGCGAGGACTCCATAGCTTTCATTACTGCTTCGATGCGACTTACTTACTACATCCATTCTCTACCGGATAAGGATGGCGACACCATGGTACGATTGCTAATCGCGATCGGCGCGAATATTGAGCAACGAGACCTTCATTGGGCTCGGATGACACCTTTGCTCATTGCGCTTTTCTATGGCAAAACAGCAATTGCAAAGCGCTTGATTGAGATGGGGGCAGATCTTTTTGTACGAGATGACGACCGGAGGACAGTAGTCCATTGCGCAGTTCAAGGGAGGGATCCAGAGGTGTTGACAGAAATCTTGAAGCGAGGAGCATATAAGCTCATCAACGAGAGCTCAAACAGAGGCTTCACTCCACTCCACATGCACAACAGCATCCACTCTCTAACACTTACAAAGATATTGGTTGAGCAAGGCGCATCTCCAAACATCCAGGATAAGGATGGAAGAACACCGTACGATATAGCCCTGCGCGATCATTCTTGTGAGGTGGCGATATATCTTTGGTCGCAACTTTCACCTGAAGAGCAGGCCCGGAAATCTCCTCCACCAGCGGAATGGTACTGATTGTTCCTTGGGAATTGCCTTTCTAATTTACATCTTGCTGGTTATTTTCCCTGGTCGTTCTCTATGTTGTTTCTCTTTCCTTTCGTAATATGCATTGTCCTGCTTTCCTGTCTTTGACGGTATTACTGTGTAGTAGTATTATGAACATGGTTGGTTTCCTCCTGGTAAAGATGGCTTGATTTTTGTTCAAATGGAGGCATTTTTATTGCTAATTGAGGTATATAGCAGTAGCGATTACTGAATTGTTGAGGTAGACGACCTACCAATTCCTCGCATTCCTCTATCGGCCAGCCAATTCATCCCCCTTAGCACCAGCGATTTTTGCAGGTTTTATCATAGACATTAAAGCCATACGCAAACACGCCAACCATCGCTTAATGATGAAATAAGAATACGCCACAAATACATAAAATTGACAAAAGGAAGAAGCAATGGAAAAAAAGAAAAAAACTAGGATTCAAACGAGCGAGCACTCTGCCTCGAACTCAATCCGCCTATACTCACAACGCTCGTGTACACACAAGTCATTGGCTTGCTTTCAAAGGAACAGCATCTCTTGCTTTGGAATTCACGCCCAACTCAGTCAGGTTTCCTCCTCGCACCATATTATAGACCTGGTCTGCCTGAATCCCCCATGGGCCCATAACACTCATATACCTACAGCCCCACTACCCAGCGTTTAATCATAAAGATGCCAGAGGTATGAATGCAAACAACAGACAAATGAAAAAGAAAAAAAAAGGAAAAGAAGAAACAAGCACTTGGGGAGTAGTGCAATCTACCCAGGAGGAAAATACTGCGGCGGAGAGGCAGTGGAGCGGCTGTGGGGGGGCTACTGGCGGGGCTATATGAGCGGCTGTTCGAACGGCTGTGGGGGGGGTCCTAGCGGGGCTATATGAGCGGCTGTTCGTGCGGCTGGATGAAGGCCGCTTGCGGGGGGGAGGTGCCTCCGGAGAGGCTTTTCTCAGGGCTATCGCGGTTGCCTTCGGCAATGTCGGAGGCCGCTGTCAGGGTGGTCGGTGGGGTTATCGAAAGGACTATTAGAGAGGCTTGCGGAATGGCGGTGGGACGAGGGGGTGTGAGGTGGGATTGTGGGGAGGGGGGTTGTGCACTGTCTTGAGCTTGGAGAAGTGGTTTGTCTAGTGATAATACTTACAACAAGAGGCAATGGAGAGGGATTGAATTGAGGGCCCAGGCTTAAATCGCTTTTCGAGCTTGGAAGCGGGTTGTTGAGCATCTTTCGGAAGTATGGACTTTAATGCTCGGCTCTATATGAATCTAGTGGAACTAGCGCAACATGCTTCTAATTGTGTCCAATAGATCTAAGAATTGAATGGACTTTTGGCACTTTATCATGCCTTCCAGTCTGCCATAATCAGCCAGCCGATTCTACAATTCGTCACATAGCTGTATCATCATATTGTTACGGCCATGCGACATATTGGTGAATATCTAGTTCAAACTCTTGGTAAATTGCTGACATTGGTGAGTCGAACGGAGTGCCGCGCAGGCTGTTCCTGCTCTTGCTACCATCCTACCTCCGAGCGCTCTCGCCACTTGCTCTGTCTCCACAATTAAGACTTTCGACTGTGTAATATGTGCTGGACGGCTCCTGTATATATCGGCTGCTAGGCCTGCGACCGGCATTAAATGGTCAGTGCTGGTTGTCACGCAGGTTGAGTGATCGCGTAGGTTATGATGTACAGTGACCCGTAAAAAGCCTTGGGGATTAGGCAATATTGGGGTAAGGGTATCATGCAAGCCTAATCCCCAGGACTTTTTACGGTTCATTGTACTACTAAGCGACTCGAAGTTACATCCCTCAAGCTACCCAAGCAAGCTATATATTCCTAAACAGGAATATAGACACGCCAAGCAAGGGATAGCCTGCTTGAGCGCCGGAGGTACTTACTCCACAGATGCGTGAACATGGACAAAGTAGTTACATATTGAGTCTCAACTTCGCCCTTATTTCTACCGCCGCTAGAGCCAATCAGCATTTCGTGAGCCTCAAATTTATGTAAGTGACGAAAAGCAGAGAGTACAACAACAATATCAAGTAAATAATGGACCAGCACTTTTTGGTTCTGCTCATTTCATTTATAGCGAAGAGGGGTTCAAAGGCCTAACACCACTTGCTTTAATAACGCTGCGTATAAGTGTCTGAAGACATCTGCAAATTACTATTGGAGCAAGCGAGGAATCGACCGCTTCCATTACTCTCCCGATCGACCTTACTGGCTGTATCCATTATGTACTGAATTATAAAGACTGCGAGGCCGTGGTGCAATTGCTGATCGCGATATCGATGGGCGGACATCAAGGAAAGATACATTTATTAGTGGAGTGGTATGGCACCTTTACTCCAAGAGCTATACGGCGGCAGAACTGCAATTGCAATGTTCTTAAGAAAATACATGTATTTGCAGTTATTAAGTCGGCACGTCGCTTATTGCATTGTGATAGATACAGAACATAAAGCGACATATATGCTAGTAGACAACTTCAGTGGAAACAGAGAATCCTCAGTTTGAACAAAAACCTGAAAACAATATCCCTCGGAGACGACTCGCCGTGCATTGCATTGCATTAGTGGCACTTGGCGATAGTTTCGTTTACTAGTTGGGCTGAGGCTGCGGTTCTTTTTTTTTTTTTTTTTTTTTTTTTTTTTTTATATCATTACTCGCGTGCCGCCCTATGGGCTATGGCGAGGTTTAGTTACATCAAAACAAAGTACAAGTACAAAAAAATAGAAGTAAATCCATCGCGCGTCCGTCCCCGGGACTAACCCCTCGCCCATTCAAAGATTTCCATCACTCCCCGGAGGTCCCCTCCTTCGCCTTGGTCATTCAAGGGTCTGCACAATCCGTCCTCGCCCCTTGGGCATCTCTGCTTCCAGACCCTACATTGGGACAATATGTGTTGGGTCGTTTCTTCGGCCTCGCCGCACCACCGGCATTCCGGGCTGTCAGCTGTGCCGACCTTGAATTTCCAGTGCCGGAGGCCCTTGCCTCCAAGGATGCCAGCTAGCGTTGCGACCCTATTACCTAGTCTGCGTAGTGGCCTATACGATATGTTCAGTCTGTTCCTTTCGGCCGCTCTCCTTGCTTTGGCCTCTTGTTTCATCCCATCTTCCGTGACAATCTCGTTTTGATATGGTAGCTGTGTTCCAACCTTGGCTGCTCGATCCGGGTCGGTGTTGCCTGGGAGAACCACTGCTGCCAGATTAGGTAGCTATAGCTGGGCGTTACTACCTTGACGAATTCCGCCAGAGGCCGAATTTGTCGTTACACTCCTTGGCAGCATCTTGGCACACACAGTCCTGTGCCGGGGAGCGTAATGAAGCAACAAATACAGAAAAGGTGCGCAGGGATGCGTATTGTATTGTTCACACTTGTGTCTTGTGTATTCAACGTACAATATGTGCTCCTAACACCCACATATTTATAGACATGAGCTGCTAGCAAATTGGTGCGAGTATTAAGGTTGCTCATCATTACAACACGTATCCACAACTTAGATACCTCCTCATCACATGGAATTACCGCATACCACGATCTCGGCTCATGTGCCATCCACGTTCTAGTGGTTCCTTCACACATGACAGCCTCACATGATATGTCCCGTGATGCTCGTTACATAATCTTCAACAGGTAACGCAGCCTGCAAGATTCCGTCTTTTCATGCGGACTGAGGCTCGAAAAAGCGCATTACAAAAATCTGACGTGGAAATTGCCGAGACGTAAAAACCAAGTGAATTCAATTAATATTGTTGATGTGGAATTTATGTAGTAAACCTAAACTTAAAACAGTGACTAATGGAACGCTGACTGGACTGCGCGCTAGTACAGCCTCAGGTAGGACAACACTTCCAGTCAGCTTATATATATCACTACAATGGTATTGTTACTATATCATCCCAGGCCTGCTGGTGTGCATAGATAAAAACCCTCCTAGGCAACAAGGAGCTCAACCAGTGCCGGATGCACAAGTAGTCTGGTTGATGCACAAGACTGGCGGGAAAGGAGACCACAATGCCGGTGGTGCAGAGGCCCAGGGAAGACAGGAAATATCGACGATTGCTGCGTCTGGGATCGAAAGTTGGCAATGATGTTCCAAAAAGGAACTATGCTTCACAAGCTGAGCCACTTAATGTGAAGAGAATCAGTCATGATAAGGGAGCGAGTCTTGCATGATGATAGGGGTTTTTTTTTTTTTTTTTTTTTTTTTTTTTTGTCACGTGACCCCGAATGCGCTCGGAGAGTGCCCTAGGGGCTTGGTGTGAGACTAATGGCAGGGCATGATGATAGTGCCAAAGGGTAACTCTTACCTTACACAAGTTGCGTCGTTGAGAAGAGTCAGGAGATGGATTTAGGGTAGCTTTATCCTCAGTTCAGGTGAATATCGTAGAAGTCACGCATATCTTACTTTGATTAGTATGCGGGCAGAACTTACATTCTTATCCTGCTATAACGAAAGGCAAAACTTTGGCCATGGTTATTCGTGATAGCAAGGTTTCATCATACGGCGGCAGAACTGCAATTGCAATGATCTTGATTGGGAGGGGTGCTGATCTCTCGCACGTGACAACGTCCAGTAGAACAGTAGTAGAGTACTTGGGCGTTTCGTTGCGCAGACAACACTAGTGCACTTCTTGCTTTGGAATTCACGCCTAGCTCAACTAAGCCTCTCCCGTTGACCATATTTATAGACCTGGTCCCGCCTAAAGGCATCCTGCGCCAACCCACAATTCTAAGCCTCGTGTACCCATCAATCACATGAAAGGTGCCATTGATATGAAACTGCAATGGGCATAAAAATTTGATAAAACCGCCAGACAAAAAACAAAAATATACAACAAAAGGACATTAGAATAGTCGACCTACTAGGAGTTATTTGCGTTATTAGAGAAGCCATTGAAGGGGCCTTCGGAGTGGCTGTTGGAGCAGCTGCTGAAGGGGGGTGGTGTGAGGAGATGCTGGGACGGGCGCGCTGAAGTGGACGCTGGCGCAGTTGTACGACTGAGAGGGGGTTGAGGGGGAGGGGGGTGTGACTGAGCAGTGGTAATAGGAGTAGGGGTGCGAGATGCTGCTGCAGCTGCTGGAGGCGGGGGTGCGTGGTGGGGGTGGTGGGGTTAGGAATGGCGGTTAAAATACTGTTGCGACTGCTGCTGAAGAGGTCATTGGAGGCGCCTCTGAAGGGGCCATGGGTCGGAGGAAGGGACGGATCGGATAGTACGATGCAATGGTGCGATGGGGGACGGGGAAATCTGTTGTCTCTAGGGATGGAAGTATCAACAAGCGCCATAGAGAGGTCTAGAATTGAGGGCGCCAGTTCGAGTCCGAGTTGAGGAAGAGGGTTGTCCAGCGTCTTAAAAGTAAATAAGACAGATTGTAATGCTCCGATTCCATATGATTCAATTCTAATGGAACCAGGGCAACCTGTTTTTACTTTTGGCTTTTTCCCCCCTTGAAAAACAAAGGTACGGGAGGATCTCTGAAAAGGCCATTCTTTGGTAGCCATTCGCTACAATCATTTGGTATTCACTAGTGAGGACGGGGTAGTATTTGCTTCACAAACACAGTTGGGAATAAAAGAGCAAGAGTGGCATACGGGATGCGACTGAGTATAATGCTGTGCGAGGTGTAGCCAACAGGCTCAGGCTGAGTGGCTGCGATACCTGTATAGACCCTGCTCATCTGGAGAATCCATGTACCCCCTAACTTCCGTGCATCCACAGGCCCAGATGTAACCTGTTTTTAATTTCTTAAGGGATGCAATGGACTTTTGGCACTTTATCTCGTAGTCTGCCATAATCAGCCGCCAATTCAGCGATTGATCACATTGCTTGATCTCGTCATATTGCTGAACGAGGACCCACCAACTCATCACATTGCTGTATTGTTTCAACAATCTGCCAAGTTACAGAATTGGAGAATCATTCGGACGCATGCGCTACATTGGTGGATAGTTTCAGAATGCATGGCGAATTGCTAGCATTTGTGAAGAGAATACAGTACCGCAACCGTTCAGCCTTATTTTAAGCCAACCATTTTTAGCACTGGCCAAAACCGAGACAATAGATAGGCTGATTAGCTACTGTACTCCGTTGGGCAAAGCGGGGTTGAGACAAGCTGACAGGATCGTCTTTGTAACAGATGTAGGATTACTAGCCGCAGAGCATACACTTGACGATGGTTGGGTGACTAGTCTTATCATCCTCCTTCATGATTAGAGGCAAGAAGTTCAGATCAGTTAAAGGCTACCATTTACGAATTGTTTGACGCAGGTCTAGCTTTAACGGTCTCCCCTCGCCAGCGCTGGAGTTTCTTGAATTAATTCCCTCCCGGGCTAAGTCACATTTCCTCAAAAAAGTCCACTCAACTACCAACTAGTCCAAAAAAGATGTCGGATCTCTTATCTATACAAACTGCAGTTTCAGGTCTCATTTCAATCTCAGCAAAGCTTCTAAGCATGCTGAAGGATCTTTACGATTGTAGAGTAGGAGCGAAGCAAGCACCAGAATCCATCAGTCGCCTAATGGGAGAAATGCAAGATATAAGTGTCATCTTTGGCCAGGTTCAGCAGTTTATTCTTGGGGCAACTAAGGTTCCAAACAAGAAGATGTTAAAGATGTTCTCTATTGAGCACCTTGTTGCAACCTTGAGTGGATGTGTATTGGTCGCTTCCAATCTGGACAAGTATCTCAGTGATGTGATGGGGATTAGTGATCCCAGCTGCATAGAGTCTCCAGCAAACAAAGCGAGTCTTTTGTTTGAGAGGATTAAATGGGCACTGTGGAAGGAAGCAGATGTTGTTGTCTTTATTGACGACCTGCAACGGCACAAGTTGAGTTTGAGTTCGATGCTGGGGATTATTCAGTGGCAGGTTCAGAGTCTACAGCATTAAGTTTTTTGGGATGCTGAAAAGCTGATCTCCTGCGTAGCCATAACGCTGCAGAAGTTTCTGAAAATCTCGAGTCGACCTCTGGAAGCACACTATCCTTACAGTCCATACGTTGGTTGCTACCGTCGTTTATGGATGATTTGAAAAATTCAAAGCCCTACAAACGAATTCGGAGGTGGGGAATATACGATGATCCTTACTCCACATTCTCCAGCTCTAGTTCCACAAAATGTGATACCCGGTCGAGGCTTTCGGACATGAGCCTGGGTGATCTCTCCACTTCGGAGGTGTCAGCAACTATATTGCCCATTTGCTTATCTGATCTTTGGGACTCACAACCCTACCAAGTCAAAGTTCCGCTTCATTCAGCTGCTGACCGCTATACATCACGCTGGAGATTGAAGTCAAAATGGTCTTCTCCAGGGGACATTTTCTATGCCATTCGCAAGAGGAACGAGAATGCTGTTCGAGATCTACTCGCTTTGGGAACAGATATTGAGGGCAGGAACTCAGAAGGCCTAACGCCACTCGCTTATGCGGCATATAAATGCTGTGAAGACATCTGCAAATTACTGTTGGAGAGAGGAGCAAGTGAGAAAGTGATAACTTCTATTTCTTATCCGATTGGCATTACTAGCCGCATCCATCATGCACTGTATGAGGATGACTGCCAGACTGTTGTACGATTACTGATCACGATGGGTGCGGACATCGAGGATCGACATGGTCCAGCTTGTATGACACCTTTGTTACGAGCACTATTCTATGGCAAAGGAGCCATTGCAAGGCTCTTGATTGAGAAAGGGGCAGATCTTTTTGCACGCGACGATATTGAGAGGACCGCAGTACATTGCGCAGTTGAAGGGGGGGATCCTGAGCTATTGACTGAAATCCTGGAGCGAGGAGCGTCAAAACTGATCAACGAAAGCATTGAACTTGAAGAGTGGGGTCTCACCCCGCTCCACTACAGCATTGACTCTCTCACACTCACAATGATATTGATTGAGCATGGCGCATCTCCAAATATCGGGAATATCGATAGAAAAACACCGTACGATTGGGCATTGCACCGTGGTAACCGTGAGGTAGCGATATATCTGTGGTCACGACTTTCACCTGAAATGAAGGCCGGGAGAAGACCTCCACCACGGCAATGCGGCTGAATATACTCCAATAGAAACCCTGAGGAATTTTTATTTTTATTTACATTTTGCTACTTATTTTCCCTAGTTTTTGCATTATGTGACTTCATGTAACTCTCCCTTTATTTTCTCTTCTTTTTTCTTTCATAATATGCTTTTATCCTATTTTTCGACCGTAGTGGTTAGGACTGTATGCAATAGTTGTATGGACGGGGCTGGCTTCCTGCTGGCGACATTATTCTTTGGTATTGGTGGCAAGTCTGTCTCATGGTCAATTGAGCGATACTTATAAGTACTTACCTTGGGCGCGGGGCTGATATGCCTATAAACATGTGCTTAAATATAAGCAGCAGACATGGAGAGCACTGACACCCACCCACCCGGCTTACATGTTTCAGAGCCCAGCGACGGATACACACAAAATGTATATACTGTATTTACAAAACATCAGCAAGACAACCTTGAATTAAAGATATACAGTATATGTTTTGGATTACTAATTTCATGATTTAAGAACTAAGCAACCCCCCCTATGTTCGGAGCGCAGCGACGGAAACACAGAGAATTGGAAAATTTATCGAAATGGCAGTAAATAAGTAAAAGTCTGAGTAGCAGAACACATAAATAGATATTCTCTCGACGACTCAATTTACTAAGTAACCCTTGATTGTCTTTCGGAGCGAAGCGACGCAAGCACAGGGTATCAGAATATATAGAATACACACAGTCAAGAGTATCAATTATAGAGGCTAAGAATAAGGTATGGCTGCAGCATTGAGTAGAAAGGTAGGAAGAGCAGTTGGTGCTATGGAGGACAGCAGGTATATATAGTGAGTGGTAGTGAAAGATGGCAGTGACAGATAGCTATAGGTAGTAGGTAATAGTGATATTATATGTGACTGCATAAATAACGAATGTATGGTACATACATACAGTACATACTACTGTTGCCTCAGTTTGCGTGTGGTCACGAGTTAGCAATATGCTTGGTATAGAGCAGGAGAGTGCACGAGTCAAAGAAGATTATGTACTTACTCACAAGGCTTTTGATCCCTAAGCGGGGAGTTCCAGTACTTTCAACGTTACTGTTCCTTCGGCCATAGGTTCGTGAGACATGCAGCCTCGCGCCCCCTGTCCCTCTGGTACGGTACGTACTAGTATCTTGCAAGAGAAATTGAAGTCCAAAAATCGTAAAAAAATCAAAAAAAAAAAAGTACTGAAAAGTTTGAGGGACTTA
Organism: Kalaharituber pfeilii; assembly: GCA_015179045.1. Taxonomy (NCBI): domain Eukaryota; kingdom Fungi; phylum Ascomycota; class Pezizomycetes; order Pezizales; family Pezizaceae; genus Kalaharituber; species Kalaharituber pfeilii. The sequence continues at coordinate 150,895 of WHUZ01000060.1, read as the reverse complement.
AAAAGCTATGATTGGACTTCGGGGAATCAGAATCTTTTAGCAGAACCGACTTTGGACAAATTTTGGTTGATATCAAAGGTTCTACCAGGGAGGGGAAGCTGCATGTCTCACCACACTACGATATACTTTTTTATAGAACTGCCCAAAACGGAAACAGTAGGCTACCTATCTACTCGATTAGGCAAAGCAAGGACGAGAACAGGTTGGATTTGTCAGGTAATGAAGATGATAGGATTACTATCTAGCCGGTACGCAGAAAATACTCTTCACGAGAGTCTGATTACCAGCCTTCCCCCATGAACAAACACTTGAGGTTTGGAAGAGTTTAAACACCATTGATGAATTGTTTCCCACCAGTCTAGTCTTCTCATCGCCGGTGCTGGAGGTCCATGAATTAATTCCATGCGGGATTCGGTCACATTCTCTCTACGAAATCCACTCAACTCCCCTGTCCATCCAACTTGTCCGAAAGCAATGTCTGATCCACGATCATTAGTCGCTTCAGTTGCTGGCCTCGTTGCAATCTTGGCAAAGATTTATGATTGCGGAATCCGAGCACCAGAATCGATTAGCCGCTTCACGGAAGAAATACAGGATATGAACGTCATCTTCTCCCAAGCTCAGTGGTTTAATGCTGAGGCAGCTAAGACAAGCCAAAGCAGAGTAAAAATGTTACCTATTCATCACCTTGTCACAATTTTGAGCAGATGTGTATTGATTGCTTCCAACCTGGAAAGGTATCTGAGTGAGGTGATGGGTATTAGTGATCCCAGCAGCATACAGCCCCCAGCACATTGAGCAAGACTTTTACTTGAGAGGATTAAATGGGCACTGTGGAAGGAAGCAGAAGTTGCAGTCTTTATTGAGCACCTACAGAAACAAAAGTTGAGTTTGAACCTGATATTGGAGATTATACAATGATAAGTTAAGTGACCTACAGCATTAAATCTGTCACCTTTTGACAGACGAAGTAGTACTGATTTTTGCATAGCCATACTACTGCAGTGGCTTCTGAAAATCTTGAGAAATTGCATGAAACGGTGTGTCAAATATTAGAATCCAACCAGTTGCGGGAACTTATTACCTGTCATGATCCTCCAATGAGTGATGAAATCACGACTTCAAAAGTCAATAATTAGTTTAATATTAAAAGGAAAAAATTACCCGCAAAAGACGATTTCAAGCTACCCTTATCCATAGTTAAGGATGACCAGGTCCCTGAAGACAATAGTGACATTGCATCATTTAAAACAGCAGCAACATCCCATAGCACATTCTCCTTGTGGTCTGTACGATTGATGCTATCACTTTCATTTATAGATGAATTGCGCAACTCTCGACCATACTGTGTTTCACCACATCTCGACGCACGCCACAATTCGACGCACTCTCCCACCGAAACTAGCCACGCAGAAGAGCGTGTACCTCGACCACTAGAGCAGAATTTTGTAAGACACTAAATAAACACTTGTTCTTCATGTTTAGCACCTCTGCCTCCTCAAAGAAAGCATTCTCAAGGAATTATGGCACAGTGAAATTTGCAACAATGTCTTGGCATCTATTTTGTATGGGATTCTCATACAATATTCAGCGGACTGAACATACGACTTTTTCAGCACCATCACACCAATGGCCATAGTCTTGTGATCAAAGAGCCTCCCCTAGCTGTATATTGATTCACTTGATTTTATTCAGTCCATTTTGCATAGTTGGCATGCTGATATATATTTTCAGGTGCTCTTCCCATACGATTCATATGCAATATTTGTATGAGAATGAAAATATTTTGAACAGTTCAATGATTACTTCAAGGACTATGTTGATGCCATTCATGTATATCCCCATAGGGATAGATTACCGAAATGAAGTGTTTAAATACTTTTATTGAATAAATTGCAGGTGCACTGGTAGTCTGGTTGGGTGCACTGGGTAGATTTCCATATCTGCAATTTTACGGGAAAAATATATGCCAAGACTTATGTGAAAATGTGCGGAGATATAATTCATTTATAACTACCTTTTTTTTTTTTTTTTTTTTTGAAGTAGAGATGCAGGATCGAGAATGATGCTTGCTTTAAGCCTTCTAAAAGGCGCATAGAAAAGTCGGTTCTGTGCGTGGGGATATACAGGTTCTCATTCGCTCAGTTTTGGTGGGAAAGTGCGTCGAATTGTGGTGTACCTCGAGACATGGTGAAATACAATACAAGCGAATCCAGAGATGGGGCATAAGTGACGCTGCTTACTCTGCAATCTCTAGCAGTAGCTCCACAAGAGGGTTTAGCTGGTCGATGCTGTCGGACATGAGCTTAGGTGATCTATCAATTTCGGAGATCTTCATGATTGTACTGCCTGTTTGCTTATCCGACCTCTGGGGCTACCAAGTTGAAGTTCCACCTCATTCAGCTGCTGGACGCTACAGATCGCGCCGAGAAATGAAATGGTCTTCTCTGGGTGGCACTATGCCATTCGTAAGGTCAATGAGGATGCCGTTTGAACTCTCCTTGCCTTAGGAACAGATATAGAGGGGAGGATTCAAAAGGTGAAACTCTGCTTGCTTTCGCTGCATATACGGGGTATGAAACGATCTGCAAAAATTACTAGTGGAGTGTGGAGCAAGCATGAAAGGGATAATGCATCGTGCCCTTCACGAGGGAAACGAGAATGTAGTTTGAACACTGCTCACTGCAGGAATGGATATAGAAGAGAGAGATTCAAAAGGCAGAACATTACTTGCTTATGCTACATATATGGGTGAGGAAACAATCTGCAAATTGCTATTGGAGAAAGGAGCAAGCGAGGAAGCAATAGCTTCCATTAGTCCTCCAATCAACCTCACGGGCTGTATCAGTACTGCAATCAGGGGCAGCCACACCGCCGTACGATTGCTAATCACGATGGGCGCGGGCATGGAGGAACAATACCATCTGTGGACCCAGGACATGACACCTTTGCTCTCGGCACTAGCGTACAGCAAAGCAGCAGTTGCAAGACTCTTAGTTGAGAAGGGGGTAGACCTTTTTGCACGTGACAATGATCAGTGGATGATAGAGGCGGTCCCGAAGAGTTGACAGAAATTTTGGAGCGAGGAGCGTCGAAGCTTATCAACGAGCGAAACAAGAGAGGCCTCACCCCTCTCCACTACAGCTGCGACTTTCTCACACTTACAAAGATATTGATTGAGCATGACACATCTCCAAATATTAAGAATATCAATGGAAAACACCATACAATTGGGCACTGTGCCGTGGTAATGGCAGAGTAGCGGCATATGTTTGGTCGCAACTTTCACCTGAAATGCATACCCGGAAAAGACCTCCACCATCGCTGTGGAGCTGAATATTCTCTCGAGAATAGGAACCCTGAGGGATTGTTGTTTATTTACATCTTGCTGGTTATGTTCCTTGGTCTTTGTGTTATGTGGCTATCATGTAAATCTTTTTTTTTTTTTTTTTGTTCCTTTCATGTGCTTGTATTTGTCCTATTTTATTTCCCTCTGGGTTGGTTCCTGCTGGCAAATATGTATTATGAACGAGCCGCAGTTTTCGGAAGGAGAGCCTCATGGGCCCCTGGAGCAGAATGAAGTGAACAGCGTTAAGTCGAATCTTCACAAGGTCTCTCAATTCAAACGGCGTTGTGACCGTCAACGTCGACCGGAAACTCCGCTGCAGCAAAGATCGATACTGGTATAAATACCATTAGGGTAGCTACAATGGTAGCTACTAGGTCCGTTGCATACAAGCGGGGATACTGCTCGGCGGCGAAAAAAAAGCCAAGGTGCCAAAGTAGTATTCTTATTGAAGTTAACAACGGGGGCAGAAAAGACATAAAAGCGCACGGAATAGTGTGTTTGGTAGATAGATTGATATCGTAGAAGCATTCCCATCGTTCAGAGTGCCTTCTTATTCAGACTCTATTTATCTCAATTATTTACTGGTTATGCACCTGGGGTCGTGTGAAGCTTGTAGATTAGGACGTACAGCGTTCCAAGATCAACCACTGATCATGAAGCGATCTCCAACTGTTAGAGTGCTTGTACCAGCCCGTAAGATATTCGCCTGAAGAGATTGAAGCCTTCTACAAGAAAATAGAGAAACAAGTACAGCTAGGCTCGATGAGAAGGGCATCTAAGACCCTCAGAAATGACACCTAGGTCAAAATGACCCCATCTAACTAGAGAACTAGCGACAAAAAACTGTGCACCACTGACTAACAGACTGCTTATTTGGGAATACACAAAAATCCCGAAAGGGGAATAACCACTGGTTCCACCAAGGAGCAACGAACATTGCAATCCCTTCGGATTCGGATCTTTAACGGCGATCCACTCGGCACCAACAAATTCGATTTGGTCCCTCTCACCATATTCGGCCCTACTGGTAAGCAGCACGATGTATTGTGGACCGATATTCTGCAAAAAAACGGCCAAATCACAGAAGCTTTCGAGCACCTTCCTGAAATTGAAGACTGATCTGTAAGGTGCTAGACAATCAACTGTTTGGAGAACTTCCGGAATTACAACCCAGAACTGGAAATGGAACCCGACCCGGAATATCATCCGCCGGCGAAAGGGAACCAGACTCATCTCATAAACCTCGCTCTGACCATTCCAAAACCACATCACTCCACCAAACATGCTAGAAATCCTCTACAACCGCCCCAGCACTTTCACTTCAGTTAGGATCCATCCCAAGCTTGCTTACAAGATGCAGAGGGAGAAAGTTACACCAAATGGATCAATGCTGTGGAATCAATACCACGATATGGAACATGGCAGGCGACATAACCAAGATGCAAAAATCAAGCCAGAAGGAGGAGCTGAAGCAGATCTAAACAAGCCAATCAACTGGAAATAATTTGACAACTTTGCCTTCATCACAATGAGAAAAAATTGTGAAGCAGAAACTGTCAGTCAGATAGAACTAGGCATGCCATGTTATGTCGCCATAGGTGTAATCTGTCCTAGCTCGGATAATGTCGATGGTCTGGAGGTAATATCCCCCCTCAGAAGTGCTCCGCGCTGATCTGTGGAACCAATAATGCCCGAAATCAGAGGAAGAAAATTATATGGATTATTAGTCACGGACATCAAATTTCGAAGCAGATTATATCATGGCGGCATAAGGGTCAAAAGACGCAGCATGGATCCGACAACTGTGCTCGGGATTAGGAATTCGAAGAATTATCAATTCCGGAACTCTTGACGGAAAACTCTGCTACCCAGAATTGCAGCCAGAACCACCGATGGAGCCAGTATAACAATGTGAGGTATCACTGCATGAGGAACTTTATCAGCCAAGGCTCTTCACAGTTTGGGGAGTACTAGGGAGAATAATCCAGCAGATCCTTTTATGAAGATAGTTTCGCAGAGCATAATTGACATGTAGCCAAAAGGGGAGGAAAAGAGACAGACAAAAGGGAGGCTGTTGATCATCGAATCATGTAGAGGGAAAGAGTAGAGCTTTCCCCAATGTATTGAGTGAATGCAAATAAACCTTCTTGTTCTATCTCAATGTTCCACATTCGTCCACCAATCATATTTATAGACCTGATCTCAGCTCAAGCCCTGTGTATAAACCAATTATGAAATAGATGTCGACGATAAATATAAATTTCAAAGCGTTCAAAGAAATTGATTGACAAAGAATGATAAGCACATGGGTGTCATCAACCTAAAAATGGGAGATGGTGGCTAGCTATGCGAGGAGCTGTTGAAGTGCCGAGACGATTGGTTGGAGGGAACCGGTGTGGTGGGACGGGGTGGTGGTATGAGAGAGGCGGGGTGCGAGCGAGATGCTGCTCTATAGCATGGGTACGATTGCAAGAGAGTGCAACTGAGAGGCAGTGCAATCAAGCGGAGGTGCAACTTAAAGGCTGTGTGAGGGTGGTGCCGTTGAGAGGTGGTGGGGAGCGGAGTGTGTAAACATGCTGCTGAACATGCGGTTGAAGAGGTGGTGCGAGAGGGGCGTGCGAAATGCTGTTGCGACTGCTGGCGGAGGAGTTGTCAGGGACCAGTCAGAGATGCCGATGGAGACGGCGCTGAAGAGGCTGCTGGAGGAATTGTTGCAGGTACCATTGGAGGTGCCGTTGGAGTGCTGCTTACTGTTGTGGCTGCTGAACTAGAGGTGCGATTGAGAGGCAGCGGGATGAGGTGGTTCGAGATGCTTTTGCGGGGGTGGGCTAGGGTGAGTTCAATAGGTGGTGGAGCTGTCAACCTTTGAACTGACCTATGTCTTGGCTGTTGAAGTGGAATGCTGTTGTTTCTAGTGATGGAGATAGCAGCAAGCGCCATGGAAAGGTAAGGATTGAGGGGCCCAGTACGATTCTCTCTTTCTTCGAGCTGGGGAAGAGCGTCGCCCAGCGTCTTTCTCGAAAAGATGGATTGTAATGTTCCAGTCCCATATGATTTAATTCTAATGGAACTAGGGCAATATGTTAACATTCACTTTTCTCTTTCTTTTATCATGGTGACGGTTATCTGATTGAGCCACAGAAAATGATACATTCATTGATGCGAGACGACACCACTAAATTCAACTCGTGTGCTGTCTGCATTGCCCTTATCTACGCCGAAAATGGCCGTCCACTGCGTCTATACCACTGACTTGATTCACATTTACTACCCTCATTACGGAGTACCTTCATGTTATTCGAACACCCCCGCTTGTGAAACTACCCTCAACTACGTCCTCACTGTGGAGCTCAACCCACACGCTGTGTAATTCTTCATACACATACACATCTATTTGATATAGCTATGCTGCTTCTTGTGCTAAGTTGGCTGCTGCTTCTAATTTCAAAAACATGGGCATATTAGTTAAGTCAGTGCATTTCAGATTGAAAAGAATTTTTTCTCCAGATACGTAAAGCAGGTGATGCGCTGCCTAGATTATTACTACTTAACACGTCGCGTATCCTGTGAATACCAATGCCATCTGGCGGACATGTATTCCATCAGATACTTCTAGTTTGAACATAACCGTAATGTACTAGCCCGTATATAAGTACTAATTGTTGGTTCAATTCACAACGACGATGAATGCTAGGAGTACTAAACAGAGTTTTAAGCTTTCGCACCTACTGAGAACCTTCGTTATGTCAGATATCCTGAAACAAAAACATCCAGCTAGTACATACTTTACTAGCATGTGACCACCTCGCGACCGCGAGGGTGCGTGTAGGTGTAGCGGTAGTGGATAAGGGACCATTGTAGCCCCGTAAAGTCGGCATCAAGTGACTGTACACTCTTTACCAGTTCCATGACCATACAATCTCATTTCTCTGCATTTATTCATATCAGTATATTCTCATTGTTATTTATAATATCATGTAATCCCACTCCTGCATCCAGGGAGCTCTAGTACCAAATGTAGCTTCAGAAGGTTAATTTTATATATTTTGTGGAGTATAATTGTGGAACTTATGGATAGCGAAACTCTCATTACAGCCCATAAACTTTACCTAAATTCCTATTAATATCTACTCGCAATGATATTGCTCAGATGTCTAGCATATGCCCTTTCATGTGTACCTAGCTTCCTTATCTGGCCTCTAGCACCATGCCATACCGGTCCAGCGCATTCTCATTTTGCCCCATCTCGCACCATCGAAAGTAATCTGCCATACTTGTAAAATTGTAAATTGAGCTCATTTTGGCATATCTTGCACCATCAAGGAGGTCTTATTGTATCTGTCAAATTGAGCCATATTGCCCCACTTTGCACCGTAGAAAGGGGCCAGTCGTAACTGTGAATTGAGCCCATTTTACCATGTCTCACGCTGCCAGGTGGGTCCTGCCGTACCTGTCAAATTTGGCTCATTCTGCTGTTCTCACACTGTGGAAAGAGTCCTGTGATACTTGTCAGCTCATTCTGCCTCATCTCACGCCATCGAAAGGAAGCTGTCATACCCTGATAAATTGAGCTCATTCTGCCTCATCTCACACCATCGAGAGAGACTGCCATTCCTATTGAATTCGGCTCATTCTGCTGCATCTCACATTATTGAGGAGCTGTCATGCCTGTCAAATTGTGCTCACCCTGCTGTATCTCATGTTGGCAAGAGAGATCTACCAATCCCTGTCAAAATTCGGCGTATTCTGCTGCATCTCCCAGGCTGAAATAGACCTGCAATATCTGTCAAATTCGACTCTCATTCTGCTGCATCTTGTGCTATCGAATAACTATCAAATTGTGCTCATTCTGCTATATCTCACAATGCGGAAAGAGTCCTATTATACCTGTCAAATTTGGCTCACTCTGCTACTCTCCTGTGGAAAGGTATTACTATACCTTCTTTGCTTTCTCGCATCAGTCTGCGCATGTATATTCGCACATGGCAGCAATAATGTTTCGTACCATAACTGCTCTTTTAGTTGCTCTCTTGTTACTCCCATTTTCTTGACCGCATCTTCATCAAGTTCCTCAATAATTTCCAACTGAACGGCCGCGACGTATGTTAATTTTTCTAACTCATCCCGAATATATTTCCATATCTCACCGAGTGAATTACGTCTCCACCGGTCCCTGTTCTGGTATTTTCCAGGCCATTCGATAAACCTCGAGCCACTTGCAATATGCATTTTACGTGTATAGCTGTGACATTCTCAATGAAACCAAGTCCCAAAAAGTCTCTGATTGGTGGCAAACAATTGTAATATCCTTCTGCATTTTGTCAAACTTACAACTAGCGAATCCCTGACCTACTGTGTTATGATATAGCACCTTTTCTGGCTGCATAATCTTGCCTCACAGGGCGAATGGCCCTGAACATTCTCTATACAGTCGAGCCTCTCATATTGGATCAGCTCGGGGCCGCACCCTTTATCCAATATGACTAACTATCCATTTATAGAGGCACCTCCTCGCCATAGCCCATAGGGCGGCACGCGAGTATTGATATAAAAAAAAAAAAAAAATAGAGGCACCTCATGAGGGAGAAGTAAATTTGCGGGAGAAGGCTCCATCCAATAATACTGGATATCCAGTTATAGAGGATAAATATGGGAGGTTTAACTGTACTTTCGACGCATTATGTGCTTCCCAAAAACGTGTGGAATTACTAAAATCAAGTTAAACACTTTGACTGCCGCCAAGTAGTGATAATGTTACATAGAATGGCCCATATTTAGTGGAACTACATAGCTGCACATGACATTGCTTTACAGCTGCCAATCATTCTGCACTAGCTTATAAAATGAAGAATCAATAGTCGACTATACCCCAACTGCAGCCCGCAAATCACAGAAACTGTTTGCAAGCGCGCAGCTTTTCAACCTTAATAAACCAACTGCTCTTTAGCAGCTGGACAGATCCAAGACAATGGAGTGCCTACCTACTCTGCTAGGCAAGCAGGGATGAGGCAAGGCGGCATTTGTCTTGGTAACGAAGAGATAGGTTTCGTAGGATTGGTAGCTGGCTAGTCCGTAGGGGACACTCCACGATAGTTCGTCTTATCAGCCTTTCGCATTATGAGAGGTATCAGGTTTGGCAAAGCTTAAACACCGTTAAAGAGTTGCTTCACACCAAGTCTAGCCTCGTCGTCGCCGGTGCCGCAATTCCATCAATTAATTCCCTGCGGGGCTAATTGACATTCCCTCTACCAAAATCAACTCAACTGGCCTGTACGTCCAACCAGTATACCAAAAGCGATGTCCGATCCCTTATCTTTAGCCACATCAATTGCTGGTCTCGTTGTAATCTCAACAAAGATTATAAGTATGCTGAGGGATCTTTATCAGTGCACTGTGCGAGCGAAACAGGCACCAGAATCGATCAACCATCTCATGGAAGAAATGCAAGATATGAATGCCATCTTCTGCCAGGTTCAGCTGCTTATTCTTGGGACAAGTCAGGTTCCAAACCAAAGCAGATTAAAGATGTTGTCTATTCATCACCTGGTTACAACTTTGAGTGGGTGTGTTTTGATTGCTTCCAACTTGGATAAGTATCTGAGTGAGGTGGTAGGGATTACTGGTAGTGATCCTAATTGCGTGCAACCTCCAGCAAAGAAAACAAGCCTTTTGTTTGAGAAAATAAAATGGGCAATGTGGAAAGAAACAGAAGTTACAGTCTTTATTGAGGACTTGCAACGGCACAAGTTGAGTTTAAGCCTGATGTTGGGTATTATCCAATGGTAAATTGAGAGCCCTAGAGCATTATCCAAATACAATTAACTACCGTTTGGAGGTGCAGAAAAGCTAATCTCTGTGCGCAGCCATACTACAGCAGAGGCTTCTGAACGCCTTGGAAAATTGGAAGAAGTAGTTGATGCCATCTCAACCCAGCTACGAGAACTTATCACCCGTCATGATGCCCAAATCCGCGATGAGATTGAGTCATCGAAATTAGATAATCGGTCAAAGATTATAAGCATACTACCTAGGCCTGGGAACGACAATTCCGAGCAACCATTATCCACAATTAAGGATGATCGCGTCCCCAAGGACGATGATGATGATGAGGCATCATTCAGAACAGCAGCAACCTCTGTGAACAAACTATCCTTGCGATCTATGGGGTCTGACAAGATCCCCAATGATAATGACGACGCTTCGTCGTTCAGAACAGCAGCAACATCCCTTAGCAAATTATCCTTGCAATCCATGAGATCTGACAAGGTCCCCACTGATGACGACGCTGCATCTTTCAGAACAGCAGCAACATCTCGTAGCACATTATCCTTGCGATCTATACGATCCACGCTATCATTGTTTATGGACGAACTGAGAGATTCAAGACCTTACAAGAGAATTAAGAGGTGGGGCATAAGTGATGATTCTTTCTCCGCATTCTCTAGCAGAAGCTCAACAAGAGGCTGCAGTTGGTCGATGCGTTCAGACATGAGTTTGGGTGACCTTGCAATTTCAGAGATCTCGGTGATTATGCTGCCCATTTGCTTATCTGATCTCTGGGACTCAGAACCTTACCAAGCTGAAGTTCCACTTCATTCAGCTGCTGGTCGCTATAGATCTTTCCAAAAATTGAAATTGACATTGTCTTCTTTGAGGGGCATCCACTATGCCATTCGTGAGGGGAACGAAAATGCAGTTCAAGATCTGCTTACCTCAGGAATGGATATAGAAGAGAGAGATTCAAAAGGTCGAACACCACTGGGCCATGCTGCATATATGGGCCATGAAAGAATCTCTAAATTACTTTTGGAGAGAGGAGCAAGGATGGAAGGAATAATCCACAGTGCTATTCACGGGGCAATGAGAATGTCATCCAAACCCTACTCACATTCGGAGCAGACATAGAGCAAAGAGATTCAAATGGCCTAACACCACTCGCTTATGCTGCATTTCTATGCCATGAAGATATCTGCAAATTACTCTTGGAGAGAGGAGCAAGTGAGGGTGCAATAGCTTCAGTTACTCCTCTAATCGACCTTACTGGCTGCATCCATACTGCACTGAATAAATACAGCTGCCATACCGTGGTGCGATTACTGATCACGATGGGTGCGGACGTCGAGGAAAAATGGCCGTTTGAGCGAGAGATGACACCTTTGCTCCGGGCGATCTCCTTCGGCAGAAGAGCAATTGCAAGACTCTTAATTGAGAAGGGGGCAAATCTTTTCGCACGGGACAACTTCCAGTTGACGGTAGTACATTGCGCAGTTAATGGGGATGATCCCGAGATGTTGACAGAAATCTTGCAGCGAGGAGCATGGAAGCTCATAAACGAGGGCAGCAGGGCGGGCAACACCCCACTCCACTTCAGCATCAACTCTCTCACACTTACAAAGATATTGATTGAGCATGGTGCATCTCCAAACATCCAGAATAAGGATGGAAAAACACCATACGATATGCTGCGCCACAACCCCCGTTTTGACGAAATGGCGAGATATCTTTGGTCGCAACTTTCACCTCAGGAGCAGGCCAGGAAACCACCACCACCACCACTAGTGAGATGCTACCTAGAGGATTACGGTTGAAACGGATCATCCCTCACACCCTGCTGTTATTATATAACGTCTATGTAGATCATGATTTACGCGCACTTCTTGTTGCTTGTTTCTATTGTTAGTTCTGCGCTTATATCTAACATGGACTATATTAGGTTTATTTGGATTTACTCATGTATATAAGTGTGTGATTCCTGCAATGCTTCGCTCAATAGACTTAACGATATTGACCTCAGATTCCCTCGCCTGAATACATATCGCCCCTAACTGCGTGAACTCCGTAGGTGCTATACGTGATAATTACTGACAGCACTTTTGTTGGCCTTCAAATGCTTACTTGCACAGCTTCAAATGCTCATATATCTTCACAACCCATAGCCCAGTTTCAGAACTTACACCTGCAGTTTATACAGGCGTATCCATAGTGTGGTATACTATATGGAGGAATCTTGAGGATAATCGCAGTCAATTATACGGATGACTAATACAGGAGCAAATAATGCCATTGTTTAACCAAACTCTCTCTTCATAATAGCATAGCTTTGGACCAGGAGAATTTTTTAGAGCTGTTTGCTTGCGATATGAAAATACTTGTTGATTCACCTTATTTCTTATTTTTAATTTTTTTTTTTTTTTTTCCCGTTACGCTGCAAGTTCTGTGCAGAGTTATTTATTTACATAATGTTCAAGACAGCTATATATCCCTAACATCTCGGAAAAGCCGTATCTCGACAGGCAGGAAGAACAGCTGTTCGATTGGTTGATAAACAGCCTCGACTCTAAAACAGTCTGAGGCCATGAATCTAGAATGTGAGTCTAAGCCACGAGTCTTGAACAAAGCTAGCGATTTGGAGTGTTGACCGTTGGTCTGAACAGTGGTCGAGAAGTGAATGTAATAACTAGTTAGTCTGGGAGAGGGTCAGTACTAGAAGAGCGGAAATTGTGGCCAAGATCCTGCACGGAGAATCTTCGGCTAGGGGGGTTAGCTCTCGCATGTGTAACCACGAAGGAATGGGGTGAATATAAAACGATGGAAGAGGGGGGTGGTAGGGTAGTGGATTAAGCTCCAGGAGTGTGCTTGGTCAGGAACCGACTTGAACAGCCAAGGACCCACTCAGCAATATCTCACTGGAACTGAAGAGGAAGGGGTTAATGAAACGCCGCAGAGGAGCGTGGTTGGTTCCCGACTGGAAGAGGGCAGGTTGAGCTGGGGTATAAGTACTTGAGACTGGGCCGGAGTATAGGAAGATTAGGTGAAGCTAGCAGTGAGGAGATGAGAGGACGAAAAGGCTCGAAATTTGGAGAAGAAACGTGGAGTAGACGAAGGAGTACGAGCTGTGGGTGTGACTATTTGTGACTATGAAATTATGACCGCAACTGCCTAATTGAGTAGCGGATTTGAGTAACTGTAGGTTCGTCTGCTGCCAAGACCCTCAGACCGGACAACTGGTTATGGCACTACTGCCTACATAGAAGGAGCCTCGGATCAGGTGTATATAGGATATACTTTTTAAACCATACACAGCCATGCCTGCTTGCACAAATTGGATTATTACTAAGTGGCATGGCTGGAGACCGTCAAAATATAGATTTAACTAGGGATTTGAGCTTAAGGGATGGCCCGAGGGAATCTGTGGGTGCGTATTGTGGACCAGTTGGTGGGGCACTGAGCACTGTTCAGGAGATTGCATTTGAGGAGAACAATGAGGGTATCCAACTTCAGACTTCCACTGGAGCTGGATTGATATATAGAACCTCCTTTTTCGAGCACTTTTCCCAGGTAGTATCTATAGCGCTGGTCAAGATGTCCTTCGTATATAATGATGAAAAGTGTTCATGAGCCCAGTTTCCTCTATTGGCCTGCGAAATTACTTACTATTCATAAGCCGTAGGGCCTAACGTTAGACAAGAAAAAATACCAGAGTAGCTTAACTTTGTACGGGCTTATCTAAAGTGGATACGACTTTAGCAGCATATCTATCCTATTCAGCCACTTGAGTATTGCTGATGCCAGAAATATGCAGGCACAGTTGGAAGAAGAGGCAATGTTTGGTTATATGAATATGATGTAGATAGTTAGAAGCAGTAGGAATGGGCAGAGGAGCAGTGTAAAGTGAGAATGATACGGAATAGTGAAACGAGGTGTTGTGCAGGATGGTGGGGCAGCAAGAAACATGGGTTGTGTCTACTGTTGTGCCTTGGCTGAATGGGATGCTGTTGTCTCTAGTTATAAAGATAAACAAAAACCACCGTGGAGATATATAGAATTGAGGACCATTGCTCGATTCTCACTCACATCAAGTAGGAAAACGTTTTCTTAAATATATATATTTTGTTTAATACCACATAACCCCGCATATGCTATTCGCTATGAAAGGGTTCCTGGACTAAAGTCCCGCAGGCCTGGAAACAGGCACAAAACGTACAAGGCAAAAAAATAGTTAATTGACCTTGCCCCCATCCGTGCTGTCCTTCCTCTCCTCTTTGCCTTCAAGATGGTGAGTATATTTTCCAATTCATCCACCTCCTCCCCGTTTTCCGCCCTCTTGACCCACCTGCGTGTGTCCATATGCTTCTAATTTCACACCCTTCTGGGTAAGCTACCCTTCCGGTCTTCCGCACATGAACGCCATGTGTTCCCACCATCTCTCTCTTTTCTCCGCAACCCCTGTATTCTGCATTTTCTTTCTTCTGTATCCTTTCCCACCAGTCACTGGTCATTCCTTTAACCATTTTCAACTGCATGGAGGTGGACATTACTGCTTGTCTATTCCACCCCGTCACGTTTCCCCTTCCAAATCCTTATTCTTCTCTGTCTATTGCCCTATATTGCTCCCACCATTGACACAAGCCAATCTTTTCTATTCGTTGCCCTCTTTACCTCTACATCCACCTTCTTGTTACCCAATGCCTATATACTCTATTGCGGAAAACAAGACTTTGAGCCTTTTAACTCTGTAAAACAGAAAACAATTTACGCATAAAGGATATTGCATTATGGTTTCAGCATTTGCATTGTACATCCTCGCAAGATTTTGTGTATGAAATCTAATATGCAGGAAGAAGATAACGAACATGAAGCAGGTACTGAGCAGATTATCCCTCCAGACCCTTCTACTCTGTCCAGTAGAATTGAATTGACTGGCCATGGATAATATTGAAAAATCTCCATATGTCCATTCATCAGACTTCACAAAATAAACCCTTATGTGTCTATCTGAATGAAAAAAACTCTCTTACCAGCTAAATCCCTCATGATACCCACCGTTTACGTATTTACAATGAGGAATACCACTTCTTGCATTGTAGTCCAACTGGATTCCCATGTATCAGGAAGCAATCTCCGGCTTAGGAAAGCTTGAGGATGATATGCAAGAGAGTGGTCTCTTATACTCACAAGTCAATCACTTGGAATAAGCACTCTTGCTTGTTTTTTTGGTTGATTGCCCAGCTCAGCCAGGCTTCCTGCGCTGATCATGTTATAAACCTGGCCCACACGAAGGCCCTCATGCCCCCTCGTACCTGAGCCTCATATACCCATAAAATTTTGGTACAACACTGCAAGCAAGTGCTGCTGGAGGTGAGGAGGGGTTGTGATATAGAGGTGAAGCGGAGTATAATAGAGGCAATGTGAGGAGAAGATGGAATTGAGAGGCGGTCTGGACAGAGAGGTGCGAGGCTATGTTTTTGAAAAATTTGGCTCAACGTGTGGTTGAAGCGAGAGGGGCTGCGAAATGCCGTTGCAGCAGCTGTCGGAGGCGCACGATAGGATTGTCGGAGGGATTGTCGGGACGGTGGTCGGGAGGATGGGATGGCCATAGTAATGGGACGGTGTGATGCGATGGTGGAATAGGAACGTGGGGAGGAAGTTTGCGGAGGGGAAGGTGCGGTGATGTGGGGTTCTGGGTGGATAGTGCAGAATTTTGGGCGAGGTGGATGCTGTTGTCTTATGGTAATGAAGTAACAACAAGCGCCATAGAGACTTCTAGAATTGAGAGCTCCGGTTCGACTCCAAGCTAGCGAAGAAGGTTGTCCAGCATTTTACAATATGATTGACCGAAATGCTCTGCGTTCATTTGGGAGTTAGATTTCTAATAGATTTCTAGCGAGGATGTTTTCGTGTGAATAGTACCTTCTTGGCCCCGGAGGAGTACTCGCTGATTCGGAAAGTATTGGAACGCTGCATAAAGCGTATGCGCTATTCGCCTTTTGAAATATTGCATATTCCCTATGCAGCGTTCCAATACTCTCCGAACCAGCGAGTATACGCACGCCAACACTGGAGAGGTAATGTGAACTATCCTCATTTTTTTTTTTTTTAAATCACATAACCCCGCTTGCAGCTGTTCGCCATGGCACGGTGAACTATCCTCATAAGCCTTGCTCTTGTGCTCATACGCGACTCAAGTTGACCTTGCATTGCATCCCAATTGGGAAAGTGGCCAGTCGTGGGTACCAGGTGACTGGAGATTACCACATCAGGAAATATGAACTTTGAAGGCGGGGAGCGAGGCGTAAACTGGATTCCTGCCTGTACTTAGACTTCTTCCTGTACACAAGTTTTCGAATTGCTGTTCTCACCCTAATTACAGAAACTTTCGTCAGCACAGTACCCCACTCGTTTCACCTCCTGTGACGGGCATTGAGTGATGATTGTTGGTTGAGTGATCGCGTAGGTTATGGATTGGACTGGCCTCACAGGGCGAATGGCCCGGAACATTCTCTATACAGTCGAGCCTCTCATATTGGATCAGCTCGGGGCGCAACCTTTATCTAATATGACTAACTATCCATTTATAGAGGCACCTCATGAGGGAGAAGTAAATTTGCGGGAGAAGGCTCCATCCAATAATACTGGTATCCAGTTATAGAGGATAAATATGGGAGGTTTAACTGTACTTTCGACACATTCTGTGCTTCCCGAAAACGTGTGGAATTACTAAAATCAAGTTAAACACTTTGACTGCCACCAAGTAGTGATAATGTTGCATAGAATGGCCCATATTTAGTGGAGCTACATAGCTGCACATGACATTGCTTTACAGCTGCCAATCATTCTGCACTAGCTTATAAAATGAAGAATCAATAGTCGACTATACCCCAACTGCAGCCCGCAAATCACAGAAACTGTTTGCAAGCGCGCAGCTTTTCAACCTTAATAAACCAACTGCTCTTTAGCAGCTGGACAGATCCAAGACAATGGAGTGCCTACCTACTCTGCTAGGCAAGCAGGGATGAGGCAAGGCGGCATTTGTCTTGGTAACGAAGAGATAGGTTTCGTAGGATTGGTAGCTGGCTAGTCCGTAGGGGACACTCCACGATAGTTCGTCTTATCAGCCATCCGCATTATGAGAGGTATCAGGTTTGGAAAAGTTTAAACACCGTTTAAGGGTTGCTTCACACCCAGTCTAGCCTCGCTGTCGCCGGTGCCGTAATTCCTTGAATTAATTCCCTGCGGAACTAATTGACATTCCCTCTACCAAAATCAACTCAAGTGGCCGGTACGTCCAACCAGTATACCAAAAGCGATGTCCGATCCCTTATCTTTAGCCACATCAATTGCTGGTCTCGTTTCAACCTGAAGAGCAGGCCCGGAAATCTCCTCCACCAGCGAAATGGTACTGATTGTTCCTTGGGAATTGCCTTTCTAATTTACATCTTGCTGGTTATTTTCCCTGGTCGTTCTCTATGTTGTTTCTCTTTCCTTTCGTAATATGCATTGTCCTGCTTTCCTGTCTTTGACGGTATTACTGTGTAGTAGTATTATGAACATGGTTGGTTTCCTCCTGGTAAAGATGGCTTGATTTTTGTTCAAATGGAGGCATTTTTATTGCTAATTGAGGTATATAGCAGTAGCGATTACTGAATTGTTGAGGTAGATGACCTACTAATTCCTCGCATTCTTCTATCGGCCAGCCAGTTCATCCCCCTTAGCACCAGCGATTTTTGCAGGTTTTATCATAGACATTAAAGCCATACGCAAACACACCAACCATCGCTTAACGATGAAATAAGAATACGCCACCAATGCATAAAATTGACAAAAGGAAGAAGCAATGGAAAAAAAGAAGAAAACTAGGATTCAAACGAGCGAGCACTCTGCCTCGAACTCAATCTGCCTATACTCACAACGCTCGTGTACACACAAGTTATTGGCTTGCTTTTCAAAGGAACAGCATCTCTTGCTTTGGAATTCACGTCCAACTCAGTCAAGTTTCCTCCTCGCACCATATTATAAACCTGGTCTGCCTGAATACCCCATGGGCCCATAACACTCATATACCTACACCCCACTACCCAGCGTTTAATCATAAAGATGCCAGAGGTATGAATGCAAACAACAGACAAATGAAAAAAAAAAAGGAAAAGAAACAAGCACGTGGGGAGTAGTGCAATCTACCCAGGAGGAAAATACTGCGGCGGAGAGGCAGTGGAGCGGCTGTTGGGGGACTACTGGCAGGGCTATATGAGCGGCTGTTGGAGCGGCTGGATGAACGCCACTGCGGGGGTTGGTGCTGCCGGAGAGGCTGCTCTCGGGGCTATCGCGGTTACCGTCGGCGCTGTCGGAGGCCGCTGTCGGAGGCCGCTGTAAGGGTGGTCGGTCATCGGAAGGACTATCAGAGAGGCTTGCGGAAGGGCAGTGGGACGAGGGGGGTGTGAGGTGGGATGGTGGGCCATGGGATAGGACAAGGGGGTTGCGCACTGTCTTGAGCTTGGAGAAGTGGTTTGTCTGGTGATAAAGGTTACAACAAGAGGCAATGGAGAGAGATTGAATTGAGAGCCCAGGCTTAAATCCCTTTTCGAGCTCCGATGAGGGTTGTACAGCATCTTTCTGACATATGGACTTTAATGCTCCAGCTCCATATGAATAGTATAATCTAGTGGGACCAGCGCAACATGTTGTTAATTCTGCTCAATAAGAGTTGCAATGGACTTTTGGCACTTTATCATGTCTTCCAGTGTGCCTTAAACGGCCAACTCATTCAGCAATTCGTCACATCGCTGTATCGTCATCATATTACTGAATTGTTCGGCCATGCGACATGTTGATGAATATTTAGTTCAAACTGTTTGTGAATTGCTGACATTGGTGAGTCGAACGTACTGCCGCGCAGGCTGCTCCTACTCGTACTACCATCCTACCTCTGAGCGCTCTCGCCACTTGCTCTGAGTCTCCACAATTCAGACTCTTTACTGTGTAATACGTGTTGGGTCGCTCATGTATATATTGGCCGCTATGCCTGTGACGGGCATTGAGTGATGATTGTTGGTTGAGTGATCGCGTAGGTTATGGCCTCACAGGGCGAATGGCCCAGAACATTCTCTATACAGTCGAGCCTCTCATATTGGATCAGCTCGGGGCGCAACCTTTATCCAATATGGCTAACTATCCACTTATAGAGGTCACCTTATAAGGGAGAAGTAAATTTGAGGGCGGAGGCTCCATCCAAAAATACTGGATATCCAGTTATTGAGGATACAATATTGGAGGTTTGACTGTACTTTCGACACATTCTGTGCTTCCCGAAAACGTGTGGAATTACTAAAATATTAAACAGTTTGACTGCCGCCAAGTGAACATACAAGACCTACATTTAAGTAGTGATAATGTTACATCCTAGAATGGGATGCCCGACCCATATCTAGTGGAACTACATAGCTGCAGATGACATCGCTGTACTGCCTGCCGATCATGGGTTCTGCATTAGCTTATAAAATGAAGAATCAATAGTCGACTCTACCCTGCTGCAGCCCGCAAATCGCAGAACTGTTTGCCTTCAGCCTTACTAGTAGTATGAACCAACTACTCTTTAGCAGCAGGACACATCCAAGACAATGGAATGCCTGCCTACTCTACTAGGCAAGGCAGGGATGATGCAAGGCGGCATTTGTCTTGGTAAGGAATAGGTAGGTTTTGTAGGATTAGTAGCTGGTTGGTCTGCAGAGGACGCCCCACGAGAGTTCGTCTTATCAGCCTTCCGCATGATGAGAGGTATCAGGTTCGGAACAGTTCAAACACCATTTAAAGGGTTGCTTCACGCCCAGTCTAGCCTCCCTATCTCCGGTGCTGGAATTCTATGAATTAATTCTTCCCTCTACCAAAATCAACTCAGCTGCCCTATACGTCCAACTAGTATACCAAAAGCGATGTCCGATCCCTTATCTATAGCCACATCAATTGCTGGTCTCGTTGCAATCTCAGCAAAGATTATAAGTATGCTGAGGGATCTTTATCAGTGCAGTGTGCGAGCAAAACAGGCACCAGAATCAATTAACCGCCTCATGGAAGAAATGCAAGATATGAATGCCATCTTCTGCCAGGTTCAGCTGCTTATTCTTGGGACAAGTCAGGTTCCAAACCAAAGCAGATTAAAGATGTTGTCTATTCATCACCTGGTTACAACTTTGAGTGGATGTGTTTTGATTGCTTCCAACTTGGATAAGTATCTGAGTGAGGTGGTAGGGATTACTGGTAATGATCCTAACTGCGTGCAACCCCCAGCAAAGAAAACAAGCCTTTTGTTTGAGAGAATTAAATGGGCAATGTGGAAAGAAACAGAAGTTACAGTCTTTATTGAGGACTTGCAACGGCACAAGTTGAGTTTAAGCCTGATGTTGGGTATTATCCAATGGTAAATTGAGAGCCCTAGAGCATTATCCTAATACCATTAACGTCCTTTTGGAGGTGCAGAAAAGCTAATCTCTGTGCGCAGCCATACTACAGCAGAGGCTTCTGAACGCCTTGGAAAATTGGAAGAAGTAGTTGATGCAATCTCAATCCAGCTGCGAGACCTTCTCAGCCGTCATGATGCTCCAATACGCGATGAAATTGGGTCGAAATCATATAATCAATCTAAGGCTATAAGCATACTACCTGGGAAAGACAATTTGGAGATGCCATTATCCGCAATGAAGGATGACCAGGCCCCCAACGATAATGATGACGCCGTGTCGTTCAGAACAGCAGCAACATCTGTTCACATACGATCCATGCAGTCTGACAACATCTGCAATGATCATGACGACACTGCGTCGTTCAGAACAGCAGCAACATCTCTTAGCAAATTATCCTTGCGACCCATGCAATCTGAGAAGTTCCCCAATGATAATGATGATGCTGCATCGTTCGCAACAGCAGCAACATCTCGTAGCATATTATCCTTGCGATCCATACGATCCATGCTATCATCATATGTGGATGAACTGAGAGGTTCAAGGCCTTATAAGCGAATCAAGAGGTGGGGCATAAGTGATGATTCTTACTCTGCATTCTCTAACAGTAGCTCAGCAAGGGGTTGCAGCTGGTCAATGCTTTCGGACATGAGCTTGGGTGATCTCTCAATCTCGGAGATCTCAGTGATGGTGCTACCTATTTGCTTATCTGATCTCTGGAACTCACAACCCTACGAAGCTGACGTTCCACTTCATTCAGCTGCTGATCGCTACAGATTACACCAAAAATTGAGTTTCAAATGGTCTTCTCTGAAGGGCATCCACTACGCCATACATAAGGGGAATGAGATTGTTATTCGAACTCTCCTTGATCTTGGAAAAGATATAGAGAGGAGGGATTCGGAAGGCCGAACACCACTCACACTCGCCGCATATATGGGTCATCAAAGCATCTGCAAATTACTCTTGGAGAGAGGAGCAAGTATGAAGGGAGTAATTCATAATGCTATTTGCGAGGGTAATGAGAATGCCATTCGAATTCTGCTTGCTTTAGGAACAGATATAGAAGAGAGGGATTCAGAAGGCCAAACACCACTGTTTCGTGCTGCATATATGGGTCATCAAAGCATCTGTGAATTACTCTTGGAAAAAGGAGCAAGTATGAAGGGGGTAATTCATGATGCTATTTGGAAGCATAATGAGAATATCATTCGAATTCTGCTTGCTTTAGGAGCAGATATAGAGGAGAAGGATTCAGGAGGCCGAACACCACTTGCTCATGCTGTATGTACGTGCCATGAAGACATTTGCAAATTACTGTTGGAGAGAGGAGCAAGTGAGAAACTGATAACTTCGATTACTCTTCCAACTGATCTCACTGGGCACATATATAAGGCACTTGATAATGGCAGCATAACTGTGATACGAATATTGATTGCGATGGGTGCAGACATCGAGGGCCGATATGGTCTTTCAAGCAAGACACCTTTGCTCTGGGCAGTATCCAAAGGCAGATCAGCAATCGCAAGACTCTTGATTGAGAAGGGGGCAGATCTTTTTGCACATGACAATGCCCACTGGACAGTAGTACATTGTGTGGTTCAAGGGAGGGATCCAGAGATGTTGACTGAAATCCTGAAGCGAGGAGCGTACAAGCTCATCAACAAAGGTGATTTGAAAGGCCTTACCCCGCTCCACCATAGCGTCTGGGCACAACGCTACCATAGCATCCCCTCTCTCACGCTTACAAAAATATTACTTGAGCATGGCGCATCTCCAAACATCAAGGATAAGTACGGAAGAACACCTTACGATATGGCAATGCACCAAGGTTGTCTTGAGGCGGCGATATATCTTTGGTCGCAACTTTTCCCCTGAAGAGCAGGCCCGGAAAACTCCTCCACCAGGGAAATTGTGATTATTCTTCAATAGGAACCCTGGGAAAATGCTGTTTTAATTTACATCTTGATGCTGGTTACTTTCCGAGGCCTTTGTATCCTGACAATAATGTATCCTTTTTTATTTTTTTCTCCCCATAATGTGCTTTGGTTTTGTCCTATTTCTTTCCTAGGGAGATACCCTGTATCATAGTATATACATCTAAACAGGGTAGCCTCATGGGTCCCCTGGGGCGGAATGAAGTGAACAGCTTAAAGTCGAAGCTGGAGAAGATATCGCAATCTTTTGAACGATACCAATATATACCATTACTTAGGGTGGTTACAACAGTAGCTAACTACTAGTACTAAGTTCGCTGCATACAACCAAGGATGCTCCTCAGCGGCAAAAAAACCAAGGTGCCAAAGTAGTTAAAAACGGTATTTCTTATTGCAGTTCAGAATGTTCTTTCTTTGTAGTTAAAAACGGGGAGTAACAGATATAAAAGAGCACGGAACAGTATGTACAGTAGATAGATCGATAGAAGCATTCAAGATAGGGAAGACGGTAGGGGTACGCTGGCTCAGGAATAAGGCAAGACTGGTCGAGGAGGGAAAGAAGACCAGTTCGGTGGTCGTATACTTGGAGAAGCCGATCGAGGTGGAGAAAGTGAGACTGGGAGGACGTTGGATGAGAGTGGGCCAGTATGAATGGGACAGGGGACGGAAGTAGGATGGAGAGACTGGCACTCTGAAGAAGGTTTCGTCCCGCAGCACGTAGGCTCACCGCGGGATCCACATGTATCTAGTTGAGGTTTTTTCTTTTTCTTTCAGTTAATTTAAACATCGCCATAGCCCACTGGGCGGCACGCGATTATTGATATTAAAAAAAAAAAAAAAAAAAAAAAAGATAGAACCATTCCGAACATACAGAGCGCCTCCTTATCCAAAATATTTATCTCGATTATTTACAGGTTATGAGCCGGGAGGCATGCGAAATTCCTAACAGGACATATAGCGCACCGCCGAGCATGGGAAATACAAAGCGATCTCCAACCCTTAGAGTGCGGACCAGTTACTAGGCTGTACGATATTCGCCTGAAGAGATCAAAGCCTCCTACAAGAAAATAAACAAGCACAGCCTCACAAGAGGCGAAGGGCATCAAAGGCCCCCAGAAATGACACACTAGAGCCAAACTACCCCATCTAGCTATAACATCAGCCGACAAGGAACTACTGTCGCTTACCTATTAGTGACCGAGCACCTATTATTGACCGATTTCTTGGCACTCCTCCTCGTACAACTTCCACATGCAATATCTTCAGCGTCAGGCATGCTAGCAACATGAGGTAAATTGCAGAATATACAGCAGGCATGCCTGGACATTTGGAGGATATTTGATGGCCATACTATATATACACGTTTTGTAATTCAATGATATGCAGAGAAAGTATAGCATTCTACCCCCCCTTGCATAGCAAAGGATAGCATATACTAAATACTATATGACTATCCTCAACTATAGCTCTTCGTACTCTCAAGTGACTATAGAAGAAGGGTAGCTCACCTAAATGATGGTAGGATAAGTCACTGTGAATTTCTGTAGCCTCAAAAGCAGTTACCAAAATATCTGAAAGTGCCGGAAGTGCTAAAGCTGCTAGTATGTCCTGCTACACACATAATATACTCCACTGCAACCAATATACCACTCTAAAAGCAGCATTTCTATACTCTTGATATAATCAATAGTGTTTTATATAACTAAAGTAGTAGATATATGATGAACTAATTCTTTAATTGCTATATTCTATCAGCAAGCACAAATTTATACCAATTGCTGCTACTTCAATATCTGAGTACCATTACTTTCTATAGACCTTGTCCTGAGTGCTCTACATATGCTAGTCCTCTGCGTAGCTCATATAGTACTCATTTATGTGACTGCGATGCTAGCGCCGGCACTGTCACCAGCACCATCGCTAGTACTGTCAGCTCATATATGACTTGCATATATGCATCCACTGACTGCCCACCGTATGGTTGTGGTGAACCTATAACAAGACTATAACCACCCTGACAGAAGTTCTTGCAGCTAATTATACCTAGGAGGTCATTATAGGATAGTATATATCCAGATACAATTCCGCTTATTATATTACTATAAGAAATACTAAATTTTTGTTAGTATTGCTCCCTATATCATTCTATATAGATGTACATGGTAGTAATACTATTACTCTTACCTCCTCTATCAACTATGGTATATGCTATCAATGTTGATATAGTAAGAAGTTCATTTCATCAACTAATCCTATCAGTTAGATATATGCTATTATAGCCCTCAGGGTAATTCTATACTAGCTAATTCTGCAGCTATATACTATCGTTGGTATAGATACCTATCAGGTCTACCAATCCTATTATCCTACTAGAGGCTGTCGCACTCATAAGAGTATTTTTCCTAGCAATTAATACTATCAGTCCTGAAATATACTATACTATTCTTGAGGATGTTTTCCTAGTAGCCAACACTCCCAATTATATTACATACTATCGTAATCATAAGAGTAGTCTTATAACTATTAATCCTGTTATTTTTAGTATATGTAGTTGCTTGTTGCAAGTAATAGAAGAGCATATTGGAAGTTTTGGCACTTCCGGCATTTTCGGCCATTTTAGTGACTGCTTTGAGGCTACCGAAATTCAGAGCAGCCTTATCCTATCACCATTTAAGTTAGCTATCTTCTCCTATAGCCACTTGAGAGTGTGAAAAGCTATAGTTGAGGAGAGTCATATAATATTTAGGGTATGCTATTCTTTGCTATGTAAGGGGGGGGTAGAATGCTATACTTTCTCTGCATATCATTGAATTACAAAAGATGTATATATAGTATGGCTATCAAATAACCTCCAAATATTCAGGTGCACCTGCTGTATATTCTGCAATTTACCTCATGTTGCTAGCATGCCTGAAGCTGAAGATATTGCATGTAGAAGTTGTACGAGGAGGAGTGCCAAGAGATCGGTCACTAATAGGTGCTCGGTCACTAATAGGTAAGCAACAGTATGCACTATTGATTGATTACTAAGCAAAAGCAACCTGCCCAGTTAATATCCAAGCTTGAGGGTCAAGGTGCCTCGAATACCTAGTTAGGAATACACAAAAATCCCGAAAGGCGAATAACGACTGGTCCCACCAAGGAGCAATCAGATGAACACTGCCATCCCTTCGGGTTTTTTAGAAGAGGATTCACTCCGCACCAATGAATTCATTTTCGCCCCTCTGCCTCAGATTCACCATATGTTCGGCCCCACTGGTTGGCAGCACGAGATATGTATTGTGGACTGATATTCTGATACACAACAGCCCAAAATCAAAGAGACTTTCAAACGCCTTCCTGAAACGGAAGTCCTCATCGATCTGTAATGTGGTACACGATCAATTGTTCGAGAACTTCCGGACATCAATCTCGACGAACCCCGAACCAGAACAACATCATGCACCGGCGAAAGGGAACCAGACCTTCTCCTGAACCTCCGACCACTTCATCAAACATGCTAGAATCCTCTACAACTGTCCAAGAACGTGCACTGCAGATAGGGAATACCAGGGAACAATAATCCAGCAGACCCTTTTACGAGGATAGTTCTGCAGAACACGATTAACATGTAGCCAAGGGGGATGACAAGGGAAAGATAAAAAGGAGGCTGTTGAGCGTCGAATGATGTAGAGGGAAAGAGTAGAGAGTTCCCAATAATTGAGTGAATGCAAATAAACCTTCTTATTCTATCTCGATATTCATACATTCCTCCAGCGATCATATTTAATTTAAAGACCTAATCCCGTCTTAAGCCCCATGTACAAACCAATTAGTTACAAGAAAAAGAGGTCATCGGTAAATATAAAGCGTCAAATGCAGATAAAGAAACTGATAAACTGCTATATGAAGCAGAAAAATTATAAGAAAAAACAACATGGGTGTAGTCGACCTACAAAGAAGTGATTGCATTATCCAGGAAAAGGTGGCTACCTATGCGAGGGGCTGCCGAAGTGCCGAGACAATTGGATGGAGGGACTGGTGTGGTGGGACTAGGTTGTCAAGCACGGCGCGGGTGCGAACGAGATGCTGCTACAGCTGCTGAAGCGGGGGTACAATTGAGGTAGTGGATATGGCAGCAATTGAGAGGCAGTGTGATCAAGCGGGTGTACAATGATGGGAGGGCGGGGGCAGTTCAGAAGAGGGAGTGCCAGAACTTACGGTGGAAGGAGTGGTGCGAGAATGGTGTGCGAGAAGAGCATGCGAAAAGGGCATACAGGAAGCTGTTGCGTCTGCTGGAGGCGTTGTCGGAGGGGTCGCGGGGGGGGTAAGGCTGCAGCTGGTGGGACGGCGATGGACTGTGAGGAGATGGGGGTGGGTTGGATGGGGAGATGGGACACTGGGGTGCGTTCAAGTGGAGCTGGAGTTGATTATGTAGGTTGCGAAGGCTGATGAGGATGGCAACACCTGTGTCAGAGGAAAAAAAAAATTTTCGTCCATCAAATTATATTTACTAGTCTCAAGTTTCAGGGTAATGAAGATTCTATTGCGGTCCTCACCCCGCTCCCCACTTCCCCCCACCCATCTGCCTCTCCCGAATGCCAGTATTGAGTACATCACTCTTAACTCAACAGCAAATCGTAGCAAGTATTTACACCTCCTTGATCAGCTCCGAAGCAAAACACCTAATGTTCCCTGCGCCCCAATACACATGGCCAGTTAGAATTGAGTCAGCAAGAAATCACAAATAGGTGCCTTAGGAGTTGAAAATAATATACCAGTTCTTCCGCTGATAAAAGTTAATCAGAAAAATATTGAAGACATAGCCCACTCTCAATAATACTCCTGTTGCCATCGATGAAAGCCCTCCCCCCCATACACCCATCACACCGCAAAATGTAGAGTTAAAAAACAGAGGAAAAGCTGACAGCGCCACTTATTTCCGAGAACTTCTTACCTGCTACCTTATGTTCATATTTCCACAATCTTAAGTGATCATGAGTGATCAGTGAATAACAAGAACAGTGCAGATGGTATAATACGCATATTTAGTACAAAGCCTAAAGCCCATTAACCTTCATATGCATGCAGGCCACAAATAGACCATGAACAACTATCTTCTGGGCAGACAAAATGACGACAGAAGTTAGAATATAAGAGAAACAAAATCCATTTATGGAGTCCGAAGGCGTGCGATTGTTATCCTCGATTGTGTGGCCTTTTTGTTTGATTTTTTGAGAGCGCGATCTCTTTTGGCAGTTGCTCTCACTGTTCTTGCGTGCTCTCGTCCGAGCGATGCGGTTATCTCATCCACCGTCTCTTCCAAGAGCTTACTGGCAATCTCATAGTGCTGCTGACCAAGCTTTATTGCTGCAATTTCATGATTCGTTTCTGATGTATCAGGATGCTCTTCCCCTAACTTTTGTACTCGGTTGTGATAGGTCGACCATAACTTTTGAAGGGCAGCGTCGTATCTTCCGGTAGCTGCGAGACAAGTGCCCGTACAATCATGAGCCTCGAGAATCCATGGATGGTCAGGATCCAGTTGCCCGTTCCACATCTTAACGCAAGTCTCCCAGATTTCCCATTGCGTCATCATATTTCCCAAGCTTACCCCTAATCCGAGCTTGATTTCTTTTTTTTTTTAATATCATTACTCGCATGCCGCCCTATGGGCTATGGCAAGATTAGGTACAAAGAGGCTAAAGGGATAGGAAAAAGAAGAAAAGAAATAAAGGGAAATCCCCGTCGCTGTCGCCTGTATGACTGTGATGCTAAAGTTCAATTACTGTGTGTCCCTTGCCCATGCCAGCATGTTCACCAACGGGTCCCCCTCCTGTTCCTTCGCTTCCGGGGGTTCTTTCGCCGCCGCTTGGCCCCTGGCCATTTTCTTGTTCATACCCGGCATCTCTCCCAGATATGACGCTGTCTCCCCGAGCTTGAGCGCATAGAGCCAAATACACCATAGGATGGTCCTTGTTGATCTGTTTGCGCCATTTCACTACGAAGTCTAGTGTACCCGAGGCTTCCTTCAGTTTCCCTTGGCTCTCTTGAAAGCGTGCCATTCCCTGATATGCATCAACAGTTTCTGTGTATGTGTCCCCAATAGCAGTGCTAAGCCCGGTTATTGCAATCTTAAATTCATCTGACTCTCTGTCTCTTTTCTCCGCAACCCCTTCTTTCTGTGTCTTGTTTCTTCTGTCCTTCCCCACCAGCTACTGGACATTGCTTTACTAATTTTCAACTGCGTGAAGGTGGACATGACTTCTTGTCTATTCCACCCCATCACTCTTCCCCTTCCGTATCCTTATTCTTCCCTATCTATTGTCCTATATTGCTCCCATCTTTGACACAAGCCCTCTG
Source organism: Kalaharituber pfeilii (assembly GCA_015179045.1). Lineage (NCBI taxonomy): Eukaryota > Fungi > Ascomycota > Pezizomycetes > Pezizales > Pezizaceae > Kalaharituber > Kalaharituber pfeilii. Next base: position 122,036 of record WHUZ01000060.1, on the reverse strand, counting down.
CCGTGACTGCCATCTTTCTATTTTCTCTTTGCTGTCCTCTTTGCCTCTGTATCCACCGCAAGTTCAATCACTTGGGAATAAGCACCGTTGCTTGGTTTTGGGCTGATGCCCAGCTCAGCCAGGCTTCCTCCGCTGATCATGTTATAGACCTGGCCCATCAGAAGGCCCTTATGCCCCCTCGTACCTAGAGCCTATATACCGATAGATCTTTGGTATAATACTGCGAGCAAGTGCTGCTGGAGGTGAGGAGTGGTTGTGATATAGAGGTGAAGTGGAGTATAATTGAGAGGCAATGTGAGGAGATGCAATTTAGAGGCGGTCTGGACAGAGAGGTGCGAGGCAGTGTTGGTGAAAATTCGGTTCAACGTATGGCTAAAGTACAATTGCGAGAGGGGCTGCGAAATGCGGTTGCAGCAGCCGTCGGGGGCGCGTTACAGGGGTTGTCGGGACGGCGATCGGGTAGATGGAATGGCCAAATTAATGGGACGGTGTGATGCGATGGTGGAATAGGAACGTGGGGAGGAAGTTTGGGGAGGGGAAGGTGCGGTGATGTGGGGTTCTGGGTGGATAGGTGCAAGAGATGCAGAATTTTTGACTTGTGTTACCTAAGCCTTGGTAGCAAGCTAGGGCGACATATACATAAAAAAAATAGAAATATCAGAGAGGGTATTATTATAATATAATAGTTGAGTAAAAAAGAAAATACGAAAGAGAGAAGAGCTAGGCCTTAGCTTCTAACCTTTTTTAGAGAAATTCAACGAGCGCATTTAATGACAAAAAGTCGACATGGATGCTGTTTCTTTATGGTAATGAAGTAACAACAAGCGCCATAGAGAGTTAATAGAATTGAGAGCTCCGGTTCGACTCCAAGCTAGCGAAGAAGGTTGCCCAGCATTTTAAAAGTATATATGATTGACTGATATGCTCTGCGTTCATTTGGGAGTTAGATTTCTAGCGAGGATGTTTTTGTGTAAATAGTACTTTATGGATATTCATACACCCACCGAAGACTGGCTAGTAGTCTTCTTGGCCCCGGAGGAGTATACGCACGCCAACGCTGGAGAGGTAATTTCAACTATCCTCATAAGCCTTGCTCTTGTGCCCATACGCGACTCAAGTTGACCTTGCATTGCATCCCAATTGGGAAAGTGGCCAGTCGTGGATACCAGGTGACTGGAGATTACCACATCAGGAAATATGAACTTTGAAGGCGGGGAGCGAGGCGTAAACTGGATTCCTGCCTGTACTTAGACTTCTTCCTGTACACAAGTTTTCGAAGCCACTCAATTGCTGTCCTCACTCTAATTACAGAAACTTTCGTCAGCACAGTACCCCACTCGTTTCACCTCTAGTGCTACCATGCCCTTACATGTAACGCTACACCAGCCGCGCTGCCGCAATCCCACCAGATTTCTGTTTGGTGGGAATCATTTTAAGTATTCTTCTGCATTGGCCCGACTTACGAAAAGCAAAATTCTGACCTCCTTCGTTTTGATAAGCACCTTTTTGGTTGCATAACCTCGTGCGGAATGGTCCACATGGCGAATCGCCTAGAACATCCGGTATTTTTTACATAATCTGGGCTTCCCGAAGACATCGGGAATTACCTAAAGGTCAAAATCAAACAGTTTAATTGCTGCACGAAAACACTTAGATTCAAATATCCAAATGATTATTCTACCCACATTGCAATGCACGGGCGAAACCCGGGCAACTTCTAACTGTAGTTGAGATACATAGCTGGACAATGTGAGTATGGCATCACTATCCTGGCTCCTCCGATTGTAAAGGCTTTACACTGGCTTGTACACTGTTCAATAGTGGTCCATAGCGAGTTGTAGCCCCTGGCAACTTTCAGCCTTGTTGTCAGCCAACCGCTTGTTTCCGCTAGCCAAAACTGAGACGATAGTGGAACAGGGCAAAGCCGGGATGAGTGGTAGCATAAGGATTACTACCCGCGTCGGCTTGTCCACAGTGCATACTCTTCACGGTAGTTCATATTATAAGCCTCCCTCATATCGGCCTCCCTCAATATTAGAGCTTTAGTTTTAGAACAGTTCAAACCAGACCCCTATACGTACCCAACTAGTATACCAAAAGCAAAGGGATGTCCGATCCACTATCCATAGTTGCTTCAGTTGCCGGTCTCGTCTCAATATCAGCAAAGATACTAAGCATGCTAAAGGATCTCTATGATTGCGGAGTGCGAGCAAATCAGGCACCAGAATCCATCAGTCGCCTAATGGGAGAAATGCAAGATATGAGCATCATTTTCTGCCAGGTTCAGCAGTTTATTCTTGGGACAACTAAGGTTACAAACAAGAGCAGATTAAAAATGCTGTCCATTCAACACCTTGTTGCAACTTTGAGTGGTTGCGTTTTGATTGCTTCTAACCTCGACAAGTATGTGAGTCAGGTGGTGGGAATTAGCGATCCCAGCAACATACAGCCCTCAGCAAACAAAGCAAGATTGTTGCTTGAAAGGATTAAATGGGCACTGTGGAAGGAAGCAGAGGTTGCAGTCTTGATTGAGGATCTTCAGAGGCACAAGTTGAGTTTGAATTTGATGTTGGGGATTATTCAATGGTAACCTGAGAGCCCTAGACCATTAGCCAAATACCATTATGTTCTTTGGTGGGTGCATAAAGCTGATCTCTATAGCCATACCACTGCAGAGGCTTCCGAAAATCTTGAGAGATTGCATGAAGCAGTTTGTCAAATGATAGAATCCAATCATGCAATATCAATCCAGTTGCGACAACTTATTAACCGTCATGATCCTGCAAAAAGCCATGAAATCGATTCTTCAGAGGTTGATGATCAACTTATTCAGCCTAAGGATGCAATTATAATTCCTCCAACAGACGATTCCAAGAGACCATTATCCGTAATCAAGGATAACCAGGTTCCTGATGACAGCGATGATACAGCATCATTCAAAACAGCAGCAACATCTCATAGGCCATTCTCCTTGCGGTCCATGCAATCCATGTGCTCAATGCGATTGGTGCTGCCATCCTACATGGATGAACTCAAAAATTCAAGGCCTTACAAGCGAATTCAGAGGTGGAGCATAAGTGGCAATTCTTCCACCACATTTTCTATCAATAGCTCCACAAGAGGTTGTACCTGGTCAATGCTATCAGACATGACATTGGGTGATTTGGACAACATTTCAGAGATCTCAGTAATTGTGCTGCCTATTTGCTTATCTGATCTCTGGGACTCACAACCCTACCAACTTCCATCTCATTCAGCTGCTGGTCACTACAGATCACACCGCAAATTGAAACTGCAATGGTCTTCTCTAGGGGGCATCCACTATGCCATTCGCCAGGGGAATGAGAATGTTGTTGGAACTCTACTAGCATTAGGAACAAATATTGAGGAGAGGGATTCAGAGGGCCGAACACCGCTCGCTCATGCTGCATCAATGGGTCATGAGAGTATTTGCAAAATCCTGTTAGAAAGAGGAGCAAGTGTGGAAGGGGTAATCCACAATGCCATTCACGAGGGAAATGATAATGTCATTCACATGCTGCTTGCTTCTGGAATAGACATAGACATGATGGATTCAAAAGGCCTAACACCACTCGCTTACGCTGCATATAAGTGCAATGAAGACATCTGCAACTTACTCTTGGAGAGAGGAGCAAGTGAGAAATCAATAGCTTCCATTACTCCTCTAATCAACCTCACTGGCTGCATCCATAAAGCACTATATAATAACTGCAAGACCGTGGTACGATTACTAATTGTGATGGGTGTGGACATCGAGGAGCGATCCATTCTTTGGAACAGGACACCTTTGCTCCGAGCATTATTCTTTCGCAAAACAGCAATTGCAAGACTCTTGATCGAAATGGGGGCAGATCTTTTTGCATATGATGACAACCAGTGGACAGTAGTACATTATGCAGTTCAAAGTGAGGATCCCGAGTTGTTGACAGAAGTCCTGGAGCAAGGGGCGTCACAGTTGATCAATGAGGGCAATGTGAGCGGGCTCACCCCTCTCCACTTGTACAAAAGCATCAACTCTCTCATGATTACAAAAGTATTGATTGAGCATGGTGCATCTCCGAACATGAAGGATAAGCACGGAAGAACACCGTACGATATGGCAATGTACCAAGGTTCTCATGAGGCGGCGATATATATTTGGTCACAACTTTCGCCGCAAGAACAGGCCGGTATAAGACCTCCACCAGCCGAATGGTACTGATTTAATTGTCTAAATAGAAACCCTGGGGGATTTTTTTTTGTTTTTTTTTCTACATCTTTGTCTGGTTATTTTCCTTGGTCTGTGTATTATGCGACTATAATTATATCTCTTTTTTCCTTTTGCTCCTTTCATGGTATGCTTGGTTTTGACCTTTTTCCTTCATAGCGGAATAATCTGTGTAGAAGTATATAAGTATGGACAAGGTTGACTGCCCTACTGGCAATATTATGTATGGGCAGACTTTTTCGGAATGAGCTGGATGGCTTCGTGGGACCCTGGAGCAGAATGAAGGGACTATATTTGAAATGGCACATTGTCAAAGATTGGCAAGACCCGTAACCCAATGGATGTGGCATGCGTGGGTTGACATCGAGAGCGGCTGAAATGTTTGGAGTGCCTGCGGGACCATAGAATTGGGTGGTGGGACAAAGTGGTGGGACGGGGTGGGAGGAGGGGAGGGGGAGGTTGAGAATGCACTGGTGGGGGTGCGATTGAGAGGCGGTGGATGATTGATAGAATAATGATTGATTCAATACGTCAAATTTTTGCCCCTTCTGATTCTCTCATGACCTAGTATAACTCCCTACCCTCAGATTACCGCCTTGTAGCCGCGTACACGGGCTCTGATACCGACTTGGATCGAATGAACAAACATGGGGGACTGAACCGAGTGCACACAGTAAAGATTAGTAAAGATTAGTGGTAGTTAGCAACCCAGGAGAATTATATTACCAGTATTGAAGATGGGAGGAGAGATCAAGCCGAGAAAAGGCCTCAACCCTAAGACGGTCTGAGAATATGAGTCTAGAATTTGAGGTTCTAGAACAAAGTCTGCAATCCGGAGTGTTAAAAGTTTGTCTGAACAGTGAGTCAGAGCAGTGAATGTAAATAACTAGTTAGTCTAGGGAGAGGGCCACCTCGTGGGAAAGGTGAGGCCCCGGCCAATACCGTTTACCTATGGTAGCGCAACCCAATAAATGATCATTCGAAAGGCGACCTTCATCCCAAACCCTCAATTCCGGAAGATAATGAGAAGCTTATAAAGTTGGGGGCTTATTTTATCGATATTTTTTCTCACCCTTCCGTTCAAATAGAAATGTTTGAAAGATGAAGAGCTCTTAAAGCTTATTCAAGCTTATTTTGGAGGAATAGGAAGAAGAGGAAAAGAGATAAAAAAAAATTTATAATTTTTTTTATATTTTTTTTAGAAAGATTCATTTATCGTATGGATATGACTTTTAAAAAAAAAAAAAAACTAAGGGCGAGAAGCGGAAGTGCTGGTGGAGATGCCCCACGGAGATGCTGGGCGAGAAGGGGGGAGGGGGGGGGGTGTAGCTCTGAAGTATACGCCCATGGAGGGATATATATATAAATAAAATTTAAGCTATAGAATGGGGGCGTGGATCAACCTCTAGAAGTATGTTTGGTCAGGCACCCGACTTGAACAGCAAAGGATCCGCTCAGCAGCCTGTCACTAGAACTGAGGAGAGGAGGGGTTACTGAAATGCTGCAGGGGATTGAATAAGAGGCAGCAGTCAGAAGCGATTCCCAACAGCACGGAGGCGGGTTGAGCTGGGATATAAGTTCTTGAGATTGGATGGGAGTATAGGAAGATTAAGTGGACGGGAGTATTGGTAGATTAACTGTATTTCACCGCCAAGTGAACCACACCACCAAACGAACCACTTTTCCCACCAAACAGGACAACCGACAAAGCATGTATCTCCACCGCCATGGTAGATTTCTCTGTTCAAGTTCTTTAAGAAGGCTAGAGTGAGGCCCATCTTTTATATTCTGCACCTCTAATTACCAATTACCGTGGTTGTTGAGGAATAAAGGCTTTGCGCATTCTGTATACGTTCTTCGCATACGTTTCTACCATAGTACCATACGATACAATTCTGGGTTCAAGACCAGCAATAAAACTGGTAGAAATATCAAGAGGCTTTAAGGCAATTTTACTATACATGAAAGTGTAAATAGAGAGGCAAAGTGAGATTTTTTTTTGGGGGGGGGAGGTTCGGAAGATTCTTCACACATTCAAGTGCTCATATGAACAAGCTGTATGTGAAGAAGTACCCCCGAATTTAGATACTGGGTATACAAATCATGTGGTTGCTCAACTTGAACATAGAATGGTTCTGCATATCATTCTACTTATAGGTAAAGGCTCTACGATTACAATTTCAAGGCCATTGTCAGTGACTTTTATAGGATGGCATCACAATCGAGAACTTCTATGTATTTTGTATGAGAACGCCAAATAAATGAATACCATGACTTTGTGCAACAAAATGCGATGACACCTAATTCCCTCTCAAAAAAATGTGTTTTAGCAAAATCAAACTTCCTGAGTAGGAAATAAATTATTCAATTTAGGATACTTAAAAAACTATCTGGAAAATTCTGTTGTTGTGGTGGAGATATAGGCTCTGTCAGTCGTCTTGTTTTGGTGGGAAAAGTGGTTCGCTTGGAGGTGAATTACAGTAAGTGGAATGAGGAAGGAGTGTCACACTGTGGGTGTGATTATGAAAGCGTGATTTCAATTGCCTAATTGGGTAGTGAAATTTGAGTAACTGTAAGTTAGTCTGCTGCCAAGACCCTCAAAGCGGACAACCGGTTATACATATGGTACTATGTCTGGTTGCACCAACCCTCCGACCGTAGGCACTACTACATATGTACTTAGTAGTAACTAGGGACGGGGCTAATCCACGACGTAGTCTCACGCCATACATGGCGCACTCTTACACATTCACAATTACGCTACTGACATGCCAGTACATAACAATGTGAGCTGTATACAGGATATATTTCTATGAACCATGCGCGCACCACCACCACCACCACCACCACCACCACCACGTCCGCTTGCATAAGTTAGAGCACTACAACAGCAAGTAACTTGACTAGAGGCCTGCAAGAGAGCCTGTTCTAGCTATTGGAGCTCAAATAATGACCCCGAAATCTGCAGGCAGATTGTGGACTGGTTCATGGGACGCTGTACACTGTTCGGGAGATTGCATTTAAGGAGAATCAGGAGGGTATCCAGCCTCAGGCTTCCACTTGGGTGGCCGTGGGATTGATACATGGAACCTCCTTTCCTAGAACAGTTCTCCCAGGTGCTGCCTAATTGCACTAGTCAAGAGGCCTTTTATATTTAATGGTGAAAGGTGTTCATAAGTCCAATTTTGTTAACGGGTTCACCGCAACTGTAGGCGGGCGGCCAGTGGAGCACATATGCGAAGGTAGTCCAGTTAGATGCGAAGGCATCGCAGTCGCGCAATCAGAGCTAACGCTCGCTACCGGGATAATGCGCACAACCGGGACATTGCTCGCGTTCCGGATACCACAACAGAAAATTACTATGAGTGCAAACGACCCTCAAGTGGACTCAAATCGAAGCTAGAGCATAGGAGAATATAGGAAATTATCTTCCAAATATTTGCTAGGTCTATTTGCAGCATATAAGTAGCAACCTATCTGGTATATACAAAATCCTATGCTAGATATACTCTGAGTCATGTGTCAATGATCCTATTGATCCTACCCTGAGACTTTATTGATCTCGATGTATACTCTAATGCCTCATATGAGAAGATAGAGCAAGGCTGCACTCAGGCTAAGCATACATTTCACTTATGCATACGCACAGGAATAAATTCGGGGCTATTATGCAGTGGAAACATTGCGTAGATCCTCTAAAGCTATAAATAGTGAGCGGCACGAGTCGAACCAGCTCGAGCTCAAACGAGCCAAGATCATGCTAGTGTTTTTCTTGACAGCTCGCTAAAATGCTTAGCCAGTGTAAGGTTTCATAAACTGTAAATACCTAATACAGTTTTCCCTTGCTATACCGGATCTGTAAAATCTGGCCTTTTTCGTCCGGTATAGCAAGGTTCCGCTATAGAATAAAATGCTTGGCAGAACAGGATAGGGATGGGGAGCAAAAATAATGTAATTGGGAACAACGACAGCCTAATTTTATTATGTAATGTCAAGTTTAGTAAGCATCTGAAGGTGAATGCAATGTGGGATAGCCAAGATTGGACGTTTCAGTGTTAGTGTATCCGGTGTGGTGGTAACCACGGTACCGATGGAAAGAATAAGGCCATACGCGGGCCGGAGCGGTACTCAGAAGTAGGGTCACATAATGACACATGTATGGGATGAGGAAGAAAATTATGATTAAGAAGCGAGATATGTATGTATAGGCTCAGTTGGAAGGCGAAGGTGGTCTATAAATTGTACGTAGATAGGACTGTGGAAGCAAGCAAGCAGCAACATACACGGACATGGATACAGAGATACACGGAGATATACAGACATGGACAGATATGGACACGCACAGACAAGACAATTGAAGACTCTTTTCTTGACATTTGATTATTGAGGCCGCCTTTGAGGCTTCGTTCCGCCAGCTCTAGATACCGGTACCCGTGCGAAACAGTGGATGCTGTTGAGCCTTCATCACACCGGTATAGCAAATATTATTTGTATGGAGACAGGGGGTAAGTGCCTGGCAATTCCTGTCCGGTCCGGTATTCTTAGTGCGTCCGGTATAGCAAGAGGGTTTTGTATGGGAGCGGGATGTAGCAACCTGAGAGCATCCGGTATAGCAAGGGAAAACTGTATAGTAATAATTAGAGACTTGGAGCTCATTCTGACCTACCAACAACTTCGAAATGCACAATTTAGCTCATAGTAGTGAGAAAGATGAAAATTTAGCTTAGTTTAGTTTAGTTTGTCAATATTATGTATATAATCAATCCAGGCTCGAGCTCACCCTCCAGCTCGGCTCGAGCTAGCTCGTGCCGCTCACTAGCTAAGACCACATATATAGCAAGGTATTTTCTGATATGCTGGCGCCACTGCCCAATGGATTTGGGCCATTGAGTACTATCGTGTATACTTTATGCATAGAGCCTGCTAGGGACACTCGCCAGCTGTCTGCAGAGCCCTATAGTACTTGCGACCATTACGCTCATTACTGCTGTCACATATCTCATACATACATTGTCATCTATATCTGATACATACTTAATACACCGCTATCGCTGCACCCTGCACACTGCCCCACTCAAGTGCCCATATAATATCTAAATCCATTAGCCCCAATTAGCCCGAGTACCACCAAACTTGCTAGACTTGCTCGGGATAGCCAACAGAGTATACACAAGGTCAATAAGGTCCCAAGGAGGATCATTGATATATGGCAACTCAGACTATGTCCAGCCCAAGATTTTGTACATACTAACTAGGTCATTACTTATATGCTAAAAGTAGACTTAGAAAAGATGCGGAGGATAAATTACTGTATTCTCCGATGCGCCAGCTTCAATAGGTGGTGAATGAATTTTTCAGTTCATCAAACCCCTCCCCATGTTCCACCTCCTCGACGCACTTGCATGTGTGTGAATACTCCCACTGTTACCACTCTTCCACATAGGTCACCCTCCCCCCTCTGCACCGATAGACCAGGTGTTTCCACCGTCTGTCTCTATTCTCCGCAACCCCTGCATTCTGTGTTTTCTTCTGTTTCATTTCCCACCAGTCGCCGGACATTCCTTCACCCATTTCAACTGCATGAAGGTGGACATGACTGCTTGTCTATTACACCCCATCGCCGTTCCCCTTCCGTGTCCTTCTTCTTCCCTCTCTATTGTCTTATATTCCTTCCTTCCATCATTAATGCAAAACCTCTGCCATGACTGCTGCCTTATCCTCTTTTCTCTTTGTCGCCCTCTTCACCTCTGCATCTGCTTTCTCATTACCCTCAATGTCTATCTACTTTATTGTGAGGAAAGGGGTCTTTGAGCTTTTTAACTCCGTAAAAATGAAAAAGAATTTTTGCATAAAGGGTATTTGCATTATGGTGTCCACATTTGCATTGCAGACCCTCACAAGAGTTTGTGTATGAAATTGAGTATGCAGGAAAACGTCAATGAACATAAAGCAGGTGCGAAGCGGATTATTCTCCAGACCCTCCTGTTCTACCCCAGCTGGCTACGTACTGCCAGTAACAGTCGACTTGAATTGACTGAATAATAATGGAAGTGCCCTATATGCACACCAATTCCTCAGACTTCACAAAGTAACTCCTGTGTGTCAACTTAAATGAAAAAAACTCTGTTTTGATGGCTGAAACCCTCATGATACCCACTACTTGCTTATGTTTAAAAAGGAACACCAGTTCTTTGAAATTCATAGTGTAACTCAGTCAGATGTGCCTCTACCAACCATGTCAAAGACTAGTCTGTCCAGATTCCCCATGTGAGAACTAATCTCCCGCGAAGTAAAGCTTGAAGATGATAGACAAGAGAGCGGTCTCTTATACTCACAAGTTCAATCCTTTGAAATAACCCACTGGTTGCTTGGTATTTTAGTTGATGCCCATCTCACCCAGGATTCCTCCGCTGACTATGTTATAGACCTGGCCCTTCCAAAGGCTCTCATCCTCCCACAGCCCCTTTGTCCCTGAGGCCCAATATATTCACAGAATTTTTGCAACACTGCCAGCAAGTGCTGCTGGAGGGGAGGAGAAGTGCAAAAGAGCAGTAAAGTGGGTTATAATCGGCAGGCGGTGGAGGCAGAGGGTTGCGAGACCGTGTTGTTGAAAATTCGGTTCAACGTGCAGTTGAAAGTATGGTTAGTTGTGTGCGGTTGAAGCGGTATTGCGAGAAGGGTGGTGGTGAGAAGTGCTGTTGCAGCTGCTAAAGGCTCCGTCAGGGGCGGGTTGTCACGAGGGCGGTCTGGAGAATGGGACGGCCAGACCAATGGGATGGTCGGATGGTGTAGTGGGATGGTGAGGTGCGATAGGGTGGATGGGTTCAAGAGGCTCAGATTTTCTCACTTGTGTGAACTGACCTCTGCCTTAGATCCTGTTGTCTCTAGTGATGGAGGTAACAGCAAGTGCCATAGAGCGGTATGGAATTGAGAGCCTCGGTTCGACTCCGAGCTAGCGAAGAAGGTTGTCCAGCATTTTAAAAGTAAATATGATTATGCTCAGCATTCATTTGGGAGTTAGATTTCAAGCAAGGATCAATTGGGAATTGCAACCGGGGCAACTTGGGAGCCCTCCCCACAACGCTCTCAATGAAAAGGAGTGCAACAAAATTTCTGCTTGATGGGTATGATTATAAATATCCTTTTGCATTGGTCCGACTTACGAAAGCAAAATTCTGACCTACGTCGTTGTGATAAAGCACCTTTTTGGTTGCGGCAAGTAAACACACAAATTCATATATCTAAGTGATCATGCTACCAGAGTGCAATGCAGAGACGGGCAAGAGCTTGATCCATTTCGAGCTGTAGTTGAACTACATAGCTGGAGAATGCGAGCATGACATCACTGTACTCCTTTCTTTATATTTCTTTACCAACTACTTTTTGAATAACTATTCTAATTAGGTGATTAGAGTACTGCACCTCCGGTTGTGAGCTTTACAATGACCTATCCCTTCGACTGGTGAGACTCAACTAGCCTTGCATTAGTGGCTCCTGGGATGATTAAGCACATAGTTTTCACCACAAATGTGTTCACTCTTCAGGCACATAAGAAACCTCATTGACTACCGGTAAGCACTAGAACTGAAGAGGGGGGGAGTATTGAAATGCTGCATAGGATATTTGCAGAAGAGGCGGCGGTCAGGAGGCAGTTCCAGAGGCATAAGTAGAGACTGGGCAAGGGTATAAAAAGATTAAGTGGAGTTAACAGTTAGCAGTTAGTGGAGAAAAACAGTGGAGAAGACGAATGAGTACGAGATGTGGGTGTAATTAAGTACGTATAAATAACTTCAACTTCCTAATTGAGTAGTGAGTCTGTCTAGTCTGCTGCCAAGTCCCTCAGAGAGGCTCACTAGTTATGAGGCTAGGCTTGGACACTCAATCTTTATTCTTTCTTACAGTATATCCCATCGGTGAATTATGCCCTCCAGTATTCAGTCAGATACAATCCAGTGCATATCGCATTTTAGTCTACATCTATACAGACCTCAGTCACTCTCGGAATTGGTGGCTTTCAGTGCACTAGTAGTTGGCGCCCGGTACCTGCAAAATAGAGGCACAGTGCGTCGCCGACAACCTACATTTTGTTTTAGCAGCATTTACCGGATGTATCTGCAGAATGAGCAATTACATGAATTGCACATACATGAAATAGCAGAATACATGACATAGCAGGAACACAAGTTTTTTGCAGTACCGTTGGTGATTATGCTGGATATCTCTTCGCATGAAAGTTGTCTCAGATCACGCTGCCATGACCAGATCAAGATCTCGAATCTATGAGTAGACGAATAAACTCTAATTGCCCACAGCCGCATCAATTAGCAGATGGGAGTGTGTCCATGCATTGTCATGCATCAATCTGCAAGCTCCGCCTGAAGCTTGCACTGCACTTTCAGCCTTATCTATATATCTCCTCTCTATCTCTATATAGCACTGAGATAAAACCGTTTTTGAATTCGACTCGTGCCTCCTCTCGTATCGCCGAAAAGAATTCTATACTTTGCAGCTCATCAGCACATTAATAAAACTGTGCAACATCTCTGTCAACTTGAGCAAGTACTGCCAGCAACACTAATCGAAATAAAGATAGCTTCACTACGATGATATTCTCCTGAGCCGACGATAAAGCTATCTTAAATCTAGCTCCACACCCCTTCTCAACTCCGCAACTTGACAATGCAAGGTAAGAGTCACTATTATTCCATTGGCACTATATTTTAATACTGAAAAAATCATAAAAGTATGTTCTCGAGTTGTACTCTACTAAACTTCCTACTTAAGAGATGCCAAGGTGGATGGCTTAGTAGGTAAGTAGGAGAGAATGCACTATATAGTTCAGCGAAGGGCTCAGCAAGCAACTCAATATGTGAGCTAACTAGCTTAGCAGCTTAGCAGATGAGTTAGGAACTTCAGCAAACAAGTTCGGCATGTAGTTCTACAAGTGATTCAGCAGGCGATTCAGCAGTTGATTTTAGTGCTCAATTTTTCGACGGGCAATTCATCAAATGAATCTGCAAGGTCGGGGGGTACTGGAAACTTGGAAGCTCGGAAGGGATATTGATTTTACTGGTGGGTTGTTGGGTAGAGTGAGTGGATGATTAGACAAAGTTTCCAGACACAGTTGTTGTACATATGACTGCAGTGGAGGGATGCGAAAGAATCCGGATAGGAATGTGACTTAAGGATAGTAAAGAGCAACTTTAGGGCTACAGTTTTTGGATAGTACGGTGCTACCCTTCCGTGTTAAGTGTAAACAGCTCTTGAGTTTTTCCCCTCTTGATGTCATCCCCGAGGGCTCGCCACCCCACTAGGCGTGGTATGGTTGTATGGACCCCACTTTCTTCTTTCGGGGGTCTCTTAGTATGTATGCAAGCGGCTGCTAAGGCATGTTCAAACTCACCATGAAAGACAGCGCAGCTTACTACTACTTACGAGTGCCGCATGCATTGCCCCTGCCCCCGCCGCAAGCTCTGCCCCAGGTGCGATTGTGGCGAGCAGGCATCCTCTCGTTTTACAGTTCCTGAATAAGACAACGATATTTTAGCACTGACCAAAACCGAGACAATAAGCTGACTAGCTAGGTACTCTGTTAAGTAACATGGGAATAAGTCTCCATTCATTCTGCCTCGCTGAATACCCTGGCTATTGGTTGTTTCTGGGTGAAATAACCGGGGCACCTGACGAGATTTGTCTTGCTGACAGCTATAGATGGCTGGTCCCCTGAGCATACTCTTCACGATAGTCTATTTTTATGAGCCTTCCGCATCATCAGAACCTGGGATTCAGAACAGTATGAACACCGTTTAGGAATTGCATCACTTGATCTAGCCTTCCTGTCGCCAGTGCCGGTATTTCAAATTTAATTCCCTAAGGAGCTATAACCATCTCTGTTCTCTATACCAGAATCCGCTTGATTTACCCTATACATCCATCTATCCAAAAATGATGTCCGACTCACTCTCTATATTCGCTTCAGTTGCCGGTTTTGTTTCAATCTCGGCAAAGATACATAGCATGTTGAAGGATCTCTATGATTGTGGAGTGCGAGCAAAGCAGGCACCAGAATCTATCAGTCGCCTAATGGGAGAAATGCAAGATATGAGCATCATCTTCTGCCAGGTTCAGCAGTTTATTCATGGAACAACTAGGATTGCAAACCAAAGCAGATTAAAGATGCTGTCAATCCATCACCTTGTCATAACTTTGAGTGGATGTGTCTTGATTGCTTCCAACTTGGACAAGTACCTGAGTGAGATGATGGGGATTAGTGATCCCACCTCAATGCAGCCTCCAGCAAACAAAGCAAGCATTTTATTTGAGGGGATTAAATGGGCACTGTGGAAGGAAGCAGAAGTTGCAATCTTTATTGAGAACCTTCAGCTGCACAAGCTGAGTTTGACTTTGATGTTGAAGATTATTCAGTGGTAAGTTCAGAGTCTATACATTATTGCTACCATGCACTCTTGGGGGGTGGAGGCGCCGGTATCAAACAGCTGATGTCTTGCATAGCTCTACTACTGCAGAGGCTTCGGAAAATATTGGAAATTTGCATAAAGCAGTTTACCAAGTACTAGAATCCAATCATGGAATATCAATGCAGTTACGAGAAATCATCAGCCGTCATGATTGTGCAACACGTGATGAAGTCAAGTCTTCAAAAGCCGATAATCAACCCAAGGTTACAACCATACCATTATCCACAATCAAGAATGGCCATGTCCCTGATGACAAGGATGACGGTGCATCATTCAGAACAGCAGCAACATCTCATAGTACAGTCTCCTTGGAGTCAATGCGATCCATGCGATTGGTGCTACCATCGATTTCATTTATAGGCGAACGGAGGAATTCAAGGCCTTACAAGGGAATTCATAAGCGGGGCATATATGATGATGCTTACACCACATTCTCTAGCAGTAGCTCCACAAGAGGTTATAGCTGGTCAATGCTATCAGACATGACGTTGGGTGACTTTGACAACATTTCTGAAATCTCGGTAATTATGCTGCCTATTTATTTATCTGATCTCTGGGATTCACAACCTTACCAAGTTCCTCCTCATTCACCTGCTAGTCAGTACAAATCACACCGAACATCAAAATGGTTTTCTCAAGGAAGCATCCACTATGCTATTTGCCAACGGAGCAAGAATTTTGTTCGAAGACTACTTGCCTTAGGAACAGATATAGAGGAGTGGGATTCACATGGCCAAACACCACTCACTCATGCTGCATATATGGGTCATGAAAATATCTGCAAATTACTAGTGGACAGAGCAGCAAACATGAAAGAGATAATTCACACTGCCATTCTGGAAGAGAACGAGAATGCTGTTCGAATTCTACTTGCTTTAGGAACAGATAAAGAGGAGAAGGATTCACATGGCCAAACACCACTTGCTCATGCTGCATATATAGGTTGTGAGAGTATTTGCAGATTATTGTTGGAGAGGGGAGCAAGCTTGGAAGGGATAATCCACAGTGCTATTGACAGGGGAAAGGAGAAGGTTGTTCGAACTCTACTTGCTGTAGGAGCAGATATAGAAGAGAAGAACGCACATGGGCGAACACCACTTGCTCATGCTGCATATATGGGTCATGAAAACATCTGCCAATTACTGGTGGATAGAGGAGCAAGTGTGGAAGGGGTAATCCACATTGCCATACACAAAGGAAATCCGAATATTGTTCAAACTCTACTTGCTTCAGGAACGGACATAGAGGAGAGAAATTCACAAGGCCTAACACCACTCGCTCATGCTGCATATAAGTGCCATGAAGGCATCTGCAAATTACTCTTGAGCAGAGGAGCAAGTGAGGAAGCAATAGCTTCCATTACTCCTCCCATCAACCTTTCTGGCTGCATCCATAATGTACTGAATAATAATAAAGCATCCGCGACCGTGGTACGATTGCTGATTGTGATGGGTGCAGACATTGAGGAACCACATCGTTCACATTTGAACATGACACCTTTGCTCCGGGCATCATTCAAAGGCAAAAGAGCAATTGCAAGGCTTTTGATTAAGAAGGAGGCTGATCTTTTTGCACGTGACGATGACCAGTGGACAGTAGTACATTGCGCAGTTGCTGGGAACAACCCCGAGATGTTGACAGAAATCCTGCAGCGAGGAGCGTGCAAGCTCATCAACGAGAGTGATGTGAATGGCCTCACCCCTCTCCACCTGTATAAAAGCATTGTCTCTGTCAGGATTACAAAGATCTTAATTGAGCATGGTGCATCTCCAAAAATCCAGAATGAGGACGGAAAAACACCATACGATATAGCACTATCCTCATGTTCTAGCGCGGTGGCGAATTATCTTTGGTCCCTGCTTTCATCCGAAGAGCAGGCCGGGAAAACTCCACCAGCGAAATACCTTGGGGGAATGTTGAGTATTGTATGACAATAATGTTTCTCTTTTTTTCCCCTTCACAGCCTGTTTGTTTTAGTCCTGTTTTCCTAGGGGTATACTATGCGCGGAGGCGCTTGGGCGTAGGGGCAGTTAGCTCTCAAATATGCAACCACGGAGGGATGAGGTATATTTAGATTTAAACGAAAGAAAGGACGCGGTGGAGCAGTGGATCAACCTGTAGGAATGTGCTTGGTCAGGTACCCAATTTGAACAGCCAAGGGCCCGCTCCGCAACATGTCACTAGAACTGAGGAGGGAAGAGGGGCATTGAAATGCTGCAGAGGATATTTGCAGAAGAGGCGGCAGTCAGGACGCAGTTGCAGAGGGCAAGAAGACGGGTTAAGCCGGATATAAGTAAATAGTATAGGAAGATCTTTATCAAAACCCCCGAAGGGGGGCGAGGGGGAAGGGGACCCGCTTTTGGCTCTAATGTGGTCGATAGAACAATAAGGATTAGGGGACTCGCACACACAGTTACTTCTCCACAATTTTCTGTTACATCTCTTTTTCTCTCATTTTATCTCATGTACCTTAAATCGCCATAGCCCTTAGGGCGGCACGCGAGTAATGATATTAAATTTAAAAAAAAAAAAAGTGGAGTTAGCAGTGAGGAGTGAGTGGGGAAGAACAGTGGAGAGGTCGAAGGAGTGTGAGGTGTGGGTGTAATTACAGTAAGTACGTATGAATAAGTCCAGCTACCTGATCGAGTAGTGATTCTGTGTAACTGCAAGCTAGTCTGCTGCTAAGGCCCAGAGAGGCCCACAAGTTATGAGGCTAGACCTATACACTCAAGCTTTATTCCTTCCTTACGCCAATATATATTGCATCCGTGAATTATGCCCCCATAGTATTCAAACAGATACAATACAGTGCGAATCGCATTTTGTCTACATCTATACAGACTCTCAGAATTGCTGGCCGTTGGCGTTGGCGAACGGTTCCGGTGCACTGCACAGAATGGCACGGGAAGCCGAGACCTCCAAAGTAAAGGCGCAGTCTTTTTTCTTTTATATCAATACTCGCGGCCGCCCTAGGGGCTATGACGAGGTTAGGTACATAGGAGATTGAAGGAAATAAATGGAATAAATGAGACGAATGACATAAGCTTCCCCTTTCCCGACGCTTTGAGAAACAAGTCACCATAAAGAAACAACCATTACCGCCCTGCCCACTCTAGCATCTTTAACAGTTGATCTCTGTCGTCCTCCTTCACCTCCGGAGGGCCCCTCACGGCCTCCAGGCCCCTAGGCCACTTCTCCCTCCAGACTCTGCATTCTCCTCAGATGTGCTCCGCCGTCTCCTCCGACAACAATTTGCCCGCGCCTCTCACTACCTACATTTTTTTCAACAGCCTTAACCAGATCTATCTGTAGAATGAGCAATCAGGGTTACATGAATTGCGTATACATGAATAGCAGAATACGTAACATAGCAGGATACTAGTACAAGGCGGTTGTAGTTCAGGAATTCACAATACAACACCTCTGTATCATGAAATCTTTCCAACTCTGGTAATTATGCTATATAATACAACTTCGCATGCAACTGTCGCAGGCCACGCCGCTGCGAGCAGATCAAGATCTCGAATCTATGAATAGACGACTAAACTCTAATTGCACACAGCCCCATCAATTACCAGACGATCATGCGCCCGCAAGGGTCTACATATATGTATGTATCAAACTGCCAAGTTCACCAAGCTGCGCTGGAAGCTTGTACCGCACTTTCAGCCTTGCTTGACATACTAGCCGAACAAAAAGTATCCGGACGGGGGATCAATGCATATTATGCGCTATGCAGTATTCAGTATAATTTAGGCATATTTTCATGTGGTTGGCTGTGGATGTCCATGAGGCCAGTCCAAATTTCGTGATAGCGTCCAATTTTTATTATGTCAGAAGTATCCGGACAGCTGACCTAATGAAATCCACCGGGCAGCTGGTATAATGAATTTGGGTTTTCATCGTCTTCAATACTTTGTGCCCCAGCATAACTACAAATACCAGGCCTCTATACATATTAATAATACTACACGGATGGCAAGCAAAAAAGGTAAGTATAACTACAAGTACAAGGTCTCTATAGATAATAATAATACTACAAGGATGGCAAGCAAAAAAGGTAGGTAAGGAAGATACTAATATTCTCATAGGTCCTGAAATCTGATAGGTTTTGAAATAATTCCCGAAAAAGATCGCTATTGTGGCATTAAATTATTCGCATATACTGAATAGCGTGAGCAAGCCATTATCAATAAGGGCGATCTTGAAAATAATTGAAAATATCGAAGTCGACATGTACTGAAATCATTGACAATGCGGTTCTAAGAGCTTCATGCATGCATGCTAAGTTAGCTATAAATCGTGAAGCCGTGAGAGGTGCAAATGAGAGTATCACCACCAGAGGTAGGATACTGCTGTTTTATTTCACTACTATTGTAGTGCTGTTCTAATGCTGGTGGTGGGAATAATTATGTAGCATGATGCCCATATGTGTATAAATTAATATTGATTAATAGCCGGAATATAATAGGAGTGAGAATAGCTCTCGAAACAGCCTCCAGAACAGCCTGTAGAACAGCCTCTGAAATAGCCTTCGGAACAGCCTATAGAAGAGCCCTCGGGATAGCCTTGGAAAAGCTTCCAGGCCAGCCGCCACTAAGAGTAGTTTCGGAATCTCAAGACCTATCATGTTGATGTAAAGACCTAAATTTATTATGTCAGCTGTCCACTGAATTTCATTAGGTCAGCTGTCCGGATACTTCTGACATAAAAATTAGACGCTATCATGATATTTGGACTGGCCTCATGGACATCCACAGCCAAGTTTACACCAAAGACTGCAAAGCGAATAATATGCATCGATCCCCTGTCCAGATACTTATTTTTTAGGCTAGTATAGTTTATAGAAGCCAACCACCTTTTAGCACTGACCAAAGCAGGCTGACTAACTAGGTACTCCATTAGGCAGAGCAGGAGTGAATCAAGTTCATGTATTTATTCATCGCAGACGGACCCGACAATTGGTCGTTCTCAGCGAGGACATGAGACAGCTGACCGGATTTATATAGCTAACGAAGACAATAGAACTACTAGCTATCTGGCTGGTCTACAGAGCATACTCCATTGATACCAGTCCCGTAGTAGTAACTATACGAGCGTGAAAGTATGCGAGGGCTGCTTTGTCACGGTGAAGGATAAATCACGAAGGGAGGATATAGAGATACCGTTAAGTCTATTGATCTTAGAGTCTCAAGAACAGCAGGTTTATATACATGAGAAAGTATAGCATAACGTGACTTGGGAACCATAACTGAATAGGGAAGTATTAGGGAAATATATCATATCAGGAAGGTGAGAAAGTCACGGGGTGCAGAGCAAAACGCCGTGGCGCAATGGCTTTATTCATACTGTCTAGCAACGACTAAATGCATATGAGTGGAACGAAAAGATAAAATGAAAAAGATAGCAGCAACAAGGTGGTCAGTAACAGGCTGCGTATGGGTAACGAGCCAACAGCTTGGCACCTTTTCTGGCACCAAGTTTCCAGATTTAGCACTCAATAACATACAGAATATATCTCTGATATATGCAACAAATTAATTCTAGACTAAATTGATAGTGCTGATTCTGAATCAGAAGAAAAAATGCAAAAAAGCTACATCTATAGCATCTATAGTTGTACTTACCTCTATACTCTGTGAAATACCCCTCTGATGCTTACAAGCACATACCCACTGACTGCAATACTCCACCTGCTCATGCAACAGTGGCAATAGTACTACCAGTACTATATTTTAATACATGGTTTGTAGAAGCTCAGGATCTATAATATAGCACTGTACATTTCTGCACTAAGATATTATACACAACTGAGATATTGTACATTTTCTGAATGCTACAACAAAAGTTTCTGTGAGTGCAAATAGCCCTCAAGTGGGCTCAAATTAAAGCCAGAGTATGGTAGAATATATGGAATTATCTTCCGCATATCCATTAGGCCAATTCTTAAGATATGAGTAGTGACCTATTTGGTATATGCCAAATCCTAAGCTAGGTATGCTCTGAGCTGCCAAGTGTCAGTAATCTTACCCTGAGATCTTATTCATCTTAATATATGCTCTAATACTAATGCTGAGGAAGTATATCAAGTTTGGTTGTATCAGGGTGTCACCACGACCGTAGGGTGAGCGGCCTGCCTATGCCAGGTATGCCAGATATGCAGTATTGCACACATGCAATATACAACAGCAATAATTGCATCACCATCATGTAGTACTATTCAGTGCAACTAATGTATAGACACTCTTTAAAGCTAGAAAATACAAAGACATGCATAAGGAGATATTTCAAGAGAGCTGGGAGTACTGGTTTATGGATTTGGGCGGCTGAAAACTACAGTTGTGGTGTGGCATGCCGGCTGGTCCTGACATAGATAGCACTGCTCGCCCTAGGGTCGTGGTGACCCCCTGATAAGGATACTACCTGCCGATGACAATTTCAATAGACCCTTATCCACAATCAAGGAGGACCAGGCTCCCGATGATAATGATGATACTGCATCATTCAAAACAGCAGCAGTATCTCTTAATGATTTATCCTTGCAATCCGCGATCTGACAAGGACCCTGATGATTCTGATGATGCTGCATTATTCAGAATGGCAGCAACATGTCGTAGCACACCATCCTTGCAATCCATACGATCCACGCTATCATCGTTCAGGGATCAGCTAAGCAATTCAAAGCCTTACAAGCGAATCCAGCGGTGGGGCATAAGCGACGATTCTTACACCGCATTCGCTAGCAGTAGTTCCACAAGAGGTTGTACCTGGTCAATGCTATCAGACATGAGTTTGGGTGATCTTGATTCAATTTCGGAGATCTCAGTCATTATGCTGCCTATTTGCCTATCTGATCTCTGGGACTCACAACTCTACCAGGTTCCACTTCAATCAGATTCCACTTCAATCAGCTGCTGGTCACTACAGATGACACCAAAAATGAAAATAGTCCTCTCAAGGTGGGCCATTCACTTCGTCTGGGAAGCGAGAACGCTGTTCAAACTCTACTAGCTTGAGGAACAGATATAGAGGAGAGGAGCAAGTGTGGAAGGGATAATACACAGTGCCATTTATCAGGGAAATGAGAATATCATTGACACACTGCTTGCTGCAGGATTAGACATAGATGGGATGGATTCAAAAGGCCTGACACACTTGCTTACGCTGCATATAAGAACCGTAAAGAACTCTGCAAATTACTCTTGCAGAGAGGAGCAAGTGAGGAACCAATTGCTTCCACTATTCATCTGATTGACCTTACTGGCTGCATCCATGAGGCACTGTATAATAACTGCAGCACTGTGGTACGATTACTGACCACAATGGGTGCTGACATCGAGGAGCGATTCATTCCTTGGAGGAGGACAACTTTGCTGCGGGTATTATTCGCTGCTGAAGGGACGGTTGGGTGGAATGATGAGACGGGAGTGAAGAAGTCGCTGAAGGAGATTCTGGAGGGGTTATGTGACAGAGAGGTGGTGGAGCGGGGTGGGATTGAGAGGTGGTAAGAGAGAGGGGGGAGATGCTGTTGCGGCTGCTTGAGGGGTGGGGGGGTGACAAATGCCAATCCGACTGCTAGAGGGTGCAAGTGAGAAGTGGTAGGGGTGTTGACAAGAGAAGGTGGAGTTTTTAACCTTTCGAACCCACCTGCTTTGTGGGAGGGGGAGGAGAGGTTGGCGTGCGGTAGGTTCAAAAGGCGTGGGTTTTGTCTCCTTCTGTGAACTGACCTAGCTATGCCTTGGATGAAGTACAATGTTGTGTTTCTGAGGTAACAACAAGCGCCATGGAGAGGTATAGAATTGAGACAATTCCGAGCTGGCGAAGCAGGTCCTCTAGCATCTCAAAGGTAAACCTGGACTGCGACACTCCGGTTCCAGCGATGATTATTTGGGAATCGGAACCGGTGTAAAAGGGGGGCAGCGCGGCTGGTAAAAACGTGAAGCCCAGTAATCTAAGTTATGTACGTTGGACGTGGAGCAGGCGCAGATGTCTGCTGTGTACGGGTGTTGTGCCCAATCGGGAGAAAGCGGGTGTGAGGTATTGCTAGCAGGCAGACGTACTGTATTGGGAAATGTAAAATCTGGACAAGCGGGGAAGCATGGTTAATTGCCCGTACTTCATTTTCTTCTACACACAATCTTTTAGAATTACACAGATAACGCTTGGTTTGATACTCCGATCAAGAACTTTTGATAGCGCTGGCATCAGGTCAGAGCATCGTATCACGTGAGCGTATAATATCAAGGCACGTAAAGTCTGCAGACATATACATAGATTCATCATCTTATTCTTCTTCATCATTTTTAACCTTATTATCTATCTCTTCACTCTTAATACAATACACTTACTACGTGGGATAAACCGCGTCTTACTAATGCAACCACTATACAACTCCTGATGACCTTCCCGCAGAGGGACTAGCAATGGAGTGGTAGTGCTCACACCAGGACAACTCGTTTTTAATTTTTGCTTTCTATTTTTTTGTGACTGTACTCACACTAGTGGTCGTCTAGCCTCCGCATGTTCCTAGGTTAATTTATCCTCATACCTTGATCTTGTGCCCACACGTGACTCAAGGTGATGCCGATGCGCTCGCCCGATTGGGAAGGGTGGATTGTTGCAGATATGAGGCGACTTGGAGATTACCAAAGCATAAAATGGGAACTCTGCAGAGAAGGGGTAAACTGGATTTCTGCCTATGCATAAACTTCCTCCTATACTCGAGTATACAGTACACAACAAGTCACTCATCATGATGTTCTCACTGCGATCACAGAAACCTTCGCCAGCACAGTACCTCAGGCTATATATACTGCCTAACCGTCCCACACCATTTTCAACGAAAGGTCCCACAAAGCTTCTGATTGATGGGAAACATTTTAAATTTTTCTTCTGCATTGGATCCGTTTACAAAAGACCTCCTTCGTCCCCTTTTTTTGGTTCCATATTCTTGTGCCGAATGGCCCGGGAACACTTTCTATATTTTCTATATATTGTGTGCTTCTCGAAGACATTGGGGATTACTTAAATCAAACAGTTTGGTTGTCGCAAGCAATCATATCTAGGTGAAAATACTACTAGAGTACTAACGCAGACACGGGCTGCACAAAATGAGTATGGCACCACTATACTACAGTACATTAGCCTATAGAATAGAATGGCCAGTGATTGTCCGTCCCCAACTGCAGCCCCCAATCCACTTCGCATAACCTTGCTTTTTACCACTGCCCAAACCCGAGACGATATTAGCCTGACTAGCTACTCGAGAAGGGAAAGCGGAGGTGAGGTAAGACAACAGACAGGATTGATCTTGATAATGAAAATGGTAGGATTACTAGGCTGCTTGTCTGCAGAACATACTCTTCACGATAGTTCATTTTGTGGGCCTTCCTCATTATCAGGGCTTGTGGAAAAGTTCAAATCAGAATCAGCTTGACTACCCTAGACCTACTCCAACTAGTATATTGAAAGCAAAGTGATGTCCGATCCAATATCCATAGTTGCTTCAGTTGCCAGTCTCATTTTAGTCTCAGCAAAGATTATAAGCATGCTGAAGGATCTCTATGATTGTGGGATGCAATTGAAGCAGGCACCAGAATCTAGCAGCTGCCTAATTGAAGAAATGCAAGATATGAACATTATATTCTGCCGGGTTCAGTTATTTTTTGCTGGGACAACTAAGATTGCAAACCAAAGCAGTTTAACGATGCTGTCCATTCACCATGTTCTTCAGACTTTGAGTGGATGTGTTTTTATTGCTTCCATCTTGGGAAAGAACCTCAGTGAGGTGATGCAGATTAGTGAATGATGCTGCATCGTTCAGAACAGCAGCAACGTCTCGTAGTACATTCTCCTGCGGTCCATGCGATCCATGTGATTGGCGCTACCATCATTTATGAACGAGCTGAGGAAATAAGCAGATTCAGAAGTGGCGTATAAGTGAGAGTGATGATCCTTACTCCATATTCTCTAGCAGTAGCTCCACAAGAGGTCGATGCTTTCGAACGTGAGCCTGGGTAATTTCTTGATTTCGGAGATCTCAGTGATTGTGCTGCCTATATATTCATCTACTCTCCGGGACTCACTGCCCTACCAAGTCGAAGTTCCACTTTATTCAGCAGCTGGTCACTACAGATCATACCGAAAATTGAGCTTAAAATGGTCTTCTCATAGGGGCATCCACTATGCCATTCACCAAGGGAATGAGAACGCTGTTCGAACTCTCCTTGCTTTAGGAACTGATACAGAGAAGGATTCAAAAGGCCTAACACCACTTATTTATACTCCATCTAAGCTGCATCTAAGGGTCATGAAGGCATCTGCAAATTACTGTTGGAGAGAGGGGCAAGTGTGGGAGGGATAATCCACAGTGCTATTGATGGGGAAATGAGAATGTTGTTCAAGATTTACTTGCTTCAGGAGCAGATATAGAGAGGGATTCAAAAGGCCTCACACCACTCGCTTATGCTGCGTATAAGTGCCATGAAGACATCTGCAAATTACTGTTGGAAAGAGGTGCAAGTCAGGAAAGCTATAGCTTCCGGTACTCCTCCAATCGACCTTACTGGCTGCATCCATAATGCCCCTGAATAATAAAAACTGCGAGTCTGCAGTACGACTGCTGATTTTGATGGGCGCGGATGCATTGAGGAACGATGGACTAAGCGAAATATGACACCTTTGCTCCGGGCAGTGTTTGAAGGCAAAAAAGCAATTGGCTCTTGATTGAGAAGGGAGCTGTTATTTTGCACGCAACAACATCCAGTGGGCAGTAGTACATTACGCAGTTTGCAGCGACAATTCTAAGCTGTTGACAGACAGAAATCCTGAAGGGAGGAGCATAGAAGCTCATCAACGAATGCAGCAAGGAAGGCAGTACCCCACTCCACTCTCTCTTCCACGTGAATGCCCTGACGCTTACAAAACTATTGATTGAGCATGGCGCATCTCCAAACATTCAAGGTAGCAACGGAAGAACACCGTACGATGTAGCATTTCACACATTTCATTATTAGGACGTGGCGCTATATTTTTGGTCACAACTTTCACTTAAAGAGCGGACCGGGATACTCCTCCATATCCCCCGCTCAATGCTGATAAGGAACGGTTCTGATTTTTCTCTAATAGGAACCCTAGGGGACTTTTTTTAATGGACTTTTTTTGGTTATTTCCCTGGACTTTGTATTATGTGACTGTCATGTATCTCTTTTTTTCTTTTTAGTCCATTTCATGGTGTGCTTGTTTTTGTTCTGCTTTCCTAAAAACCATTGTGTAATAGTATATATGTACAGAATTGGCTTCCTGCTGATAACATCATGAACTAGTTACATTTCCGGAAGGAGCAGGGCAGCCTCATAGGCCCCTGGAGGAAAGCAAAGGAGACAGCTTTATTGTAGGACATTGCTAAAGCTTGAAAAGATCCGTTCGCAGCCCGAATGGCGTTGCCTGTGTGTGGTGACTTCGACTGGAAACCCACTGCCGCAAATAAACTGAGACTAGTACGTCCGTTAACATGAGATGTAACTTCAGCATCAGGCATGCTAGCGACATCAGGTAAATTGCAAAATATACTGCAGGAGCAACTGAATACTCGGTGGATATTTGATAGCCACACTATCTATTTACCTTGTTTAATTCAAACGTTGATGACATAATGGTGACTCTTCATATACTAGAGGAGTTCCATTCTTATTTAATATCATGAATTCTTAATATTTGTCTATAAAGTAGAGGGAGGGCGGTTCTACTAGAATTCAATCATATGGAACT
Source organism: Kalaharituber pfeilii (assembly GCA_015179045.1). Lineage (NCBI taxonomy): Eukaryota > Fungi > Ascomycota > Pezizomycetes > Pezizales > Pezizaceae > Kalaharituber > Kalaharituber pfeilii. The sequence continues at coordinate 95,561 of WHUZ01000060.1, read as the reverse complement.
GGAACATTACAGTCCACCTCCGGGAGGTACTGGACAACCCTCTTGTCTAGCTTAGAATTGAACCAGGGCCCCCCGTTTGTACACCTCTCCATGGTGCTTGACCTTACCTCCATCGCTGGAGACCACAGCTTTCCACTTCAGTCAAGGCGTAGGTCAGTTCAATTCTTGGCATACAGTAATTCCGAACGTCTTGAACCCATCGAGCGCAGCTCCATCGCCAGCAACACCAGTGTGGCAAGCTACAGCCCTGGCAGCCACAGCATAAATAGCCATACAGTATGGTGGTGAGTTAGATACACACGAGCCACTGCTGAATGGCCGCAGTTCTTGTCTAAATAATAAATTGCCAACCGAAACAAAAATAAAATGCAAACAAAACAAAACAACTTTTGAATAGCCGACCTACAAAGGAGTAGTTTGTTTTGTCCACTAAACTTTTGAAGAGGCTGTAGGAGTTTGCTGCTGAAGGGTGGTGGTAGTGGCGCAACGAGGGTCGGAGAAGGGGATGTTGAAGGGGTGATGCGATTCAGAAGTGGTGGGGAGCGAGATGCTGCTGCAGCTGCTGGAGGGGAGTGCAATTGAGATGAGGTGGGTAAGTGGAGGGGGTGGGATTCAGAGGTGGTGGTGCGGAGGGGTTCAACAGGAGGTGGAATTAGCTTTTCGAACTGATCTATAGCTCGGTGATGCGGGCAGGGGAGGACAGGGAGCAGAGGACCAGGGGCCGCGCAGCGTCTTTAAGAGGCGTGGGTTGTGCCAACTTCTGTGAATTGAACTCGAATAAGTGACATGGAGGGGTATAGAATTAAGGGCTCCGGTTCGATTCCGAGCTGGCGAAGAGGGTGGTCCAGCATCTTACAGTTAGTAAGATGGACTACTGTTAGCTATGGCTTAGTGCGCAGGGATGGCTTAGTGCGCGCTAAAATATCCCTGCTCCTCGGCACCAACCCCCCCCCCTTATTCTGCATATCACGAGATCTAGCTATGCTATGCTTCTCAAACTTCACATATACAATCAACCATGCCTGTATATACTGAAGATAACCTCCAAAAAGCTATACAGCATGCACGGGACATGCCTTGGGTGTCCAGAGCTCGCATTGCAGACCTCTATGGTGTCAATGCGGATACCTTACGTCGCAGGGTTGCAGGAAAGACGCAAGCACGCAATAAAGCTCACCAATACCGTCAATTGTTCACTCCGGGGCAGGAGGAAGCTATAGCAGATCACTGCTGCCTCATGGCACAGCGTGGGTTTCCTATGAGCCTTTCTCTCATCCATCGAATAGCTCAGGATATCCTCAATTCACGTCCTGGCAACATACATAGGCTTGGTGAGCTATGGGTGAACCGTTTTATCAAGCGACACCCTATCCTGAAGAAGGAGTGGGTTGAGCATCAAGAGCGTTCGAGGAAGCAAGCTGGAGCTACTCCGGAGCTCCAAACTGCATTTTATAAGCTGTTGAATGACCTTATCCGTCGCTACCAGGTAACACCGGCTAACCTTTGGAACTGTGATGAGAAAGGTATGACACTTGGTAGATCTGGACGAGAGAAGGCTGTTGTACGTGCAGACACGGTACCTACTGCTGTGAGTGAAGGCAGCAGAGAATTCTGCAGTGTATTGGAGACAATGCCACAGGTGATGTCATACCACCATTTATTGTATGGCAAGGAAAGACGCATCGTGAAGGGTATTATGCAACCAATGAGGGTATTGCAGAGTCAAGAAGGATTAGCATTGCACTCATTCCTGGAGGAGGGTATGGAGTCTCTCCAAGTGGATATATGGATGACGAGTTAGGATTTGAGTATATCTCCAGACACTTTGAGCGGCACACCACCCCCACCGCCCCCACCGCCCCCACTACCACTGCTCGCATCCTCATCGTTGACGGCCATAGCTCCCATGTCCACTGGAAGGTAGTCCAGTTCGCATTAAAGCATAACACTCACATGATATGCCTCCCTCCACACTCCACCGGCTTCATGCAGCCATTGGATGTAGGATGCTTTGGTATTCTGCAGCGCGCTCAGGCAAGACAGTGGTTAAGGCCTCTAGCCGCAAGCATGTGGGCAAAGGTAGAGTCCTAACGGACAAGGACGTCATGGAGGGCATTGAGCGAGCAGAGAAGCAGCGTGCAGCGGAAGCAGCGAAAGTCCAGCGCCGACAAGATAGGGTGGAGTTGAAGAAGCTGAATGATGAAGCAAAGGCACAGTGGGAGACGGAGGTCGAAGCATGGCGACTGGAAGTTGATGCTGCGAGGAAAGAGAAAAGGAAGCCACCACTGAAGCCACAAAAACCGAAGGTGTTGAAGGTGTTGCCTGGCTCTGAGGTGGCTGAAGAGTGGGAGGAGGTCCATTTTGATGAGGAACAGCTTGTAGAGATGCTGGATGCTGTTAGATTGCAGCAATTCGCTGAGGTATGTAGCCATGTGAGCTTCACATTCTAGTGCTAACCATTGAGTAGGTGGATGATGAAGCAGTATGATGGCTTGGATTAGTACAATGCGTGGTAGTGCGGGTAGGATGTGGGGGGGGGGGGAGGGGGTCATCATAGGGGGGTACTCAATTCAGAATGGGGTTTTGACATCGAAAGCTTTATTTTTTCATATGTATGATAGATGCAATGTGTAGAGTGAGCAATTGTGATGATATGCGCCGAAAATTACAGTCTTCTGCCTATATCCGTCGGCAGAATATGAAGAATAATGCTGAGTCAGCGTGGTGCCCAGGTGCTACGCACTAAGCCATCCCTGCGCACTAAGCCATACTTAACAGTAACAGACTGGTTGCAAAAAATATTAAATATTCGGCTTGGCAACCGGTCTCTTTAGGCTGGGTATGAGAACAAAGATGGACTGTAATGCCCCGATTCCGGCGATGGTTATTTGGACGTTAGATTTCTAGCGAGGGTCATCGGGAGTTGGAACCGGGGCAAACTCGGTTTTTGCTTTTTGCTTCCTATTTTTTGTTTTATTTGATCAGTACAGGTTTCACGTATTCGCCGGAGACTGGCTATTGGTTGCAGAGGAGTATATGTGCCGGGCCATTGATCCAGTCACCACTTGTCCGAGCTAACTCAGTAGCACCACGGTTCATAATTTTTTTTTTTTCCCCTTTACAACGCACTATGCACTACCGCATAATCTCGCAAGCAAGACCCCCAGTCGGACTTTTTGGGTTAAGTCGAATTCTGATCTCTTCTATCCTCTACTGTAGACTATTTCATCTAGGAAGTGTCTCTCTTGCCTCCATCTACATAGAATTAGCAGCCTTACGCAAAGCTTCCCCTCTACTGATGGGAGGTCTTGCTCGCCTGATTATGCGGTACATTAACTACATGGCCACTATGCGTCCTCTACAGTTAACTTCGAACCAAACCAAACTGCTGTTAAGAATGCGAAAAAGTGCTAGAAAAACATCTTATTAGAAATATAAATTAACACTTCCTTTGTGAGCAAAAAACATGTCTCGAGAGAAGATTCCTGACACTGTAGCCCCTCGTCCAGGCGAAAAGTCCTTTACCACAATAAAAAAAACCCTTTTCAGCAAAATGCTTTCTCTTCAGCAAAGATCCCATTCCAGTGAAATACTCCTCTGTCGCAGATTGTGGAGTCATGCTAAAATACATGTGTATGAGAAGATTTAAAGAATATTAAAAGCATCTAACTGCCAGAGGATAATATACGAATAAACAAACATGCAAATAAACAAATACTCCAATGAGTTGAACAAATTTCAATTATGTAATGTGGCAGTCAGCAACTAAGCGATTCTATCGTATTAGTTTTGGTTGTCACTGAATAGTTGACAATGGTTACCAGAAGTTATCAGAGAAAATACGCCAACCAAACTAGGTAGGAACCGTGAGGTACCTCTTTTAACCCTGCGAAATTTATCAATAAGTAAAATATGAATTGCCGCGACTAAACACCCCACACATCACCGCAATATATGTGTATCAACCTACATGTGATATGCGCCGTCTAAGTCAAAGAGCTAAAGAGCTCAGGAGTGATGTAAAAGCTATCATGATGCTCATGGATAGCGAGTAATCCAGGAACACGCCTTCTAATTCTGTGTTGGTGTTTATACTCCCCTCAGCCATGCAAGAAGCGGCTTTATCATAACGAAGTAGGTCAGAATTTTTCTGTTTTTAAGTCAGAGCCAATATAATGTCTCCAACCAAACAGAAACTTAACTTTGTGAGACTACTTTTCGTTGACGATGTGGCAGTGCATGTGAGGGTCTGGTACCAGTAGCTTAGAGGTGGAACATGCGGATACAGTACTGTGTAGTGTACGCGAACCAGTCTACTTTAAGTACAGGCAGCAATCCATTTACCGCGGCTTCCCTCCCAATTCCAGTGCAAGCGCTTTGCCGACACCTTGGATCAAATGTAGGCATAAATTCAATGGTTATGAGGATAGCGTAATCTAAGAAACACGCCTCCGTGTCAAACCAAAAAAATAGCTATAGGAAGCAAAGGTTCCAGGCCCCAATTGATTGTCACTGGAAATCTAATTATTCCCCCACACGATCATTGCTGGAACCAGGGCATTACGGACCGTTCTCCATGTACGTATGCCATTCGGCACAAGGACCTGCAACCCTCCAAATAGAAACTTTATGAGGCTACAGTACTTTTCATTGAAGATGTTGCGGCAGCGCGGCAGGTGCCTGTGGTCCGGTACCGGTAACTTAGAGGTGGAACGGGTGTAGCTTCAGAAGATTTTACCCCTGGCTCCCCATATGGCAATCTCCAGTCACCTCGCGATCGCATCTGCGATTGTATCTGCGACCGTTCACCCTCCCAATCGCAGTGCGAGGGCTTCGCCGACACATTGGATCAAATGTAGGCTTAAGATCATTGCCTATGAGGATAAGCATAATCCAGTGGCATGCCTCCTGTGTCGGCGTATATGTACTTCTCCCAGAGCCTAGAAGACCGCTATAGCTAGCGCGGGTGCTTGAATACCCGTACTAGTACTTATCAAACCAAATAAAAATAGGAAGCAAAAATTGAAAACGAGTTGCCCCGGTTCCAAGCCGCAATTGATCATCACTAAAAACTTAATTCCCAAATGATCATCGCCGGAGCCGGGGCCATCTTAAGATTCTGGACAGCCCTCCTCGCGCCAGCCTGGAATTCGGAATCGAAATGGAGCTCTGAATTCTATACCTCTCCGCGGAGCTTGTTACCCCATCACTAGCATTCCACGTCGACCAAGGCATAGGTCAGTACACAGAAGTCGAGCCCTCTTCCCCGCTCCGCCAGCACCAATCTATATATCAGTTCGAAAAGGTACCAACTCCACCGCCTCTTGAACCTCCCCCTCACCATCATCACCTCTCAATCGGACCCCTCCTAGCAGCCGCAACAGAGTCCCTCAACCCCCACCACTTCTCAATTGCACCCCCCTCCACCACCTCTCAGATACACCGCCCCTCAAGCATCCCCTTCAGCGGCTTCTACAGCAACCTCTCCAATGGCCGCTTCAACGGCTTCTCGTATAATACAAAATTTATAGTCCTTAGTTTGTTGGCTACTCCGATATGTGCTTTTGTTGTATTTTATTATTGTCTGGCAGCATATTAATTATTTATGCAGTACTCATTGAAGTTAAATACCAGTGGCATCTTTGTTGGTCAGTTGGTGGATACACCGGAGCTTAAACTTGCAGGTGGGCAACGGGGGGGGGGGGGGGGGGGGGGTTGGCTTGAGACAGGACCAGATTTAAAAATATGGTCGGCGGAGGAAAGCTGGGTGGAGCTGGGGATGAATTCCAGAGAAAGAAGTTGACTGCGCAAGAAAAACAAGCAAACAAAAAAACAAAAAAACATCAAAGGTGCACTTGCTGGCGACATTGTAACAAAATTCTGTGAGTATAGGCAATTGTACATACTACTCCTCGCTGCGCTCGATAGCAGCCAGAGGGTCATGGCATGAGACTATATACTAGTAACTCAGTATTATACGTGCTTGTTCGTTTATGTAACGGCCGAGCCAGTATCAATTCGTGCTTTGCGGCAGCGGGTTTCCCGTCGAAGTCACCGCACGCACGCACCCACGCACGCAACGCTTTTTGGGCTATGAGCTCTTGTCAAGACCCGGTAGTGTGTTATAGTAAAGCCGTTCCCTTTATTCTGCTCCCAAAAGCACATGAGGCTGCCATGGCCCTTGAGGAAAATGCTATTGGTACATTAATGTTGCTAGCCGGGGAACCAATCCCGTCCATATATACAGTACTACTACAAAGAGTATCATCTTCGAAAAGAAACACGACAAAAAACAAACATACTACGAAAGGAACAGAAAAGAAAAAAGAGATACATGATGGTCACATAATACGCAAAGACCAAGAGAAATAGGCAGCAAGGATGAAAATAGAAAAAAAAAAAAAAAAAAAAAAAGAGAATTCTTCGGGACCGTATTAGAGAATCATTTGTACCATTCCACTGGTGGAGGCCTTTTCCGGGCCCGCTCTTCAGGTGGAAGTTGCGACCAAAGATATATTGCTACTTCACGAGGACCATAATTCAGTGCCGTATCATATGGGGTTTCTCCATACTTGTTCTGGATGGTTGGAGATGCACCATGCTCAATCAATATCTTTGTAAGTGTGAGAGAGTAGATGCACTGGGGCATGTGGAGTGGGGTCAAGCCTTCCTTATCACCCTCATTGATGAGCTTGCATGCTCCTCGTTCCAGGATTTCTGTCAACATCTCAGAATTGTTCCCAAAAATTGCACAATGTAGTGTTGTCCGTTGGTTGCTATCATGTGCAAAAAGATCTGCCCCCTTCTCAATCAAGAGTTTTGCAATTGCTGTTTGGCCGTTGAATAGTGCGCAGAGCAAAGGAGTCATATTCCACCAGTTCTGTTCCTCGATGTCCGCACCCATTATGATCAGCAATCGTACTATAGTCTCGGATTTATTACTCAGTGCCTTATTGATGCAGCCAGTTAGGTCAATTGGAGGGGTAGTTGATGCTATTGCTTCCTCACTTGCACCTCTCTCCAATAGTAATTTGCAGATACTCTCATAACCCATGTATGCAGCATGAGCAAGCGGTGTTCGGCCCTTTGAATCCCTCTCCTCTATATCTGCCCCAAAAGCAAGTAAATCTTGAACAATATTCTCATTTCTCCCATCAATAGCACTGTGGATTATTCCTTCAATCCTTGCTCCTCTCTCCAACAGTAATTTGCAAATGCTGTTATAACCTTTAGATGCAGCATGAGTGAGTGGTGTTCGGCCTTCTGAATCCCTCTCCTCTATATCTGCCCCAAAAGCAAGTAAATCTTCAATAATATTCTCATTTCCCCCAAGAAAGGCAATGTGAAATTTCCCTTTTATGCTTGCTCCTCTCTCCAACAGTAATTTGCAAATGATCTCACAACCCATAGATGCAGCATGAGCAAGTGGTGTTTGGCCTTTTGAATCCCTCTCTTCTATATCTGCCCCAAAAGCAAGTAAATCTTGAACAAAATTCACATTTCCGTTATGGATGGCAATGTGGATTACCCCTTCTATGCTTGCACTTCTCTCCAACAGTAATTTGCAAATGCTCTCATGACCTATAGATGCAGCATGAGTAAGTGGTGTTCGGCCCTCTGAATCCCTCTCCTCTATATCTGCCCCAAAAGCAAGTAAATCTTGAACAAAGTTCGTATTTCTGTTATGGATGGCAATGTGGATTACCCCTTCTGTACTTGCTCTTCTCTCCAACAGTAATTTGCAAATGCCCTCATGACCTAAAGATGCAGCATGAGCAAGTGGTGTCCGGCCCTCTGAATCCCTCTCCTCTATATCTGTTCCTAAAGCTAGTAGAGTTTGAACACCATTTTCACTCCCCTGGCGAATGGCATAGTGGATGCCCCCTCGAGAAGACCATTTCAATTTGCGGCGTAACCTGTAGCGACCTGCAGCTGAATGAAGAGGAACTTGGTAAGGCTGTGAGTCCCAGAGATCAGATAAGCAAATAGGTAGCACAATTACTGAGATCTCCGAAATTGAGTCAAGATCACCCAAGGTCATATCTGACAGCATTGACCAGCTACAACCTCTTGTGGAGCTACCGCTAGAGGACGTGGAGTAAGAATCGTCGTTTATGCCCCACCTCTGGATTCGCCTGTAAGGCCTTGAATTTCTGAGTTCATCCATAAATGATAGCATTGATCGCATTGACGGCATTGATCGCATTGACCGCATTGATCGCATTGATCGCATTGATTGTATAGATCGCAATGAGAATGTGCTACGAGATGTTACCGCTGTTCTGAATGATGCAGCATCATCATTATCATCAGGCACCTGGTCGTCCTTGAATGAGGATAATGCTATCTGGAAATCGTCTTTTAGAGGTAGTGTGCTTGCATCCTTGGCTTGATTATCAGATTCTGAGGACTGGACTTCATTTATTGCAGGGTCCTGACGGCTGATGAGCTCTCGTAACTGGATCGAGATTGCATGGTTTGATTCCAATATCTGAAAAACTACTTCATGCAATTGCTCGAGTTTTTCGGAAGCCTCGGCACTGGTATGACTATACAAAGAGATCAGTTATCTGTGTGACCCCCCTACCCCCCCAAGGAAACATGATAGAATTAATGCTGTAGATCTGAACTTACCACTGAATAATGCCCAATATCAGATTCAAACTCAACTTGTGTCGCTCCAGGTCCTCAATAAAGACTGCAACCTCTGCTTCCTTCCACAGTGCCCATTTAATCCTCTCAAACAAAAGGCTTGCTTTGTTTGCTGGAGACCGCATGGATCCGAGATCACTAACCCCCATCTTACTCAGGTACTCTTCCAAGTTGGAAGCAATCAAAACACATCCACTCAAAGTCGCAATAAGATGGTGAATGGACAGCATTTTTAACCTGCTTTGGTTTGCAACCTTAGTTGTCCCAGCAATAAATAACTGAACCTGGCAGAAGATGACATTCATATCTTGCATTTCTTCCATTATGCGACTGATGGATGCTGGTGCCTGCTTTGCGCAATCATGGAGATTCTTCAGCATGCTTATGATTTTTGCTGAGATTGAGATGAGACCGGCAACTGAGGCAACTATCGAGAGTGGATCTGACATTGCTTTGGACTAGTTGGATGTGTAGGTCAACTGAAATCTGGTACGTGCAGGGAACGTGACTTGGCTATAGTCGAAACTCCGTTGGCTAGAGAAAGGCCGACTGGTGTAAAGCGATTTCCGCAATTTCTTAACGTTTGCACTATTTTGAACCTCAAGCTTTCATAATGAGAAAGGCTGATGCGGTGAAGAGTGTGCTCTGCAGACCAGCTAGCTAGTAATCCTGGCATATTTGCCAAGATTGATATCCTCTGTTTCGCCTCACTCCACTTTACCCGTATGCAGTAGCGAGTCAGCCTACCGGCTCGGTTTTGGCTAATGCTAAAACGTGGTTGGCTTGGAATAAGGCTGTGCTATTGCAAACAGCTCTGCGAAGTGGGGGCTGCAGCTGGATTATAGCAACCATTCATTCTTCATAGGCAAGTGTAGAACTCACTAGTGATGTCATGCAGGCATTGTCCAGTTCAAGTAACTCCCTGTCTTCGGGGAAGCACAGAGTATGCATATACCGGTATATGTTGCTTAGAGGTGGCACAAGCGTAACTACAGATGCTTGTGTACTGTACGAGAACGGGTCTGCTTGTCAGTACAGGGAGGAATCCAGCTCCCTCCTTGCTTCCTCCTCCCAGAGTTGACATTTCCTGATGTAGTAATCCCGGCAACCTCATATCTGCTACCGTACATCCTTGCAGCCGGGGCAGTGCGAAGGCTACAGCGCCATGTTCAGTCGAGTGTGGACACAAGATCGGGGCTTATAAGGATAGTGTACTCGCTACCAGCATAAAGTTTCGCACAAGCGCGACAGTTGGAGCGGTCTGTGGAGAAAGGATTTTCTGCAGGCTGGACGGACCCTTGCACGGTCCTTGCAACCACGCACTTGAGCGAAACTTTATGCTTCGTATGTCGATACAATGTTCCAGGGTGAATTGATGAGTATGCTTGCCTGACGCATAGTGACTCGTCAAAAGTCTCGGGGATTAGGCAATATAGGGGTAAATGTATCATGCAAGCCTAATCCCCAGACTTTTGGCGGGTCACTGTATATTCGCCGGCAGAGAAGGCATGCTCCTTGTTGAAGCTATCCTCATAATCCTTGAACGTGTATCCACACGTGACCCAAGGCAACGCCGCACCACGCCCGAATTGAGAGGGTCCATAGTTGCGGATATGAGATGGCTGGAGATTACTACATCAGGGCATGTGAACTCTGGAGAGAAGAGACGAGCGGAGAATTGGATCCTGCTACCAACCCCATATGTAGCAGTTGTACTGCCCTGGCAGAGCAACTTCAAAGAAAGGAAGCGACACAACGTTTCTGTCTACTTTGTTGTGATGAAACCACTTTTCGTTGCATTACGACCGCCTGCAACATTCCCGGCACATGCACTGTACTTCCTGGAGAGAGGAGTTACTTGATTTTAAGTACTTACCTTTTGCAGTTCGGTCACCGCCAAGTAAGCACATACAAGTATGTATCATATGTATACAACTGAGAATCTTCTATTCTTCATCTTCTCTATCTCTATATTACTCAGAAAAAACCGTTTTGCCCTTCAACTTGGGCCTCCTCTCTTATCGCCCAATATAATTCCACACTTTGTAGCTATGACCTCTACAGGTTGTTGCTGATTCGCACATTAAATAAAATTGCAAAATCTTCGCGACCTCTCCGGGCAGGCCAGACTGGCCTGTCCGGTTGCAGAGGCGTTTACAAGGGACTGCACAAGCCTTCAGATCGCATGCCAGAATCAAAGTGTATGTATGTCGTCTATAAAACCAATAGGAATGACTGCTTCTTGGCTCATATCTCACTCAAACCTCTACCAATCCATTACCCATGCAGCAGTATGGCTATCGCTCACCATTCTGTTGCACAAATTGTGGAGGCTACAATTGCATCCAAGTCACCACTTCATCGACAAACTCCTCACCTGGAGAGCAGTTTGTATATAGTTTATTGAGAGCTCTACTACTGCATCTGCTACTTGGACTATGCGAGAATTTATTGATCTTACCCAAGACGAAAGGTCCCCAGAATCAACATCAGTTCTCATACTAGCACTAGCGCCTACTGTACGCGCCACCACTACCATTTTATGACCCACTAGTTGATGCAGGCCGTGATCTCCTTTTAGGGTCACTTGTAGATGAACAAGCATTTCAGCAAACTCTGTCCTCCGAAGACTTAGAACGTTATGTGCAATTTACAATAGCGAATGGCAACGCAGCTCAGACAACAGTTTACCCGTGAGCAGCAGCCCGATCGTCCTCAGAGGTTCGCACCTGCTGTTGCTGAATCTTCTTTAAGGTGGAAAAAAACAAAAGGTCAAGGCAGCGGGTATTAACTGGTGTGGAGCTTGCAGAACGTCAGGCAAACCAGTGGGCCCAAACCAGAAATGATAACATAGTTAATGAGTTATCACAGGACATGCAAGATGTAATTCTGGTACAGGCCCGACACATCCCCTCAACTGCTCTATATGAACCTCCTAGATCTTCCTTGCATGTAGATAACTTGATAAATTGAATAGCATACCTCGCTTCTCACGCATATACATAAACCTAGTATGCTATCTGAAGCTCTGTGCAATCCACTGTAGACACCGTACACTCCCCTGCAGACACAAGACAGTTCGCTGTAGATACCCCTGCAATTGGCAGACTGGCCTGCCCGGCGAGGTCCCGCAAAATCTCTGTCAACTTGAGTAAGTTCTGCCAGTATACACATCGAAATAAAGGTAGCTTGACTGCTATAATATTCTCCAGAACTGACAATAGAGTTATCTTGAATCTACCTCCTGACCTCTTCTCAACTGCGCTGACTTAACAATGCAAGGTAAGAACCACCGTTACTGTATCCCTTGGCACTATCAACCTAATACTGAAAAATCATAGGTTCTCAAGTTGCACTGTACTAAACTTGCTACTTCGGAAATGCTATAATTAGTGGATGGCTTAGCAAGTAAGTAGGAGAGAATGCACTGGAATTAACTTATGGCTGAATATTTTACTTTTTCTCCTCTTGAATTCGGAAGGCAATTGAGCAGCAATTCAACAGGCAATTCAGGGGGCAATTCATCGGGCAATTTGGCGGGCAATTCGGCGGGCAATTCAGCGGGCAATTCAGCGGGTAATTCAGCAAGTGATTCCGGAAGATATACAGTACCTAGACAAAGTGTACGCCGCCCCCTCACTATGTGATAAGAGAAAAGCGCATATGCACAGCATTGACCTTCATAATGCAGTAGGAAAAATACTAATAGATCAAGCCCTTGTAACCAGAATATCTTGTAACTAAAATACCATCATCAAGAAGCAAATATGAAACCTAACCCCAATATATATACAAATTTCCAGGTAAATGTACACACACACGTACATCCAAACTATAAGGCAAAAGAAATTAACTAAACATGCAAACATGCGTCAAGAAGAGACTACTTCGTACCGGAAAGAAGATTTTCAAGAAAGGCTCAGTTCGCTAAAGATACCCCGCAAATGGAATGAGACTACCCCCCAAAGCTGCTCAACTCCGAGTCTCTTACCACTAATACTGATTATAACAGCGCTTCGCCTTCAATACTGCTGCAACCCATCGTGGCATATCCTTATAGCCTGCATTGAAACGGCTTGGGGGATCTGCTTCCAGCAATTATTCAATGATTTTGCCAGTGTCAGTTTGATAACTGAAGGTCCGCCTTACATCAAATGAATGTTTGGAGCTTAAATTCAGCTCGAATAAGGCAATAATTCTGCCCTTTTCAATCATCTAAAAGCTCTTTTCTCTTCTGTATCACTGGAGAGTGGAAGTGCTGAGAGTGAAGTTACAAGCTCGTTGTTAGCCATCTTAAGGTCAAGTATTATATTAAAGAAGTGTGAGAATGATAACTCATTTAATGAACTATAGCAAGCACATATCTGGAGCACCGTATATAAATTACTCTTGATAATGTCTCTCTCTGTTGCATATACAGAGGTCAATGCAGCGCATATGCGCTTTTCTTATTATTGCATAGTGAGGAGGGTGGCGTACACTTTTGTCTAGGTACTGTCAACTGATAAGGGGGCAACTGGAAAGTTGGAAATTCCGAAGGGATTGATGGTAGCGCTGGGATGTTATGTAGAGTAGTTGATTTGATAAAGTTGACAGACACAGTTGTACATATGACTGCAGTGGAGGGATGCGCAAGTATCCAGATAGTACACAACTCTATCAGTTTTTGCCCTCTCGATGCCACCCCCAGGGCTCCCCCTCCAAGGAGATGTATGGACCCCACGCTCTTCGTTCGGGGTCCCTCAGGGAGCATGTGAGCAAGTGGCTGAAATAGCATATTCAAACTCACCCTAAAAGACCTCCGCAGTCGCCAGGACGCAATTTTCTACTTTGTGACAATACTAAGGCCCCTTACCCCGGTCGCGAGTGTCGCAAGGCATTGCCCCTGCCTCCGTCGCAAGCGCTTCTAGTCGTATTCGGGCCTGGGGTAACCTACAGTATTGCAGGTTACACGTATTCTGTCTCCCTCTTAACTGACTGTCGCACGGACTGTGCAACCTGCAATAATTTATCCGTAGGTACTACTAGTACTACTGTAGTACAAGCAATCCATCTATTTCTAATTGAGCTACATACCTTGGCAATGCGAGCATGTAGTCTCATAACCAGGGAACCACGTCCGGTTCCAGTTCGACACAGAATGTACAAGAATGACTACAGGCGACCCTGGCTATAATGAACCTCTTTTTAGTGAAAACCCGGTTAAAGAAAGTGCCCTCGCTATAGTGAAAACTGAAGAAATCGGTCGGAGTCTTGGCCTTCATTATAGCCAGGGTCACCTGTAGTTGCTTCATAACTATAGCCAGCTGCTTTCCCCAATTCGCAGGCGATCAATTTCTCCTCGTCCAAGTTTCTGCAAGGGACTGTTGCAATAGTGTAATCGCTCAGCCTCATTACCCCTCAACCTTAAAATTTAATGCAAGCAGAATGGGCCGGTACAACGTTAAATAGTGTCAACGCGATTCTCAGACTTTGCATGAAATTCTGGATTTGGCACTGCTAGAGGAATATGCCGCCAATTTGTAGCAGTGGTCGAAACCGAGACATCACGCTTCCTTGTTCTACTCTACGCAAAGCAGGGTATTAGGCAGGACAAATGACTGTTGGTATTTGGCTCCTTGGTAACGAAGCTGATGGGTATCGCCATCGCCTTGCCTTATCCCCGCCCATAGTAGGGACCACCAGGTGGCTGGTCTGCAGAACATACTCTTCATTATAGGCTTTCCACATGATCAAAGGCTTGAGGTTAAGAACAGTTCAAGAACGTTTATGACTTGCTTCACCCAGTCTAGCCTTCCCACTGCCGGCACCGGAGTTGCAAATTTAATGCCCTACGGGACCGCAGCGAAATCACCAGTATCCACTTGACTACCCTATACGCCCATCTAGTCCAAAAGCAATGTCCGATCCACTATCTATAGTTGCCTCAGTTGCCGGTCTTGTTTCAATCTCAGCAAAGATTATAAGCATGCTGAAGGATCTCTATGATTGTGGAATGCGAGCAAAGCAGGCACCAGAATCTATCAGTCATCTAATGGGAGAAATGCAAGATATGAGCATCATCTTCTGCCAGGTTCAGCAGTTCATTCTTGGGACAACTAGGATTGCAAACCAAAGCAGTTTAAAGATGGTGTCTATTCAACACCTCGTTGCAACTTTGAGTGGATGTGTTTTGATTGCTTCCAACCTGGATAAGTATCTGAGTGAAGTGGTGGGGGTTAGTGATTCCAGTTCCACGCAGCCTCCAGCACACAAAGCAAGCCGTCTACTTAAGAGAATTAAATGGGCACTGTGGAAGGAAGCAGAAGTTGCTGTCTTCATTGAGGACCTGCAGCGGCACAAGTTGAGTCTGAACTTGATGTTGGGTATTATTCAGTGGTAAGTTCAGAGTCCTATAACATAAATTCTATCAAGTTCTGTTGGCGGGGTGGGAGAGAGAGAGGTGCAGACAGCTGATCTGTTGCACAGCCATACTGCTGCAGAGGCTTCCGAAAAACTTGAAAGATTGCATGAAGCAGTTTATCAAATACTGGAATCCAACCATGCAATATCAATCCAACTACGAGAACTTATCAGCTGTCATGACTCTGAAATAAGTAAAGTCCAATCTTCAAAAATTCATCAACCTGAGGTTGCAAGCATACTACCCGCGAAACGCGATTTGCGGATATCATTATCCGCAATCAAGGATGACCAGGCCCTTGATGACAATGATGATACTGTATCATTCAGGACAGCAGCAACATCTCATAGCACATTCTCCTTGCGGTCTATACAATTAGTGCTACCATCGACATCATTTATGGATGAACTGAGGAGTTCAAGGCCTTACAGGCGAATCCAGAGGTGGAGCATAAGCAGCGATTCCTACACCACATTCTCTAGTACTAGCTCCACAAGAGGTTGCAGCTGGTCGATGCTTTCGGACATGAGCTTGGGTGATCTGACAGTTTCGGAGATCTCGGTAATTGTGCTGCCTATTTGCTTTTCTGATCTCTGGGACTCACAACCCTACCAAGTTCAAATACCCCGTCATTCAGCTGTTGGTCGCTACATATCACGCCAAAAATTGAAATGGTCTTCTCTGAGGGGCATCCATTATGCCATCCGAGGGGGCAATGAGAATGTTGTTCGAACTTTACTTACTTTAGGCACTAATATAGAAAAGAAGGATTCGAAAGGCCGAACACCACTTGCTTATGCTGCATCTCTAGGTCAAGAAAGCATCTGCAAATTACTGTGGGAAAGAGGAGCAAGTATCGAAGGGATAATCCACAGTGCAATTCAGGGGAGAAATGAAAATATTGTTCGAACTTTACTTGCTTTAGGAATAGATATAGAAGAGAAAGATTCAAAAGGCCGAACACCACTTGCTTACGCAGCATCTACAGATCAAGAAAGCATATGCAAATTACTGTTGGAGAGAGGAGCAAGCATTCAAGGGACTATACACGGTGCCATTGATGGGGGAAATGAGAATTTTATTCAGCATTTACTTTCGTTAGGAGTATATATAGAGGAGAAGAACTCAAAAGGTCTAACACCACTCGCTCATGCTGCATCTATGGGTTATGAGAATATCTGCAAATTACTATTGGAAAGGGGAGCAAACACTCAAGGGGTACTCCACATTGCCATTCATCAGGGAAATGAGAACGTTGTTCGAGATTTACTTGCTTCAGGAGCAGATATAGAAGAGAATGATTTAAAGGGCCTAACACCACTCGCTCATGCTGCATATATGGGTCATGAGAACATCTGCAAACTATTGTTGAACAGAGGAGCAAGCATGAAAGACATAATCCACAGTGCTATACTCAAGGGGAATGAAAATATGATTCGAATTCTTCTTCCTTTAGGAGTGGATATAGAGGAGAGGGATTTGCAAGGCCAAACACCACTCATTCATGCTGTATATATGGGTCATGAAAACATCTGCAAACTGCTGTTGGACAGAGGAGCAAACATGGAAGGGATAATACATGGTGCGATACTCAAGGGGAATGAGAATGTCATTCGAACTCTACTGGCTTTAGGAGCAGATATAGAGGAGAGGGATTCAAAAGGCCGAACACCACTTGCTTACGCAGCATACATGGGTCGTGAGAGTATTTGCAAATTATTGTTGGAGAGAGGAGCAAGTGAGGAAATGATAGCTTCCATTACTCCTCCAATCGACCTTACTCACAGTATTTATAATGCACTAAATAATGGAGACTGCAAGAACGTGGTACGATTACTGAGGAAATGGGCGCGAACATCGACGATGGACCACTTCGAATATGACATCTTTGCTGCAGGTGCTATGCCGTGGCAAAATATCAATTGCACGACTTTTGATTATGAAAGGGGTGGGTCGTTTCTCACGCGATAACCAGTGGTCAATAGTACATTGCGTGGGCATGTGGAGCAATCCCGATAAATTGGCAAAAATCCGGAAGTGAGGGGCATTGAATCTCATTAATGAGGGTACTGTGAGTGGCTTAACCCTACTCCATCGCAGGAGCAGCTTGCTAACACTTATAAGGATATTGATTGAGCATGGTACATCTCCAAATATCAAGAAAAATTGAGCGATCAACACCGTACAATATGGCAATGCACCATGGCTCGCTTGAAGTGGCATTATATCTATGGGCAGAACTTTCATCTGAAGAGTAGGCCAGGAAAACTCCTCCTCCAGCTGAATGGTACTGATTATTTTCTAATAGGAATCCTAGGGGATTGCTTTTTTTGATTTACATCCTGCTGGTTACTTTCCGTGGTTTTTGTGACTATAAGGTATCTCCATTTTTTTTCCCCTTTCATGGTATACTTGTTGTCCGGTTTTTCTAAGGGGATATTTTGTCGTAGTAGTGTATATGGGGTTGGAGGAAACATAAAATTTCAATGAGTACTGTACAAATAATTAATACACTGGCAACTATCGGAGGAGCTGTTCAAGCGGCCTTTGGAGAGGCTGCCGGAGCAGCTTCTGAAGGGCTGTTGGACGGAGTGGTGAGGCGGAGGGGGAAGCCGCTGAAGGGGATGCTAGAGAGGTTGTGTGAGAGGTGGTGGGGGGTAAGATTGAGAGCTGGTGGAGGGGAGTTCGATTGAGAGGTGAGGTGGAGGGTCCGAGATACTGCCGCGGCTGCTGGAGGGTGCAATTGAGATGTGGTGGGGGTCTACAACTGGAGGTAGAGTTAACTTTTTTAAACGGAACTCTAGCTTTGTTGTAGAGGCGGAGGGGCGTGGTGGGTTTTACGAGGCCTGGGTTTTTTGGGTCTACAGTACTGATCTATGCCTTTGCCGAAATGGAATGCTATTGTCTCTATTGATTGAGGTAACAGCAAGCGCCATGGAGATATAGAGAATCGATGCGATTCCAAGCTAGCGAGAGGGTTATCCAGCATCTTGAAAGTAAATAAATAATATGGATTGAAATGCCCCAGTTCCAGCGATGATCATTTTCGAGCTAAATCTCCAGCGAGGATCAATTGGGAGTTCAAACCGGTGTAGGAGGACAGCGCGGCTGAGTCCGGTAATCTATCAATTTTTATGTTATTATTATTGTAATTCTTATTCTATCCGGAATAAGAATTATTAAATAATAAAACATAAAATATTGATCAAATGTGTGAGTCGCGAATTTATTCGCTTCTTCGCGGATGATGAACTCGCTATTATTTCTTTTTAAAAATAAAAAAGTAGGAGCATTTCCAACCAAAACCGCAGCTAGTAGTAAGCGTAGTCATAGTCTGGTTGCACCGCGTAGTAGGAGATACTGGCTGTTCGGACGGGGGCGTAAGGTAGACTAGCACTAGCAGGCGAGTGCCGTATTCGGAAGTGCAAAATCTGGACAAGCCGGGTTCATTAAGTTTGGCTTCTACACGCTTGGTTTGACATTCTGATCCAGAACTGTCGACAGCGCCGGCATCAGGTCACAGCATTGTATCACGTGAGGGCATAAGTTCGAGGCATATGTGAGAGAGCTTGAATAGGAAGTCTGGAGACATGTACATAGATTCATCAGCTTATTCATTATATATCTCCTTACCCTGTAATACAATACGCTCACTGCTCACTGCACAGGATAATCCGCCTCCTAATAATTTGACCACTGTACAAGTCTTAAGTTTCAGCCTAGCGATAGAGCCGTAGTTCCCTACGCGCGCTCACACCAGGACAAATCGTTTTTAATATTTGCTTCCTATTTTTTTCCTGTGTGAATAGTAACGGGTACTCTATGCGCCAGAAACTGGCTAGTGGTCGCCTAGGCTGCGCGATGTTCCTAGGTTAAGCTATCCTCATACCTTGATATTGTGCCCACACCAGAAACTGGTGGATGATTCTTGGTTGTATTGCAGTGTTTGCTGCAATAATCTGACCGGAACACACTTATCCGTTTTCTAGGGAGAGTGGAATATGAGGTGACTGGAGATTACCGCATCAGGAAATGTGAACTCCGGAGAGAGGAAGCAAGGGGTAAAATGCATTCCTTCCTGCACTTCTGTTTGTTCTCAAGTACACAGATAACTCCGGCTACACTCGTTCCATCTCTAAGCTCCCAGACCGTCGCATGTACCAGCCGTGCTGCCCTCCCAAAACATTCTCAACGAAAAGCCCCACAAAATATCTGATTGGTCAAAAACTTTCAAATATCCTTCTCATCGGATTCGACTTACAAAGAACTCTGACGTACTTTGTCATATTAAAGCCACTTTTTGGCTGCATATTTTTATGCCGAACAGCCGTGGCGAACGCCCAGGAACATTACCGGTACATTCTGTGTGCGTCCCGAAGACAGGGGAGTTACTACCCATAACACCCGCAAATAAGACAGTGTTATACTCGGGGTCTGTGTAAGTGAGGGTCCCTAGGAAGTTATGTTCTTATTCGCGAGGTATGGTCTTAAAAGATATATTTTGCGGTGTTACAGATGAACTTGACCTGGTTCATACACGAGTACATATATGCAATTGTAATTACATAATCTGTGGAGACAATAAAAGTAAACACTACAAAAAGAGAAAAAGAAACACTTATCTGGCACATATGATACAGTACTCTCCAAACCTGAACTTCGGCATCCTCCATGCAGCTCGTACATGATTCGGCTTTCCTTTCACTAGTATAAAATTGCCATTGCCATCCCTGAATACGATTCGTCTGCTTAGAGCTTGAGGAATCGGTGTACCAGGTAAGCAGTAATTGGTGTTCCGTCAATATAGTTGATTTCGCGACACCTGGATCCCATCATGAGGAGGTAAGACCACAGCTATCGATGATTTTAATTCGCAATATTACCGAATATGGTAAAATAAAGCTAGGATTCAGCCATACGCCGGTACTTTTTTTTTTTTTTTTTAGCGAGTGGCTGCTGTAATATGAGGGCGCACCAGTTGGCTGTAAGAAAACATCTTTTTTTTTTTTTTTTATATCATTACAGACTGGCTTGCCGCCCCTGTGGGCTATGGCGAGAAGAGAAAACATCTTGCATGACTGCGATAACATGTCCTGTACATCGCATCAGCTCGTTAGTCCCTGATAGGGTCTTATTCAAGAGTATACTGAATGTTTAGCAGGGACAGACGTCATCTACGGTCTTATCTACGAGTATAGTCTTAATTTCCAGTTGCGGGTTATGCTGTAACCGTAGCAACTTCACACAGTTTGGTTCCCGACAACATAAACACATAAGTTTCCATATATCTGTGATAAAGGCATGTGGCCACGGGCAACACTTGGGATTGAACTAGGTGACTTCCACACTAGCCAATAGAATGTTTAATAGTTGTCCATATCCAGCTACAGCTCCCGGCAAATTCGCATAACTGTTTGCAGTATCAGTGTAACATTACAGCCTTCTGCTTGGCAACCACTTTGTACTGCGGACTGGCAAACCAAGACAATTATCAGGCGGAGTTTGTGACTCCAGGGCTGTATCAGGCTTTTAGCGCATCGCACAGCCCTGAGCCTGGAGAAAAGTGCAATTGGGAATTTGCTCCGTCAGGGATACTGTAGATTTTGTGTTTTGCTTATGAGTAAGGGATGGTACTTTAGTATAGGTATAGGTACGGTTCGCAGAATTGGTTTCTGTTTTCAGAAGTGAAAATTGGATGGAAGCTGACGCAGATAGATGGGTGTGAAAAGTGGTGGTTTCCAGAGGGGCAGCCCACAATCGTCAGGGCCAGGGGTCTAGCGTGTGGCCCGGTCGTCCCTGACGGCTGCCCTGGCGACTGTAGAATCCGCTTAATGGCTGACTGGCTACTCCATTGTGTAAAGCGGGGATAAGGCGAGGCACTTCTAGGTAAGGAATATTAGCGGCTGGTCCGCAGAGTAAGACGTCTTATTGACCTTCCTCACGAGCAGAGGCTTGAGGTTCAGAACAGTTCAAACGCCATTTAGGAATTGCTTCACACCAATCCAGCCTTTCTGTCGCCAGCACCGGGATTTCGAGATTTAATTTCCTCCAGCCAAGTCACACTCCCTGTACCAGAATCTGCTTTTCCTATACGTCCAACTAGTCCAAAAGCAATGTCCGATCCACTATCTGTAGCTGCATCGGTTACTGGATTAGTTGCGATCTCAGTAAAGATTATAAGCATGCTGAAGGATCTCTATGATTGCGGAGTACGAGCAAAGCAGGCACCAGAATCCATCAGTCGCCTAATGGGAGAAATGCAAGATGTGAATATCATCTTCTGCCAGGTTCAGCTATTTATTGCTGGGACAACAAAGATTCCAAACCAAAGCAGATTAAAAATGTTGTCTATTCATCACCTTGGCACAACTTTGACTGGATGTGTCTTGATTGCTTCCAATCTCGATAAGTATTTGAGTAAGGTGGTGGGGATTAGTGATCCCAGAAGCATACAGCCCCCAGCAAGTAACGCGAGCCTGTTCGAGAGGATTAAATGGGCAATGTGGAAGGAAGAGGAGATTGCAGTCTTTATTGAGGACCTGCAGAGGCACAAGTTGAGTTTAAGCCTGATGCTGGAGATTATTCAACGGTAAATTGAGAGCCCTAGAGCATTAACCTAATACCTCTGACTTCATTTGGGGGTGCAAAAACGCTGATCTCTTTACACAGCCATACAACAGCAGAGGCTTCTGAACGCCTTGGGAGATTGGAAGATACAGTTAATGCAATCTCAATCCAGTTGCAAGATTTTATCAGCCATCACAATCCTTCAAAGAGCGAAGTGATCGAGTCTTCGGAAGTCTATAATCAACCTAAGGATGCAAGCATACTACCTCCAAACGACGATCTCAGGGTACCATTATCCACAATTAAGGATGACCGGATCCCCGATGGCAATGATGACGCTGCATCAACCAGAACAACAGCAACATGACATAGCGCAATTTCCTTACAATCCTTTATGAACGAGTTGAGGAATTCAAGGCCTTACAAGCGGATTCAGAAGTGGGGCATAAATGACAGTGACGATCCTTTCTCCATATTGTCTAGCAGTAGCTCTACAAGAGGTTGTAGCTGGTCGATGATTTCGAATATGAGCCTGGGTGATCTGGACTCGATTTCTGAGATTTCAGTGATTGTGCTGCCTATTTATTTATCTGATCTCTGGGACTCACAGCCATACCAACTTCCTCATCAATCAGCTGCTGGTCGCTATAGATCACACCGAAAATTGAAGTGGTCTTCTCTGGGGGACATCCACTATGCTATTCGAGGGGGGAATGAGAAGCTTGTTCGAGCTCTTCTTACTTTAGGAACCGATATAGAAGAGAAGGATTCAAAAGGCCGAACGCCACTTGCTTATGCTGCATCTACAGGTCAAGAAAGCATCTACAAATTACTTTTGGAAAGAGGAGCAAGCATTGAAGGGATAATCCACAGTGCTGTTCATGAGAGAAATGAGACTGCTATTCGAAATATATTTGCTTTTGGAGCAGATATAGAGAAGAGTGAGGAAAATAGCAAATATCTATCTGGGACTACCCCATCACCGGCCACGCCCACTCCCGGAGCATCAGCGGCCGCTGGCGCCGACCAAGAAGTCACTCAGATAAAATATCCATATAGGGCTCAACTTATGAGGTGGAATTTGAAATGTCATTTCAGAAACTTGATATGGAAGAGATACCAATGGATGTGGAAGAGATATCAAATGATATTAAAGAGATATCAAGGACAGCCAATGGAGCAACTAGGATTGCGCCATCGAATTACCTAGCGGCCGCTAGTGCCGACCATGGGACTACCCCATCACCGGCCACGCCCACTCCCGGAGCATCAGCGGCCGCTGGTGCCGACCAAGAAGTCACTCAGATAAAATATCCATATAGGGCTCAAGCTAGGTATCCTTATGAGGTGGAATTTGAAATGTCATTTCAGAAACTTGATATGGAAGAGATACCAATGGATGTGGAAGAGATATCAAATGATATTGAAGAGATATCAAGGACAGCCAATGGAGCAACTAGGATTGCGCCATCGAATTACCTAGCGGCCGCTAGTGCCGACCAAGAAGTCGCTCAGCCTATAAAATATCCATATAGAGCTCGGGCTCTGTACTCTTATTAGGCGAATCCGGAGGATGCAGATGAAATATCATTCCAGAAACATGAAATTCTAGAGGTGTGGGATGCTAGTGGGAGATGGTGGCAAGCAAGGAAAGCCAATGGAGAAATTGGGATTGTGCCATCGAATTACCTGGTCCCGCTGTCATGATATTCTTTTCTTCTTTCATGGGAAATCCTTAAGTGGTTTTTTCATTATTGGTTTGGGATGGTCGGGGTATTGGATCGTCATTTTGTTGTTCAGGCTTTTTTTTCGATTACATACTTGGGTAATCCTCCTTTTGACCTTTTGCTCTTTGGCTGTGCTTTATTCCTTTTTTCTTTGGCTCTCACTTCTTTTTCTATGCATTGATGATTCTCTATTTAAGGAATATCAAAGGATGGTACGGATTACGAAAGCGTGAGGAGCAATCTTCAGTTGAGGGAAGCGGTTGAGGGAAGGAGGAATGTCCTGCCTTTGAGGCGTATGAAGCCCTGTTCAGATTCCATCAATCAACATTGCAAATCATTCATTCAAGCTCAATCAATTAATCCGACTTCAAAATGAAGGAGCGTTAGAGAAATTGTAAGAGATCAACGCAAAGCAACTTTTCTGTCCGCTTACGTTTTTCATGCATTCTCATACATAATACCGGAAAAAGATAAGCAGCCATTTTGTGGGCGAAAAGAGGAAGTTCAGACGTGATGATAAGTAAGAGGATTATTAAGCAGAGCGAAGCCCGAAAGGGCAGTCTCGCGGTATGCGACGTGGTAGAGGTGGTAGCAAGGAAGTGCAAGAGCGAATGCGACAGAGAGTGTCCGCATAGCGGTGAGGGAGGGAAGTACTCGCTTGTCTAGAAGTATTGGAACTGCTGAGTAATGCATGCATACCGGTACTATGCATACTAGCTAGTAAAATATGTATTCGGACATAGCGCATAATGTGCATTAGTACCCCTGTCCGAATAGATATTTTACTGGCTGGTATGCGGTTCTGGGTAAAATGCATACCAGTACCGTATGGGTAACGATGTGCACACCGGTAACGCTGGGCACCTTGGCGCCGGTTCTGCACCCTCCCCAACATCAAAATGTCAGGCATATCTCACAGAATATATTTCTAATATGTATGATGAATTAATTATAGACCATATTGACTGTGCTGATTCTGAATTTGAAGGGAAAAAAGTGAAAATGCTACTCCTACAGCACCTACAGTTGCCTTACCCCTCTACCTTATGAAATAACCTCCTCTAGCACCTACTAGCAATTACCAACTCACTGCAACGCTCTACCTACTCATGGAATAGTAAGAATGGTCGCAATGGTACTACAAGTGCTATATTACAATACATGAGTAGTAACAGCTTGAGATCTGTAATATAGCACTGTATGCTCCTGTAGCAAGAAATTGTGCATAACTAAGAAATTGAGCATTTTCCGGATGTGACAACAAAAAATTCCTGTGAGTGCAAATAGCTCTCAAGGGGGCTCAAATTGAAGCCAGAGCATGGTAGAATGCATGGAATTATCTTTCGCATATTTATTGAGCCAATTTTTAGGAGATGGGTAGTGACCTATTTGGTATATCCCAAATCCTATGCTAGACATACTCTGAGCTGCCAAGTGTCAATGATCCTGCCTGAGATCTTATTTATCTTGACATATACTCTATTACCTATTCTGAGGAAGCGTAGGTAGTTTGGTCGTGTTTGGCCATGTCATGGGGTCATCATGGCTATAGAGTAAGTAGCCGGCCTATGTTAGTTAGGTATGCCACACCGTGACTAGTTTTCAGCTACCCAAAACTACTAGCAGCTGTTATAAAATATCTTCTTCTATATATCGTTATATTTCTAGCTTTAGAGAGTATCTACGCATCAATTGTACTCTACAACAGTGCAGTACTAATATGTACCTGCATAACCGACAATATACTATTGATATGACAGCCCCACTCTAGATATTAATCTAGATACCTATAGTTTGTGCTGGTTTCGAGGCTGTGTACAGCTCATATAGCACTACATGATGCTGGTGATGCAATTATTACTGTTGAATACCGTATTTATGTGATGCTGTATATCTGATATATCTGACATATGCAGGCTGCTCACTCTACGGTCATAGCGGCTCCTTGACATTGCCAAACTTGCTATACTTCCTCAGAATAGGTAATAGAGTATATGTCAAGATAAATAAGATCTCAGGCAGGATCATTGACACTTGGCAGCTCAGAGTATGTCTAGCATAGGATTTGGGATATACCAAATAGGTCACTACCCATCTCCTAAAAATTGGCTCAATAAATATGCGAAAGATAATTCCATGCATTCTACCATGCTCTGGCTTCAATTTGAGCCCCCTTGAGAGCTATTTGCACTCACAGGAATTTTTTGTTGTCACATCCGGAAAATGCTCAATTTCTTAGTTATGCACAATTTCTTGCTACAGGAGCATACAGTGCTATATTACAGATCTCAAGCTGTTACTACTCATGTATTGTAATATAGCACTTGTAGTACCATTGCGACCATTCTTACTATTCCATGAGTAGGTAGAGCGTTGCAGTGAGTTGGTAATTGCTAGTAGGTGCTAGAGGAGGTTATTTCATAAGGTAGAGGGGTAAGGCAACTGTAGTGCTGTAGGAGTAGCATTTTCACTTTTTTCCCTTCAAATTCAGAATCAGCACAGTCAATATGGTCTATAATTAATTCATCATACATATTAGAAATATATTCTGTGAGATATGCCTGACATTTTGATGTTGGGGAGGGTGCAGAACCGGCGCCAAGGTGCCCAGCGTTACCGGTGTGCACATCGTTACCCATACGGTACTGGGTAAGCAGTTCGTGAAACATGCAGTCGAACGGATCCTCTTGCACCGGTACCACTTTCAATACTGTTCGATAAAATCACCAAAAAAGCAACAAAGTAATGAAAAAATATGAAAAAATATCAAACTGCATAAATAAACATCAAGTTTTCCATATTAATGTGGGAGAGAGGAGCAAGTGTAGACAGGGATAATCCACAGTGCCATTGATGGAGGAATAGCCAAGATTTACTCACTTCAGGCGCAGATATAGAGGAGAGGGATTCAGAAGGCC
Organism: Kalaharituber pfeilii; assembly: GCA_015179045.1. Classification (NCBI taxonomy): domain Eukaryota; kingdom Fungi; phylum Ascomycota; class Pezizomycetes; order Pezizales; family Pezizaceae; genus Kalaharituber; species Kalaharituber pfeilii. Next base: position 69,294 of record WHUZ01000060.1, on the reverse strand, counting down.
AAACACCACTCACCCATGCTGTATCTATGGGTCATGAGAGTGTTTGCAAATTACTGTTGAAGAGAGGAGCAAGCATAGAAGGGATAATTCATGGTGCCATTAAAAGGAGAAACAGGAATATTGTTCGACCCCTACTCACATTAGAAGCAGATATAGAGCAAAAGGGATTCAAATGGCCTAACACCACTTTCTTATAGTACATATAGGTGCTGTGAAGACATCTGCAAATTATTATTGGAGAGAGGTTCAAGTGAGGAACTGATAGCTTCTATCACTCCTCCAACCAACCTTACTGGCTGCATTTATAATGCATTGGATAATAACTCTGAGACTGTAGTACGATTTCTGATCGCAATGGGTGCAGATATCGAGGAGCAATGCCCCACCAAGTGGAATATGACTTCGAAGGCAAAACAGCAATTGCAAGACTCTTGATTGAGAACGGTGCAGATCTTTTTGCACGTGATAATGACCAGTGGACAGCAGTACATTATGCAGTTTGCGGGAGCGATCCTGAGATGTTGACAGAAATCCTGGAACGAGGAGCATGCCAGCTCATCAATGAGGGCAATAACCAAGGACTCACCCCTCTCCACCTAAAAACAAGCACCCACTCTCTCACACTTACAAAGATATTGATTGAGCACGGTGCATCTCCAACAATCCAGGATAAGAATGGAAAAACCCCGTATGATAAGGCACTGCATTATGGTTTTCATGAGGTGGCGGGATATCTGTGGTCTCAACTTTCACCAGAAGAGCAGGCTGAGAAAACTCCTCCACCAGTGGATTGGTACTGATTATAGTCTAACGTGAACCCTGGGGGATTGTACTTCAATTTACGTCTTTTATTGGTTATTTTTTCCTTGCTCTTTGTATTATGTGACTATCATGTATCTTTTTTTTTTCTCTTTTTTGTTCCTTCCATGTTGTGCTTGTTTTGTGCTGCTTTCCTAGGACCCATTGTAGCAGTATAGGGACAGGATTGGTTTCTCGCTAGCACCATGAATGTACCAATAGCATTTTCCGGAAGGGGGAGGGCAGCTTCATGGGCCCCAGAGGAAAATGAAGGGAATAGCTTTAATATAGCACATCGGCGAAGCTTGACAAGATCTGGCAATCCAAACGGCGTTGTGTAAGTGGTGTCGACGGGATACCCGCTGCCTCTGCCGCAAGGAATGAGTTCTACTCTATACTATTATGTCCGCTACATAAATTCCAAGTACAAGTACACGTATATACAGACTAAACACAATTGCCCTATATACCGTCAGAATTTTGGCGCCACGCCGCCAGCAAATGCCTCCCCTCCCTCCCCACCCGGTGTTCTTTTTTTTTTTTTTTTTGCGCAGTAACGTAACCTCCCTTTTGGAATTCACCGAACAGCTCAGCCAGGCATTCCTCCGCTCCCATATTTATAGACCAAGTCCCGTCTGAAGCCCCCTTGCAAGTTCAAGCCCCCATGTTTCCACCAATTGGTCAAGAAAGATGCCATTGGTATCAACTTCAATGGGTATAAACATCGATAAACCGCCGGACAAAAAGAAAAAATAAATACAACAGAAGCACATGGGCGTAGTTGACCTACCAACGAGCAATTTGTGTTATCTATGGAGCTATAGAAGGGACGTCGGAGTGGCTGCGGGAGCAACTTTGGAGAGGGGGGGTAGTGAGACGGAGTGAGAGGGCGGGGCAGTAGGATAGTGGGACCAGGTGGTAGGAGGGGGATGCTGAGAAGCTGGCTGGAGAGACCCTCGGAGGTACCGTCGGAGGGCTGCTGGTTGGGTGCGATTGAGAGGTGGAGGGGGTCGCTGCATTAGAGATGTGGTGGGGGAGAAGGATGTTGTTGCGGCTACTGAGGGGAGATGTGGTGCTGGAGGGTTCAAGAGGAGGTGAAATTGTTAGCTTTTCGAACCGACCTATAGCTTAGTGTCGGGGGCGGGGGGAGGCGGGGGCATGTGATGGATTAAGAGGCGAGGGGTTTGTCTAAGGTACTTCTGTGAATGCCGTTGTCTCTGGTGATGGAGGTAATAACAAGCGCCATGGAAACGTCCCGTGGAGTGGTATAGAATTTCGAATTTCCAAGCTGGAGAAGAGGGTAATCCACCATCTTAAAAGTAAATAAGGTAGACTATAATGCTCTAGTTCCACTGCAGATCAATCGGGAATTGGAACCGGGGCAACTTGCTTTCTATTGTCTTAATTTTAATCGTACGGTATTCATGCAGTCGCTGGAGGCTTGCTAGTGGCCTTTGCAGCAAGAATTATGTATGTACGCCGACACAGAAGGCGTCTTCCTGCATATTTTTAACTATTCCCAAAACCCATGCCTACATTTGACTCAAGGTGGCGCCGCAGCCCCCCCGATTGGAAGGGTTGACGGTCGCGGATATGAGGTGACTGATTACTACATTAGGGAATGTGAACTCTGGAAGGAGGGGGTGAGGGAGAAGCTGGATTGCTACTTCTACTGTACTTAGACTTCTTCCTGTACACAGATTTCCCAAGAAGTTATTTAACGCGCTGTTGTCACTCCGATCATAGTTTCGCCAGCACAGTATAGCTACCTAACCCCCACATGTGCACAGCCTTCCCCACAACTCACAACGAAATGAAGAACCACAAAGTTTTTCGAACTGATGAGAGACAATTTAGATATCTTCTACATCGGATCCACTTAAAAAAGGAAATTCTGACCTCCTTTGTTGTAATGAAGCTCTTTTATGGTTCCATATTCTTGTACCGAATGGCTGACACAGCAAATAGCCCGGAACATTATATTTTCTACACTTTGCCCAAAAGCATGGGAATTGCTTGAATCGCAATAGTTTGGTTGCCACAAGTACACATAAAAGTTGCTATATCTAAGTGATAATGGTACCAGAACGCTGGAGTACCATGGGGATACAGGCTGGACAATACGGGGGATAACACCCCTGTGAAGCACTGCGTACGCAGACCCTGAGTTCTATACTGGCCTATAGAATATTCCGTAGTTGTCTATACCCAGCCACAGCCCCCCACCCCACTTTGCATAACTGTTTGCAATATCAAGGTGCAACCTTTCAGCCTTGCGAGAAGCCAACAGCGGTGTAACGCTAGCCAACAACAAAAAGCATTAGGCTGACTAGGTACTCCATAAGGAAAAGCGGAGGTGAGGCGAGACAACAGAAGGGATTATTCTTAGTAACGAATATGGTAGAATACCTACAGTAGCTTACTTGTCTGCAGAGCATACTCTTCATGATAGTTCAGTGCTTGAGTTTCAGAAAAGTTCAAACCAGAATCCGCTTGACTACCCGATACATACTCCAACTCGTATACCAAAAACAAAACAATGTCCGATCCACTCTCAATAGTTGCCTCAGTCGCTGGTCTTGTTTCAATCTCAGCAAAGATTATAAGCATGCTGAAGAATCTCCATGATTGCGCAAAGCAGGCACCAGCATCCATCAGTCGCATAATGGAAGAAATGCAAGATATGAATGTCATCTTCTGCCAGGTTCAGTTATTTATTGCTGGAACAACCAAGGTTGCAAACCAAAGCAGGTTAAAAATGCTGTCCATTCACCATCTTATTGCGACTTTGAGTGGATGTGTTTTGATTGTTTCTAACTTGGAAAAGTACCTGAGTGAGATGGGGGTTAGTGATCCCGACTCCATGCAGTCTCCAGCAAACAAAGCAACCCTTTTGTTTGAGAGGATTAAATGGGCACTATGGAAGGAAGCAGAGATTGCAGTCTTTATTGAGGACCTGGAGCGACACAAGTTGAGTTTGAATTTGATGCTAGGAATTATTCAGTGGTAAGTTCAGATCTATAGTATTAATTCTATTATGTTTCCTTAGGAGTGAGGTGGGGGAGAGAGAGAGGGAGGGGGAGGTCACATAGATAACTAATCTCTTGTATAGTCATACCGGTGCAGAGGCTTCCGAAAAACTCGAGCAATTGCATGAAGTGGTTTTTCAGATATTGGAATCAAACCATGCAATCTCGATCCAGTTACGAGAGCTCATCAGCCGTCAGGACCCTGCAATAAATCAAGTCCAGTCCTCAGAATCCGATAATCAAGCCAAGGATGCAAGCACACTACCTCTAAAAGACGATTTCCAGATAGCATTATCCTCATTCAAGGATGACCAGGTACCTGATGATAATGATGATGCTGCATCATTCAGAACTGCAGCAACATCTCATAGCACATTCTCCTTGCGGTCCATGCGGTCCATGCGATCCATGTGCTCTATGAAATTGATGCTGCCATCATTTATGGATGAACTCAAAAATTCAAGACCTTATAGGCGAATCCAGAGGTGGGGCATAAGCGATGATTCTCACTCCACATTCTCTAGGAATAGCTCCTCAAGAGGTTGTACCTGGTCAATGCTTTCAGACATGACCTTGGGTGATCTTGACTCAATTTCGGAGATCTCAGTAATTGTGCTACCTATTTGCTTATCTGATCTCTGGGACTCACAGCCATACCAAGTTCCTCTTCATTCAGCTGCAGGTCACTACAGATTACGCCAAAAATTGAAATGGTCTTCTCTCGGGGGCATCCACTATGCCATTCGCCAGGGGAGTGAGAATGGTGTTCGAACTCTACTAGCTTTAGGAACAGATATAGAGGAGAGGGATTCAGAAGGCCAAACACCACTTGCTCATGCTGCATCTATAGGTCATGAGAGCATTTGCAAATTACTGTTGGAGAGAGGAGCAAGGATTGAAGGAATAATTCACAGTGCTATTGATGGGAGAAATGCGAATTTTGTTGAAGATTTACTTGCTTTGGGGGCAGATATAGAGGAGAGAGATTCAGAGGGCCGAACACCACTTGCTCATGCTGCATCTTTAGGTCATGAGGGCATTTGCAAATTACTGTTGGAGAGGAGAGCAAGGATTGAAGGAATAATTTACAGTGCAATTGATGGGAGAAATAAGAATATTGTTCAAGATTTACTTGCTTTTGGGGCAGATATAGAGGAGAGAGATTCAGAGGGCCGAACACCACTTGCTCATGCTGCATCTTTAGGTCATGAGGGCATTTGCAAACTACTGTTGGACAGGAGAGCAAGGATTGAAGGAATAATTTACAGTGCTATTGATGGGAGAAATAAGAATATTGTTCAAGATTTACTTGCTTTTGGGGCAGATATAGAGGAGAGGGATTCAGAGGGCCGAACACCACTTGCTTATGCTGCATCTTTAGGTGATGAGGGCATTTGCAAATTACTGTTGGAGAGGAGAGCAAGGATTGAAGGAATAATTTACAGTGCTATTGATGGGAGAAATAAGAATATTGTTCAAGATTTACTTGCTTTTGGGGCAGATATAGAAGAGAGGGATTCAGAGGGCCGAACACCACTCGCTTATGCTGCATCTTTGGGTGATGAGGGCATTTGCAACTTACTTTTGGAGAGGGAAGCAAGTGAGGAAGCAATAACTTCTATTACTCCTCAGATCGACCTTACAGGCTGCATTCATAAGGCACTGGATGGTGACTGCAACACTGTGGTGCGATTGCTGATCATGATGGGTGCAGACATCGAGGAGAAATGCCCAACCAAGTGGAATATGACACCTTTGCTCCAGGCACTATACTACAGAAAAGCAGCAATTGCAAGACTATTGGTTGAGAAGGGGGCAGATCTTTTTGCCTGTGATGATGACCAGTGGACAGTAGTTCATTGCGCAGTTCGCTGCAATGATCCTAAGATGTTGACAGAAATCCTGCAGCAAGGAGCATCGAAGCTCATCAACGAACGTGGACTGGGAGGCACCCCGCTCTACTTCAGCCTGAACTCTCTCACACTTACAAAGATATTGATTGAGCATGGTGCATCTCCAAACATTCAGAATAAGAACAAAGAAACACCGTATGATATAGCACGGCGCTCCTACCCTCTCGAGGTGGCGGTATATCTTTGGTCTCAACTTTCACCTGAAGAGCAGGCCCGTAAAAGTCCTCCACCAGCAGGATGATTCCCTAATACAATCCCGGAGGATCTTTTCTTTTTAATTTACATCTATTTTCCTTGGTCGTTGTATTATGCGGCTATCATGTATCGCTTTTTTCTTTTCTGTTCTTTTCGTGGTGTACTGGTTTTTTTGTCATGTTTTCTTTCCTAAGAGAATAACTCTGTGCAGCTATAGTAGTATATATAGACAGGATTGGATCCCGCTAGCAATATGAATGTAATAGCATTTTCCCCAAGAGGCAGGCCAGCCTCATTGGGCCCTAGAGGAAAATGAAGGAAACAGGGACCCCGCCAAATCTTGACACGATCTTATAACCCAAACGGTATTGCCTGCATGCAGTGGGATAGCTGCTGCAGCAATGAACGAAATAGTACTACTAGCTAGGACGCCCACTATATATATGAGCAAGTATGTATATACGGAATAGGTATGTACGATTGCCTTATACCCCACAGAATTTTGGCATAACGCCACTAGCAAGTGCCTTCCCCCCCTGCCCCGATGTGTTCCTTTTCCGCAGTAACAAAACCTCTTGCTCTGGAATTCACGCACAGCCCAGCCAGGCTTTCCTCCGCCGACCATATGTAGTATATCTAAAGCCCTTTGTGCCCACCCGCAAGTTTAAGCCCCAATGTATCCACCAGTTGATCAAGAAAGATGCCATTGGTATCAAACTTCAATCAGTGCTGTAAAAATAATTAATAACCTGCTAGACAAAACAATAAAATACCACAAAAGCATATCGGAGTAGTCAATAAACCAAGGACTATAAATCTTGTATTGTCCGAGGAACCATTGGAGCGGCGATCGGAGCGGCCGCTGGAGAAGCTGCTGAAGGAGATGCTGGAGGGGTTGTGAGACTGAAAGGTGGCGGAGGGGGTCATTGAGAATTGGTGGGGGAGTTGGGGGATGCTGTTGCGCCTGCTAGGAGGGGTGCGATTGAGAGGTGGTGATGGTGCGATACATTAGCTCCCTCCCCACGGAGTTCACATTTCCTGATGTAGTAATCTCCAGTCACGTGCACCTCATATCTGCGACCGTATACCCTCCCAATCACAGTGCGAGGGCTTCGCCGACACTTTGGATCAAACGTAGGCATAAGATCAATGCTTATGAGGATAGTGTAATCGGGAATACGCCTCCTGTGTCGGCATATATATTCCGCCCCCAGAGCATAGAAGACCACTAGTGCGAGTGCATGAACACCCATACCTATCAAACCAAAAAATAAAAGAATAGGAAGCAAAAAATTAAAAACGAGTTGCCCTGGTTCCAGGCCCCAATTGATTGCCACTGGAAATCTAATTCCCCAAACGATCATCACTAGCTGCATTCATAAGGCACTGGAGAGTGACTGCGACACTGGTACAATCGCTGATTATGATGGGTGCGGACAGCGAGGAGCAATGCCCAACCAAGTGGAAGATGACACCTTTGCTCCGGGTACTATTCAGCAGCAAAACAGCAATTGCAAGACTCTTAATCAAGAAGGGAGCAGACCTTTTTCCATGTGATGATGACCTGATGACAGTATATTTCGCAGTTGCCGGAAAAGATCCCAAGATGTTGACAGAAATCCTGGAGCGAGGAGCATCGAAGCTCATCAACAAAGGCAGCATTACAGGCAACACCCCACTCTATATGCAGGAAAGCATCAAGTCTCTCATGCTTACAAAGATATTCATTGAGCATGGTGCATCTCCGAACATCCAGGATGATTTTAGAAGAACTCTATCACTGCATCATGGCTCTCTCGAAGTGGTGGTATATCTTCAATCACAACCTTCACCTGAAGAGCAGGCCTGGAAAAGACCTCCACCAGCGAAAGGGTACAGATGATTCTCTAATATAAACCCTGGGGATTGTTCTTTTTTAATTTACGTCTTTTGCTGGTTATTTTTCCTCGCTCTTTGTATTAAGTGACTGTCATGTATCTTTTTTCTTTCTTTTTTGTTCCTTTCATGGCGTGCTTGTTCTTGTCCCATTTTCCTAAGGAGGTACTATGTAATAGTATAAAGAAACTGGCACGGTTGGTTTCCTGCTAGCAACGTTAATGTATCAATAACACTTTCCGGAAGCGCCAGGGGAGACTCGTGTGCCCGTGGAGGAAAATGAATGGGACAGCTTTATTGTAGCATATTGTCAAAGCTTGAAAGATCTGATCACAACCCAAATGGAATTGCCTGCATGCGGTGACTTGGGATACCCGCTGCAAGGAACGAATTGATACTCGTATGTCTATACACCTAGGAGTATTGCTTGGAAATACTCCAGTAGCATCAATTCGAGAGGAGCAAACTGAAATTGCCATTGCATTGGGGATTCATAGTGAAGTTGATGATAATGATAGTAAACTGAGGTTCATCTATCTCGTGGAGTTCTATTGTCTTGTGGTCTTGGGGCTACTTCCCCTTGTTGGTTTGAATTCCACCCTACAGGGTTAGGAGAGAAAATAGGATTGAGGATCCCAGTTCGATCCCAACCTAGCGAAGATGGTTGCCCAGCATCTTGAAGGTAAATAAGAGGGACTGTAATACTTTGGCTCCTGCGAGGATCATTTGATAGATTTCTAGCGAGGATTAACTAGGAGTTGGAACCGGGACAATTCACTACTAAGGTTTGTTTTGTTTGGATGATACGGGTATTCAAATACTCGTTGGAGACCCACTAGTGGTCATCTATGCTATGCGCCGGCGCAGGAGGCGTGTACCCAGCTTAAGCTATCCTTATAAGCTTGATCTTGTGCAAGCGTATGGGAGGAGCCGACGTTGAACGCCATCGCACTGCGCCGCAATTGGGAGAGGTGACAGAAGATTACTACATCAGGAACTGTCAACCTGGATCGGGCGAGGGATAAGCTGGATTGCTACCTCTACTATACTTACACTTCTTCCTGTACATAGCTTTTCATAGCAGTTATTTAAACGTGCTGTTCACTCCGATCGTATTAGAAACTTTCGCCAGTATATTATCTCCAGCTACACCCATTCCACCTCCAACGCTATAGCTACCTGGCCCCCACATGTACCAGTTGCACCGCCTTACTCACAAAACTCCCAGCGAAAAGAAGTACCACAAAGTTTTTCTAGTTGGTGAGAGAAAATTTAGATATCCTGCTGCATCGGATCTGCTTATAAAAGGAAAATCTGACCTTCGCCGTGACGGTCATGTTGGTTTTCCATATTCTTGCGCCGAATGGTCGACATAGCAAATGGCCCAGAACATGATATTTTCTACACACTCTCTCCCTGAAGGCATTGGGAATTGCTTGCATCACATAAAAAGTTTGGTTGTCGCAAGTAAACATATAAGTTCATATATTTAAGTGACAATGCTACCAGAGTGCTGGAGTACCATGCGGATACTCCGTACAGGCCTGGACAATGCGAAGTGCTGCCTTCGCCGACCATGGGTTCTATGCTGGCCTATAGAATATTCCGTAGTTGGCTAGCCACAGCCCCCACCCACTTTGCATAACTCTTTACAAAGACCTTTCGCACGAAGCTCTACCAGTAGAGCTTCCCGACCCCTGCTGTACCCCTCTAGTTGATGAAGTGTGGCGTAGCGGAAACTCTAGCGAAAAGCTTCACTCCCCAATTCAAGCTCTACAAATTTGAACCTCAAATATCTCAACAACCACGATAGCTATGGCAAAGCGAAAGATCCTGGAAGCTCAAATAATTAACTACTGAGTTTTGAGTAGGACACTGGGTGTGTGGCTGCTTCTGTTGGCACTGAAGTTACAAGTGCAAAAGTGGAGCTTATGATCGATAACCAGTACCTCCGGTGTCGCATTGCAAACCTGAAGCTCCAGAGCTGATGCGAAGGGCCCTTTGACACTCTAGAGCTTACAACCCTGGTTTCTCGGCATTTGGAAAGCTCTAAAGCTTCTTGCGAAAGGTCTCTAATATCATAGTGCAACCTTTCTGCCTTGCTGTGTAACACTGGCGACAAGGAATACATTAGGCTGACTAGGTACTTCATAAGGGAAAGCGGAGGTGAGACGAGGAATATGGTAGGATTAATAGCTTGCTTGTCAGCAGGGCTTACTCTTCATGATAATTCAGTTTATGAGCCTTCCTCATTATAAGAGTGTGAAATTCATGACAGTTCGAACACCATTTAAGAATTTCTTCACGCCAGTCTAGCCTTTCTTTCGCCAGCGCCCGAATTTTAAGGTTTACTACTGGAAAAAAACACAGCCACACACTCTTTTCAAAATCCGCTCGACCACCCTATATGTCCAACGCGATGTCCGATCCACTATCTATCGCTGCTTCAATTGCTGGCCTTGTTGCAATCTCAGCAAAGATTGTAAGCATGCTGAAGGATCTCTATGATTGCGGTGTGCGAGCGAAGCAGGTACCAGAATCTATCAGTCACCTAATGGAAGAAATGCAAGATATGAGTATCATTTTCTGCCAGGTTCAGCAGTTCATTCTCGGAACAACTAAGGTTCCAAATCAAAGCAGATTAAGGATGTTATCTATTCACCACCTTGTTGCAGCTTTGAGTGGATGTGTTTTGGTTGCTTCCAACTTGGAAAAGTATCTGAGTGAGGTGGTGGGGATTAGCGATCCCAGAAGCATACAGGCCCCAGCAAGTAATGCAAGCTTGTTCGAGAGGATTAAATGGGCACTGTGGAAAGAAACAGAAGTTGCAGTATTTATTGAAGACCTGCAGTGGCACAAGTTGAGTTTGAAATTTATGTTGGGGATTATTCAGTGGTAAGTTCATATCCTACAACATTAATTCTATCATGTTACCTTGCGGGATGGTGGTGGTGGTGGTGGTGGCGGCGGTGGAGGCGGTTGGGGGGGGTCGGAGGGCTGCAGACAGCTGAGATCTTGAATAGTCATACCGCTGCAGAGGCTTCCGAAAATCTCGAGAAATTACATGAATTTGTTTTTCAGATATTGGAATCGAACCGTGCAATCTCAATCCGGTTACGAGAACTCATCAGCCGTCAGGACCCTGCAATAAGTGATGAAGTCAAGCCTTCAAAATTCGATAATCAAGCTAAGGATGCAAGCATACTACCTCCAAAAGATGACTTCCAGATACCATTGTCCACGATCAAGGATGACCAGGTGCCTAATGACAATGATGATGCTGCATCATTCAGAACAGCGGCAACGTCTCGTAGCACATTCTCCTTACGGTCCATGCGATCCATGCGATCCATGCACTCCATGCGATTGTTGCGGCCATCATTTATGGATGAACTCAAAAATTCAAGGCCTCACAAGCGAATCCAGAGGTGGGGCATAAGTGACGATTCTTACTCCACATTTTCTAGCAGTTCCACTATATGTTGTAGCTGGTCTATGCTATCAGACGTGACCTTGGGTGATCTTGACTCAATTTCGGAGATTTCAGCGATTGTGCTGCCTGTTTGCTTATCTGACCTCTGGGACTCACAGCTCTACCAAGTTGAAGTTCCACTTCATTCAACTGCTGATCGCTATGGATCACGTCAAAAATTGAAATGTTCTTCTCTCAGGGGCATCCACTACGCCATTCGCCTAGGGAGCGAGAATGTTGTTCGAACTCTACTAGCTTTAGGAACAGATATAGAGGGGAGGGATTCAAAAGGCCTTACACCACTTGCTCATGCTGCATTTAGGGGTAATGAGAACATTTTTAAATTACTTTTGGAGATGGGAGCAAGTGAGGAAGCAATAACTTCTATTACTCCTCAGATCGACCTTACAGGCTGCATTCATAAGGCACTAGATAGTGACTGCAACACTGTGGTACGATTGCTGATCATGATGGGTGCAGACATCGAGGAGAAATGCCCAACCAAGTGGAATATGACACCTTTGCTCCAGGCACTATACTGCAGAAAGGCAGCAATTGCAAGACTATTGATTGAGAAGGGGGCAGATCTTTTTGCCTGTGATGATGACCAGTGGACAGTAGTTCATTGCGCAGTTCGCTGCAATGATCCTGAGATGTTGACAGATATCCTGCAGCGAGGAGCATCGAAGATCATCAACGAGCGTGGACTGGGAGGCACCCCGCTCTACTTCAGCCTGAACTCTCTCACACTTACAAAGATATTGATTGAGCATGGTGCATCTCCAAACATTCAGAATGAGAATAAAGAAACACCGTATGATATAGCACGGCGCTCCTACCCTCTCGAGGTGGCGGTATATCTTTGGTCGCAACTTTCACCTGAAATGCAGGCCTGGAAAAGTCCACCAGCGAGATGGTAAAGATGATTCTCTAATAAGATCCTGGAGGAATGAGAATTTTTTTTCATTTACATCTTTGCTGCCTATCTTCCAAGTTCTTTGTATTATGTAACACTCATGTATCTCTTTTTTCTTTTTGTCCCTATCATTGTGTGCTTGTGTTCGGTCCTGCTTCCGTGGAAACTGTGTAGTAGCATATATGGATATGATTGTTTTCCTACTAGCAACATTAATGTAACAATAGCAGTTTCCGGAAGGGGCAGGGCAGTCTCATGGGATTTTTGGAGCAGAATAACGTGAATAGCTTTAATAGCACACCGTTAGATCTTGACACGATGAATTCGACGGGATAGTTAGTCGCTGCTGCAAGTGAAATGATACTGGTACATCTGCTACATACAAGTAAACGAACAAGTATATGCAGAGTAAGTACTGGTAATATGTACAATTGCCATATATCCACAGAATTTCGGCACAACACTGCCAGCAAATGCGCCCCCCTGGTGTTTTTTCTTTTATCGTGCTAACAAAACCCCTTTCTCTGGAATTCATGCCTGCTCAGTCAGGCTTTCCTCCGCCGACCATATTTATTATATCTAAGACCCCCTTGTGCCCACTCGCAAGTTTAAGTCCCCACGTATCCGCCAATTGATCAATAAAGATACCATTGGTATTAAACTTCAATGAGTGCTGTAAAAATAATTAATAAACTGCCAGACAAAACAATAATAAAATACCACAAAAGTACGTCGGAGTAGTCAACGAACGATGGACTAGAAATTTGGTATTATCCGAGGAAATATTGGAGTGAGTGGCCATCGGAGAGGCCGCTGGAGAAGCCGCTGAAAGGAGGGGTTGTGTGACTGAGAGGTGGCGGAGGGGTCTTTTTTTTTTTTTTTTTTTTTTTAATATCATTACTCGCGTGCCGCCCTATGGGCTATGGCGAGGTCTAGTTACATCAAAACAAAGTACAAGTACGGAAAAATAGAAGTAAATCTCCCGGGCTAACCCCTCGCCCATTCCAAGATACCTATCACTCCCCGAAGGCCCTCCCCTTCATCTTGGGAGAGGTGGCGGAGGGGTCATTGAGCATTGTTGAAGGAGTTGGGGGATGCTGTTGCGGCTGCTAGGAGGGGTGCTCTTGAAAGGTAGTGATGGTGGGGAGAGGGTATTCAAGAGGCGGTGGAGTTGTTAACTCTTTGAACTGATCTATATAGCTTGGTGCTGCGGACGGGGGAGGAGAGGAGAGAGGTATCGACTTCCGTGCACTGATCTACGCTTTGGTCAGCATAGAATGCTAGTCATGGGGTATCAACAAGTGCCATGGAGAGGTGCAGAAGTCAGGTCCCTAGGCCGATTTCGAGCTGGTGAAGAGGATTATCGAGCATCTTAAAAGTAAAGAAGATGGGTGATAATGTCCTGGTTTTAGCAACGATCGTTTGGGAATAATGATAGATTTCTAGTGACAATTAATTGGGACTTGGAACCGGGGCAACTTGTTTTTGATTTTGCTTCCTATTCTTTTTTTTTTTTTTTTTTGGTTTGATGGGTACGGGTGTTCATGCACCGCGCTGGGGGGGGACGGGGGGGGGATATATACGCCGACACAGGAGGCATATTCCTGAATTAAGATATCCTCATAAGCATCGATCTGATTTATGCCTACATCTGATCCAAGGTGCCGGCGAAGACCGCGCACTGCGATTGGGAGGGTGGACGGTCGCAGATATGAGGTGACTGGAGACTACACATCAGGAAGTGTGGACTCTGCAGGGAGGGGGGTAGGTGTAAAATGGATCCCTGCCCTACACTTACAAGCAGACTAGTTCGCGTACAGCTGCACACTATCTGCAGCTACACTTGTTTCACCGCTAGGCTACCGGCACCAGATCTCCACATGCCCCTGTCACGCTGCCGCAACATCTTCAATGAAAAGTAGCCTCACGAAGTTTCTATCATATTTGGTATGGTTGCATGTCCTTGTGCTACATGGAGAACTGTCCGGAACATACCGGTGCATAGTCTGCGCCTCCCCGATGACAGGGAGTTACTTGAACTGGACAATGCGTGCATGACATCAACTGGCCTATAATGAACAATGAATGGTTGCTATCCAGCGGCAGCCCCTACTTCGTAAAACTGTTTGCAATAGCACAGCCTTTCAGCCTTATTCCAAGCCAACCTCTTTTTAGGCATCAGCCAAAGCCGAGAGGATAGGCTGTCTAGCTACTCCATACGGGAAAGCGGGATGAGGCGAATCAGAGGGCATTTACTTGGTAACAAATGTGCCAGGATTACAGGCTGGCTCGTGTGCAGAGCATGCTCTTCACAATACGAGCCTTCCCCATTACCAAAAGCTTGAGGTTCAGAATTGTACAAACGTCGTTAAGGAATCGCTTTACACCAGCCTAGTCTTTCTCTTGCTAACAGAGTTTCAAGATTTAATCCGCCCTAGGACTATAGCAGCCTAGTCACATTCCCTGTACGTACCAGAATCCGGTTGACCTACATATCCAACTAGTCCAAAGCAATGTCAGATCCACTATCGATAGTTGCCTCAGTTGCCGGTCTCATCTCAATATCAGCGAAGATTATATGCATGCTGAAGAATCTCCATGATTGTGCAAAGCAGGCACCAGCATCTATCAGTCACCTAATGGGAGAAATGCAAGATATGAGCATCATCTTCTGCCAGGTTCAGCAGTTTATTCTTGGGACAACGAAGAATGCAAATCAAAGCAGATTAAAGTTATTATCTATTCACCACCTTGTTGCAACTTTGAGTGGATGTGTTTTGATTGCTTCAAACCTGGACAAGTATCTGAGTGAGATGATGGGGGTTAGTGATCCCAGTTCCATACAGCCTCTAGCAAACAAAGCAAGTCTTTTGTTTGAGAGGATTAAATGGGCATTGTGGAAGGAAGCGGAGGTTGCAGTCTTTATTGAGGACCTCCAGAGGCATAAGTTGAGTTTGAATTTGATGCTAGGGATTATTCAATGGTAGGTTCAGACCTATTGCACTAAGTTCCCCCGGGGATGGGGGCGGTGGTGGGCGGGTAGTGGTGGTGGGGTTGGGTGTTGGAGGTGGCGGCGGCGGTGGTGATAGTGGGGTCCGGAATGTAGACAGCTGATCTCTTGCATAGTCATACCGCTGCAGAGGCTTCCGAAAATCTCGAGAAATTACATGAAATAGTTTTTCAGATTTTGGAATCGAACCATGCAATTGCGATCCAGTTACGTGAACTCATCAGCCGTCAGGACCCTGCAATAAGTAATGAAATCCAGTCTTCAAAATCCGATAATCAAGCCAAGGATGCAAGCATACTACCTCCAAAAGACAATTTCCATATACCATTATCTACAATCAAGGACGACCAAGTGCATGATGACAATGACGATGCTGCATCATTCAGAACAGCGGCAACATCTCGAAGCACATTCTCCTTACGGTCCATACAAATGGTGCTGCCATCATTTATGGATGAACTCAAAAATTCAAGGCCTTATAGGCGAATCCAAAGGTGGGGCATAAGTGACGATTCCTACACTACATTCTCTAGCAGTAGCTCCACTAGAGGTTGTACCTGGTCAATGCTTTCAGACATGACCTTGGGTGATCTTGACTCAATAACAGAAATCTCAGTGACTGTGCTACCTGTCTGCTTATCTGATCTCTGGGACTCGCAGCCTTACCAAGTTGAGGTTCCACTTTATTCAGCTGCTGGTCGCTACAGGTCAAGCCGAAAATTGAAGTGGTCTTCTCTAGGGGGCATCCATTATGCCATTTACCAAGGAAGCGAGAATGTTATTCGAACACTACTAGTTTTAGGCACAAATATAGAAGAGAAGGATTCAGAAGGCCGAACACCACTTGCTCATGCTGCCTCTATGGGTCATGAGAGCATTTGCAAATTGCTGTTGGAGAGGGGAGCAAGAATTGAAGGAATAATCCATAGTGCTATTGATGGGAGAAATAAGAATATTATTCAAGATTTACTTGCTTTGGGGGCAGATATAGAGGAGAAAGATTCAAAAGGCTGGATACTACTTGCTCATGCTGCATCTATAGGTCATGAGAGCATTTGCAAATTACTGTTGGAGAGGGGAGCGAGAATTGAAGGAATAATCCACAGTGCTATTGATGGAAGAAATGAGAATATTATTCAAGATTTACTTGCTTTCGGAGCGGATATAGAGGAGAAAGATTTGAAAGGCCGAAACACCACTTGCTTATGCTGCATCTATAGGTCATGAGAGCATTTGCAAATTACTGTTGGAGAGAGGAGCAAGGATTGAAGGAGTAGTTCACCATGCTATTCTGAATAGTATGGACAATCTCATTCAACATCTACTCACTTTACAAATTGATATAGATGAGAGGGACTCAAAAGGCCTAACACCACTTACTTATGCTGCATATAAGTGCCGTGAAGACATCTGCAAATTACTATTGGAGAGAGGTGCAAGTAAGGAAGCAATAGCATCAACTACCACTCCAATTGACCTAACTGGCTGCATCGATAAGGCACTGAGAAATGACTCTGAGACTATACAACGATTGCTGATCATGATGGGTGCGGTCATCGAGGAACGATGCCCAGTCCAGTGGAACATGACTCCTTTGCTCTGGGCATTATTCAAAGGCAAAACAGCAATTGCAAGACTCTCGATTGAGAAGGGGGCAGATCTTTTTGCACATGATAGCAACCAATGGACAACAGTACATTGTGCAGTTTTTGGGTGCAATCCTGAGATGTTGACAGAAATCCTGGAGCGAGGAGCATGCAAGCTCATCAATGAGCGCAATACGAATGGCGACACCCCACTACACCTTTGGCATAAAACCCACATTCTCACACTTACAAAGATATTGATTGAGCATGGTGCATCCCCAACTGTCCAGAACAAGGATGGAAAAACCCCATATGATCTGGCCATATATTATGGTTTTCATGAAGTAGCAATATATCTTTGGTCGCAACTTCCACCTGAAGAGCAGGTCCGGAAATGTCCTCCACCACAGGAATGGTATATCTAATACGGTCCCGGAGGACAAATGCGACTGGGTTCAATCCGGCGCGAGGCGTAACCAGCAGTACTTACGCCGCGATTCCTGTAACTATAGTACTATAATAGCCGACAGTAGGTCTGAGCCGATGGCAGGTCTGAGCCGACGTTAGGTCTTGGCATTTTGACCGAATTTCTTGGCAATATGACCAAATTGGGACGAAAAACACTGGGCAGCTTGTAACCAACCCATACACTCCTCAGCATCAGCAAGCTGAGTTCGCTCCTGGGCATATCAGCGGCTTCTTTCTTATCCTAAACTATTTTCGCACCTTCCAGAGTTTCTCTTCCTCCTTTCTGACCTTCGATGGTGCTCTCTGTTTCCTTTTCGACATCTCCTACTATTTTTTTCCTTCTATTTCCAGTATTGTTTTAACTTCAGCTCGAGGCGGTATAGGAGGAAGTGAGTGAATATAACGTCTTGGGCGTCTTGGGCGCAGTGAACCGCATGGTCTGTATCCCACCAGATCAGTAAAAAAACACTTGACTAGTGACGTTTACTAGTCCTCTACATAGCTCATTTAGCAATACGCCCATATATTTGCTGTCGCATTTCGCATGCGTCGTATATACGCTCTATCGGCCACCCGAGGTGGCCTATGACAGAGGGAAAGTAAGGCAAAAGAAGAACGAAAATAGAGAGAGATGGCTGCAGCTGAGCAAGGTACAAAAAGACACTATGGAGGAACTCACATGTGAGACTAGGGCTGAGAAAGATCTTTAGTTCATGAGGTAGGAGGGTCTGAATACTGAAAAAAAAAAAAAAAAAAAAAAAAAAAAAAAAAACGTGATTAAACCTGGACCCTTTTCTCCTGCTGACGGCCAGGGGACTTAGCTGGCCAGTCAGGGCCCTACAAACGATTCATACAAAATGCATAAGTAAGCACACAAACAACGAACAACGAACAACGAACAACGAACAACGACAACAATACGAGGGGTTGCCCAGCTAGCCTCATCGCATCAAAATAAAACTACCCGCTTAATCAAATATTTTTGTACACATCCCCCTCAGGCGCGGAGCTGAGCCCGCTCAACTACGGTTTCTCCACACTTCCGGTTCGCCGCACGCAAACTAAGACAGCTAGACGGAGAGTTCAGCGCGCTCTTCACTGGCTGCTACCTCCGCCCCCACATTCTCTCGTCGGGCTGTGCGGACGGTCGCGACCCTTCCCCCGCCTCTATTCGATACGCCTAATCGTCGACAAATCTTACTCCGGTACAAACGCAATTCCTATATTCCGGTAAAATCAGCAATGGGTCGCTCCTAATTCGCCACGTTCCTGATTGTTTGCCGTAAGTCCTGCTTCTCTCTGCCTCCCCCGGCCCCTACGCTCCAGATCTGGTCCACCTCACCCCCGCGCGGTCGCCCCCATCGCTAGCTGCCCCCCGCGCAGCGGCCTCCTTCTTCCTCGGTATCCTCTTCACCAACCTCCCCTTCGACTACCCACCCTCTGGACGACGGTCCCCGCCCCCGAGCCCGTTCTACTGGCCATCGAATCCCACTACCGACACCTATCGCTCTCCCCGCTGGTGCCCCGCCTCCTCAACTTCTTCATCATCCTCGGCCTCTCCGGCTTCCTTTCAAAGCTCATCTTCTTCTCGCCGCGCGAGTCCAACTACCTCTTTGACGGCGCCAGCCTCATCCTCTACCTCATCGCGCTCATCATGTACGGCACAAACGTGATCCAGGGCATCAAGATTATCGAGACGGGCAACTACGGCACGGAGGTGCCGAGGGAGGAGACGCTGAGGGTGCTTGGGGCGACGCAGACGATGATGGCGTTGGTGCTGTTGGGGGTGCTGGTGTTGCAGGCGGGGCAGTGGTATGCGGAGTCGAAGGAGGTGGAGGAAGAGGGGAGGATTAGGAAGGAGGAGGAGAAGGGGAGGGAGGTGGCCAGGGAGGGAGGGAAGAAGAAGGTGTAGAATGAGTCGAAGCGGTGTTTTTGCCATGGGGGTGGACGGGGGGCGGGTGGGAGGGGGGCGGGGATTGATGCATTATATATTGGAGAAATTTAAAATATTTTTTGGGGGGATACTGTGCATATGGAGGAGCTGTGGTTGAGGATAGAAAACAACCAATCTATCATGACCTGTGGCCATTTTTCACATCGCAATAATTGTCATTTATTCAAAACGTCCATGCCAAATAAATCATGTTGTATCTAACGCCATCATGACGCCGATGATAATGAACAATGCCCTTTTTTACGTCTGTTTTCAAAATTTCCCGGGTGGCCCGCTGGAAATTCCCCGGGTCCGTTTTTGAAAATTGAAAACTACTTGACTCGGTGAGATATATGTTGGGTAACGGGCGTATTGGATATCAATTTCGTGCGTTTTGTGGCAGCGGGGTGTCCCGTCGGGGTAGGCAGGAAATGCCGTTTGGGGGGGATATGAGGTCTTGTAGGATGTGCTATAGTTCAGTATGCTGCCCTGCCCCGCTTCCGGAAAATGCGATTTGTACATTATTGTTTGCTAGTTGGGAAAACCGATCCTGTCCATATGTAGATGCAGGTACACAATTGTTTCGTAGGAAAGCGGGATAAAATGAGCACACTATGAAAAGAGCAGAAAAGAAAAAAGAGATACATGATGGTCACATAATATGAAGAACTAGGAAAATAGGCAGCAAGGATGAAAATTAAAAAAAAAAAAGCTTTCCTTCGGGACTGTATTAGAGGATCATTGTACCATTCCGCTGGTGGAGGTTTTTTCCGGCCCTTCTGTTCAGGTGAAAGTTGTGACCAAAGATATATTGCTACTTCACGAGAACTAGAATTCAGTGCCCTATCATATGGGGTTTTTCCATCCTCGTTCTGGATGGTTGGGGATGCACCATGCTCAATCAATATCTTTGTATGTGAGAGAGAGCGATAGCTGAGGTGGAGTGGAGTGTTGCCTGTTATGCTGTCTTTGATGTTCATGAGCTTCGATGCTCCTTGTTCCAGGATTTCTGTCAACATCTCAGGATTGCTCCCATAAACTGCACAATGTACTGTTGTCCATTGGATCCTATCATATGCAAAAAGATTTGCCCCCTTCTCAATCAACAGTTTTGCAATTGCTGTTTTGCCTCTGTATAGTGCCCAGAGCAAAGGAGTCATATTCGACTGGGCTGGGCATCGTTCCTCAATGTCCGCACCCATCACGATCAGCAATCGTACTATAGTCTCGGAGTCATTACTCATTGCCTTATTGATGCAGCCAGTTAGGTCAATTGGAGGGGTAGTTGATGCTATTGCTTCCTCACTTGCACCTCTCTCCAATAGTAATTTGCAGATGTCTTCATGGCACTTATATGCAGCATAAGCTAGTGGTGTTCGGCCCTCTGAATCCCTCTCCTCTATATCCGCCCCACAAGCAAGTAAATCTTGAACAATGTTCTCATTTCTCCCATCAATAGCACTGTAAATTATTCCTTCAATCCTTGCTCTCCTCTCCAACAGTAATTTGCAAATGCTCTCATGACCTATAGATGCAGCATGAGCAAGTGGTGTTCGGCCCTCTGAATCCCTCTCCTCTATATCTGTTCCTAAAGCTAGTATAGTTCGAACACCATTCTCACTCCCCTGGCGAATGGCATAGTGGATGCTCACTCGACGAGACCATTTCAATATTCGGCTTGATCTGCCATAGCGACCTGTAGCTGAATGAAGTAGAACTTGGTATGGCTGTGAGTCCCAGAGATCAGATAAGCAAATAGGTAGCACAATCACCGAGATCTCCGAAATTGAGTCAAGATCACCCAAGGTCATGTCTGAAAGCATTGACCAGGTACAACCTCTTGAGGAGCTACTGCTATAGAATATGGAGTGAGAATCATCACTTATGCCCCACTTCTGGATTCGCCTATAAGGCCTTGAATTTTTGAGTTCATCCATAAACGATGGCAGCATCAATTTCATAGAGCACATGGATCGCATGGATCGCATGGACCGCAAGGAGAATGTGCTACAAGATGTTGCCGCTGTTCTGAATGATGCAGCATCATCATTATCATCATCGTCTTTTAGAGGTAGTGTGCTTGCATCCTTGGCTTGATTATCGGATTCTGAGGACTGGACTTCATTTATTGCAGGGTCCTGACGGCTGATGAGTTCTCGTAACTGGATCGAGATTGCATGGTTTGATTCCAATATTTGAAAAACTACTTCATGCAATTGCTCGAGTTTTTCGGAAGCCTCGGCACCGGTATGACTACAAAGAGATCAGTTATCTGTGTGACCCCCCTACCCCCCCAAGGAAACATGATAGAATTAATGCTGTAGATCTGATCTTACCACTGAATAATGCCCAACATCAGATTCAAACTCAATTTGTGTCATTCCAGGTCCTCAATAAAGACTGCAACCTCTGCTTCCTTCCACAGTGCCCATTTAATCCTCTCAAACAAAACAGTTGCTTTGTTTGCTGGAGACTGCAAGGAGCCGAGATCACTAACCCCCATGTTACTCAGGTACTCTTCCAAGTTGGAAGCAATCAAAACACATCCACTCAAAGTCGCAATAAGATGGTGAATGGACAGCATCTTTAACCTGCTTTGGTTTTCAACCTTAGTTGTCCCAGCAATAAATAACTGAACCTGGCAGAAGATGACATTCATATCTTGCATTTCTTCCATTATACGACTGATGGATGCTGGTGCCTGCTTTGCACAATCATGGAGATTCTTCAGCATGCTTATGATCTTCGCTGAGATTGAGATGAGACCGGCAACTGAGGCAAATATCGAGAGTGGATCTGACATTGCTTTAGACTAGTTGGATGTGTAGGTCAACTGAAATCTGGTGCGTGCAGGGAATATTTGTGTTTTGGCTATAGTCGAAGAGGGAATTAAATCTTGAAACTCCGTTGGCTAGAGAAAGGCCGACTGGTGGAAAGCGATTTCCGCGATTTCTTAACAATGTTTGCACTATTTTGAACCTCAAGCTTTCATAATGAGAAAGGCTGATGCGGTGAAGCGTGTGCTCTACGGACCAGCCAGCTAGCCATCCTGGCATATTTGTTACCAAGATTGATACCCTCTGTTTCGCCTCACCCCACTTTGCCCGTATGCAGTAGCAAGTCAGCCTACCGTCTTGGTTTTGGCTGATGCTAAAACGTGGTTGGCTTGGAAGAAGCAGTGCCATTGCAAACAGTTCTGCGAAGTGGGGACTGCAGCTGGATTATAGCAACCATTCATTCCTAGGCCAGTATAGAACTCACCAGTGATGTCATGCACGCATTGTCCAGTTCAAGTACCTCCCTGTCCTCGGGGAAGCACAGAGTATGTATATACCGGTATGTTCCGGCCTGTTCTCCATGTAGGGCGCTTCGGCACAAGGATATGCAACCGCACCATACAGAGACTTTGTGAGGCTTCTTTTCGTTGATGTCGTGGGGGAGAGCGCAGCTGCTACATGTTGGCTTAGAAATGGCACAAGCGTAACTACAGATACTTGTATACTATACGAGAACGGGTCTACTTGTCAGTACAGGGAGGAATCCAGCTCCCTCCGTGCTTCCTCCTCCCAGAGTTGACATTTCCTGATGTAGTAATCCCGGCAACCTCATATCTGCTACCGTACATCCTTGCAGCCGGGGCAGTGCGGAGGCTACAGCGCCATGTTCAGTCGAGTGTGGGCAAAAGATTGAGGCTTATAAGGATAGTGTATTCGCTACAAGCATAAAGTTTCGCACAAGCGCGACAGTTGGAGCGGTCTGTGGAGAAAGGATTTTCTGCAGGCTGGACGGACCCTTGCACTGTCCTTGCAACCACGCACTTGAGCGAAACTTTATGGTAATCCAGGAACACGCCTTCTAATTCTGTGTTGGTGTTTATACTCCCCCCAGCCATGCAAGAAGCGGCTTTATCATAACGAAGCAGGTCAGAATTTTTCTGATTTTAAGTCAGATCCAATGAAGGAAGATAAAATGTCTCCCACCAAACAGAAACTTAACTTTGTGAGACTACTTTTCGTCGATGTGGCAGTGCGGCTGGTGCATGTGAGGGTCTGGTGCCAGTAGCTTAGAGGTGGAACATGCGGATACAGTACTGTGTAGTGTACGCGAACCAGTCTACTTGTATACTTGTAAGTACAGGCAGCAATCCATTTACCGCGGCTCCCCTCCCAATCGCAGTGCGAGGCTTCGCAAACACCTCGGATCAAATGTAGGCCTAAGATTATTTGCCTATGAGGATAGCATAATCCAGTAACATGCCTCCTGTGTCGGCGTATATATCAGTATATAAGCCGGGCCCTTCGTAACAGTGATTCAGTCACCACTGGTCCAGGCTACTCAGTAGCACGACGGTTCGTAATTTTTTTCTCTGTACAAAGCACTATGCACTACATTACCTACACGCCCACGACAGGCATACTCTACAGTCAACTTCGAACACAACCAAACGGCCGGTAAGAATGCGGAACCCTCTTCAGCGAAATGCTTTCTCTTCAGCGAAAATTCCATTCCAGTGAAATGCTCCTCTATAGCAAATTGTGGAGAATTATTCTAAAATGCAGATGTATAAAAGAAGATTCAAAATTAGCAAAAGCATGTACGGTAACTGCCAAAGTATATGAGTAAATAAACTGAAGAGTTGCATAAAAATTTCAAGTGTCATAATAGCGGTATTCAGATTAGAAAAATCTGACCAAATTTTCCGGATTTCAGAATTTTATCGAGTCCGGAAAATCCGGTCATCTCCATACAAAATTTTATCTGGTATTTTCATGTTATAAACCAGTTAAACCGGTTTATTTTCGCATTTTTTTGCGGAAAAAATCCAGTCGGATTTTTGCGACAACTGCATATATATGATGCATCTTGCGGGCCTTGATGCAATATTCAGGACCTGGCGTGCATAAATTCCGGTGGACTTTTGGACCCAAAACCAGTTTCCGATTTGACAAAAAATCCGATTTTCACAAGAGGGTACTCAGACTACAGACCGGATACACTGGCTTGTCCTCCGGATTCCATTTTATATGAGGACAGTCTAATCTGAATACCGCTAATGTTGCAACCGCAATAATTTAGCGACTAACCTGTTCTATGATATTAGTTTCCGGGCCAGTCATGAACCGTAGTGCTACTGAGTAGCCCAGACCAGTGGTGACTGGAACGTTTGTTACGAATCGCCCTGCACATTTATATCGTTTCCCCAGAGCCTAGAAGACCACTAGCGCGGGTGCATGAACCCCCGTACATATCAAACTAAAAAAACAGGAAGCAAAAATTGAAAACGAGTTTCCCCGGTTCCAAGTCGCAATTGATCATCACTAAAAACTTAATTCCCAAATGATCATCGCCGGAGCTGGGGCATTATCACCGATCTTAAGATGCCGGACAGCCCTCCTCGCCAGCCTGGGATTCGGAATCGAAATGGAGCCCTGAATTCTATACCTCCCGCGGTAGCACGCCGACGAAGGAATAGGTCAGTACACAGAAGTCGACCCCTCTTCCCCCCTCCGCCAGCACCAATCTATAGATCAGTTTGAAAGGTAGCAAATCCCCCGCCTCTTGAACCTCCCCCCACCATCATCACCTCTCAATCGGACCCCTCCTAGCAGCCGCAACAGAGTCCCTCAACCCCCACCACTTCTCAATTGCACCCCCCTCCACCACCTCTCAGACACACCGCCCCTCCTGCATCCCCAGCAGCTTCTACAGCAGCCTCTCCAATGCCCACTTCAACGGCTCCTCGTATAATACAAAATTTATAGTCCTTAGTTTGTTGGCTCCTCCAATGTGCTTTTGTTATATTTTATTATTGTCTGGCATCATATTAATTATTTATGCAATACTCATTGAAGTTAAATACCAGTGGCATCTTTGTTGGTCAATTGGTGGATACACCGGAGCTTAAACTTGCGGGTAGGCATGGGGGGGTGGCTTGAGACAGGACCAGATTTAAAAATATGGTCGGCGGAGGAAAGCTGGGTTGAGCTGGGCATGAATTCCAGAGCAAGAAGTTTTGTGACTGCGCAAAAACAAACAAAAAAAAAAAAAAAACATCGGGGTGCACTTGCTGGCGACATTGTAACAAAATTCTGTGGGTATAGGCAATTGTACATACTACTTCTCGCTGCGCTCGTTAGCAGCCAGAGGGTCATGGCATGAGACTACATACTCGAGACTGACTACATACTACTAACTCCGTAGTATACGTGCTTGTTCGTTTATGTAACGGCCGAACCAGTATCAATTCGTGCTTTGCGGCAGCGGGTTTGCCGTCGAGGTCACCGCACGCACGCCCGCACGCACGCAACGCTTTTTGGGCTATGAGATCTTGTCAAGACCCGGTAGTGTGCTATAGTACAACCGTTCCCTTTATTCCGCTCCCAAAAGCACATGAGGCTACTGCCCCTTGAGAAAAATGCTATTGGTACGTTAACGTTGCTAGCGGGGGAACTAATCCCGTCCATATATACTACTACACAGAGTTATCATTTTAGGAAAGAAAACACGACAAAAAACACACTACGACAGGAACAAAAAAGAAAAAAGAGATAGATGATAGTCACATAATACAAAGACCAAGGAAAATAACCAGCAAAGATGGAAATTATATATATTAAAAAAAAAAAAAAAGACAACCCTCCAGGACCGTATCAGAGAATAATCAGTACCACTCCAAAGGTGGAGGCCTTTTCCAGATCCGCTCTCCAGGTGAAAGTTGCGACCAAAGATATACTGCCACTTCGCGAGAGCTATGATGCAGTGCCCTATCATATAGGGTTAATCCATTCTTATTCCGGATGGTTGGAGATGCACCATGCTCAATCAATATCTTGGTAAGTGTGAGAGAGAAGATGCACTGGAGCATGTGGAGTGGGGTCAAGCCTTCCTTATCACCCTCATTAACGAGCTTGTATGCTCCGCGTTTCAGGATTTCTGTCAACATCTCAGGATCGCCTCCATTAACTGCGCAATGTACTGTTGTCCTTTGGTCCCTATCTTGTGCAAAAAGATCTGCCCCCTTTTCAATCAAGAGCCTTGCAATTGCTGTTTTGCCTCTTAATAGTGCCCAGAGCAAAGGAGTCATATTCCACTGGATTGGGCATCGTTCCTCAATGTCCGCACCCATCGTGATCAGCAACCGTACTAGAATCTCAGAGTTATACCTCAGTGCCTTATCGATACAGCCAGTTAGGTCAATTGGAGGGGTAGTTGATGCTATTGCCAGTGCTTTCTCACTTGCACCTCTCTTCAATAGTAATTTGCAGATGTCTTCACGGCACTTATATGCAGCGCAAATGAGTGGTGTTAGGCCTTCTGAGTCCCTCTCATCTATATCAATTTCTAAAGTGAGTAGATATTGGATGAGATTATCCATACTGTTCAGAATAGCATGGTGAATTACTCCTTCGATCCTTGCTCCTCTCTCCAATAGTAATTCGCAAATGCCCTCATGACCCATAGATACCGCATGAATGAGTGGTGCTTGGCCTTTTGAATCTCTCTCCTCTATATCTGCCCCAAAAGCAAGTACATCTTGAACAATATTCTTATTTCCCCGCTGAATGGCAATGTGGATTACCCCTTCTGTACCTGCTCCTCTCTCCAACAGTAATTTGCAAATACCCTCATGACCAATAGACGCAGCATGAGTGAGTGGTGTTCGGCCTTCTGAATCCTTCTCCTCTATATCTGCCCCAAAAGCAAGTAAATCTGGAACAATATTCTCATTTCCTCGCTGAATAATAATATGGATTACCCCTTCTGTACCTGCTCCTCTCTCCAACAATAATTTGCAAATACCCTCATGACCAATAGACGCAGCATGGGTGAGTGGTGTTCGGTCTTCTGAATCCCTCTCCTCTATATCGGCCCCAAAAGCGAGTAAATCTAGAACAATATTCTCATTCCCTCGCTGAATAACAATGTGGATTACCCCTTCTGTACCTGCTCCTCTCTCCAACAGTAATTTGCAAATGCCCTCATGACCAATAGACGCAGCATGAGTGAGTGGTGTTCGGCCTTCTGAATCCTTCTCCTCTATATCTGTTCCTAAAACTAGTAGAGTTCGAACAACATTCTCCCTCCCCTGGTGAATGGTATAGTGGATGCCCCCTAGAGAAGACCATTTCAATCTTTGGTGTAACCTATAGCGACCTGTAGCTGAATGAAGTAGAACTTGGTAAGGCTGTGAGTCCCAGAGATCAGATAAGCAAACAGGCAGCACAATCACCGAGATTTCTGATATTGAGTCAAGATCACCCAAGGTCATGTCTGATAGCATTGACCAGGTACAACCTCTGGTGGAGCTACTGCTAGAGAATGTAGGGCAGGAATCGTCACTTATGCCCCACCTTTGGATTCGCTTGTAAGGTCTTGAATTTTTGAGTTCATCGATAAATGATGGCAGCACCATTTGTATGGACCGCATTGATCGCATTGATTGTAAGGATCGCAATGAGAATGTGCTACGAGATGTTGCTGCTGTTCTGAATGATGCAGCATCATCATCGTCATCCCGGACCTTGTCATGTCGCATGGATCGCAGGGATAATTTGCTGAGAGATGTTAACGCTGTTCTGAATGACGCAGCATCATCAGCGTCATCCCGGACCTTGTCATGTCGCATGGATCGCAGGGATAATTTCCTGAGAGATGTTGCCGCTGTTCTGAATGATGCAGCATCAGCGTCATTGTGGACCTTGTCATGTCGCATGGATCGCAGGGATAATTTGCTGAGAGATGTTGCCGCTGTTCTGAATGATGCAGTATCATCATTGTCATCAGGCACCTGGTCGTCCTTAATTGTGGATAATTGTACCTGGAAATTGTCTTTTAGAGGTAGTGTGCTTGCATCCTTGGCTTGATTGTCGGATTTTGAGGGCTGGACTTCATCACTTATTGCAGGGTCCTGACGGCTGATGAGTTCTCGTAACTGGATCGTAATTGTATTGTTCGATTCCAATATCTGCACAATTACTTCATGCAATCTCTCGAGTTTTTCGGAGGCCTCTGCAGCGGTATGACTGCAAGAAATCAGCGTGTGCACCCCCCACTCAAGGGAACATGATACAATTAATGCTGTAGATCTGAACTTACCACTGAATAATCTCCAACATTAGATTCAGACTCAGCTTGTGTCTCTGGAGGTCCTCAATAAAGACCGCAACCTCTTCTTCCTTCCACAGCGCCCATTTAATCCTCTTAAACAAAATGCTTGCTTTCTTTGCTGAAGGCTGCTTGGAGATTGGGTCAGTACTCCCCATCACTTCACTCAGGTACTTGTCCAAGTTGGAAGCAATCAAAACACATCCACTCAAAGTTGTGACAAGGTGTTGAATAGACAGCATTCTCAATCTGCTTTGGCTGGGAATCTTAGTTGTCCCAGTAATAAATAACTCAACCTGGCCGAGTATGACATTCATATCTTGCATTTCTTCCATTAGGCGACTCATGGATGCTGGTGCCTGCTTGGTGCAATCATGGAGATTCTTCAGCAAGCTTATAATCTGTGCTGAGATTGAAACAAGACCAGCAACTGAAGCAGCTATTGATAGTGGATCCGGCATTGCTTTGGTGGGCTGGGTGGACATGTATATCAACCGGGTTCTGGTACGTTCAGGGAATGTGACTTGGCTATAGTCGCAGAGGGAATTATCTTGAAACTCCGTTGGGAAGAGAAAGGTTAGATTGGTGTAAAGCAATTTTTTGGACAATGTTTGCACTATGCTGAACCTCGAGCTTTGATAATGGGGAAGGCTGATATCGTGAAGAGTATGCGGCCCAGCCAGGTACTATTCTCTCGCATATTTGCAACCAAGTTTAATACCCTCTGTTTCGCCTCACCCCGCGTATTGAATAGCTAGTCAGCCTATCTCTCGGTTCTCGCTAAGGCTGAAAAGTGGTTGGCTTTGAATAAGGCTGTGCCATTGCAAACAGTTCTGCAAATTTGGGGCTGCAGCTGGGTACAGCACCCATTCATTCTTCATTATAGGCCAGTGTAGAACTCACGATTGGCAGAGCCAGTATAGTGATGTCATGCACGCTCAAGTCATTCCTTGTTGACATGTCTGCGGGGAAACACAGAGTAGTACCGGTATATTCTGGGCCGTTCTCCATGTAGGCGATTTGCACAAGGATATGCAAATCACACCAAACAGAATGTTTGTGGGCCTTCCTTTTCGTTGAAGATGTGGGAGGGCGGCGCAGGCTGCGCAGCTGCTACATGTTAGCTTAGAAATGGAACAAGTGTAACTGCAGATACTGTGTATTGTACGGGAACAGGTCTACTTCTCAGTACAGGGAGGAATCCAGTTCCCCTTGCTTCTTCTTTCCAGAGTTCATATTTTTTGATATGTAGTAATCCCGGCAATGTCAAATCTGCGACTGGACATCCTTGCAATCGGAGCGGCTGCAGGTGTCTGTGTCGGCATACATACTCCGTCCAACCAAGAAGTTGCTTTATCATAACGAAGTAGGTCACAATTTTCTGAGGCTTCCTTTTCCTTGAAGATGTTGTGCCACGCGGCTGGTGCATGTGGGGGTAACCTAGAGGTGGAACAACTGCAGATGATGTGCAATTGTACACAAACTACTAGTAAGTGTAGGGCAGGAATCCATTTTACGCCTATCCCCGACGATCCCCGCAGAGTTCACATTTCCTGATGCAGTAGTCTCTAGTTACCTTATATCTGTAACCGTACACGTCCTAATCGCAGTGCGAGGGCTTCGCCGTCCCCTTGGGTCAAACGTAGGCATAAGATCAATGCTTATGAGGATATCGTAATCCAGGAATATGCCTCCTGTGTCGGCGTTTATATACTCCCTCCGGAGCCTAGCAGACACTAGCGTGAGTGCATGCACCCCCCCCCCCCCCCCCCCCCCAGTTCTAATCAAACCAAACAAAAAAAAAAAAAAAAAAGAGGGAAAAAAAGGAAGTAAACATTAAAAACGAGTTGCCCTGGTTCCAAGTCGCAATTAATGGCCACTAGAAATCTATCGTAATTCCCAAATGATCGTCGTCTGGAAGGGCATTATCACCCATCTTGTTTCCTTTTAAGATGTTGGACAACTCTCTTCACCCAGCTCGGAATCGAACTGGGCCTGAATTCTGTACCTCTCCATGGCGCTTGTTCTTATGCCATCACTAGCATTCCACGTCGACCAAGGCATAGGTCAGTGCAGCACAGCAGTAGACGCCGCTTCCCCCTCCCGCGCCTGCAGCGTCAAGCTATAAATCAGTTCGAAAAGTTGACACTCACACTGCCTCTTGAACCTCCCCCACCTCTCAATCGCACCCCTCCTAGCAACCGCAACAGCATCCCTCAACCCCTGCACCGCTTTTCAGTCGCATCCCCTACTACTTCTCAATCGCACTCCACCACCAGCAGCCTCTCCGACGGCTGCCTCAACAGCTCCTCGGATAATACCAAATTTATAGTGCTTGGTTGGTTGACTGCTACAATGTGCTTTTGTTGTATTTTATTGTTGTTTCGTCTGCCAGTTACTTATACAGTACTCATTGAAGTTCAATACCAACCGCACCTTCATCAATTGGTGGATACATGGGGACTTGAAACTTGCGGGTGGGCACCAGGGGGGGCGGGAGTTAGATAGGACCAGATTTATTAATATGGTCAGCGGAGGAAAGCTTGGCTGAGCTACGCATGAATTCAAAGCAAGAGGTTTTGTTACTGCGCAAAAGGAACACATCGGGGCGGGGCGGAGGGCACTTGCTGGTGGCGTCGTGCCAAAATTCTGTGGATATAGGGCAATTGCAGATACTACTGGTACTTACTTTAGATATACATGCTTATTCGTTTGCTTGTATGTAGTGGATGTACTAGCAGCATTTCATTTGCAGCAGTTGAGTAACTATCCCGTCGAAGTTACCGCATGCAGGGAGCCTATTTGGGTTGCGATCAGATCTTGTTAGGATCCAACGTGCTATCAAAGCTATTCCCGTTATTCTGCTCCAAAGAGCCCATGACACTGCCCTGCCCTTTCCGGAAAATGCGATTTGTACATTAATGTTGCTAGCGGGAAACGAACTATATCCATATTTACTACTACACAATGCTTCCTAGGAAAGTACGATAAAAGCAAGTGCACCATGAAAGGAGTCCCCCAAAAAAGAGATACATGATAGTCATATTGTGCAAAGACCGAGGAAAATAACCAGCAAAGATGAGAGTTGAAAAAAACAATCCTCCAAGATCTTATTAGAGAATCATCTGTACCACGACCTTGGTGGAGGCCTTTTCCTGGCCTGCTCTTCAGGTGAAAGTTGCGACCAAAGATATATTGCCACCTCGCGAGAAGGATGATGCAGTGCCAGATCATATGGGGTTTGTCCAAAGTCATTCTGGATGTTCGGAGATGCACCATACTCAATCAATATCTTTGTAAGCATGAGAGAGTCGATGCTTTCCTGCATGTGGAGTGGGGTGTTGCCTGTAATGCTTCCTTTGTTGATGATCTTCGACGCTCCACACTCTAGGATTTCTGTCAACATCTTGGGATCATTCCCGGCAACTGCGGAATGTACTACTGTCACCAGGTCATCATCACATGCAAAAAGATCCGCCCCCTTCTTGATTAAGAGTCTTGCAATTGCTGTTTTGCCGCTGAATAGTGCCCGGAGCAAAGGTGTCCTGTTGTGAAAACTGCATCGTTCCTCGATGTCCGCACCCATCATGATCAGCGATTGTACCACAGTATCGCAGTCACTATCCAGTGCTTTATGAATGCAGCCAGTAAGGTTGAGCTGAGGAGTAATAGAACTAAACACTTCCAAACTTGCTCCTTTCTTTAATAGTAGTTTGCAAATGCCTTCATGGCACTTATATGCAGCATAAGTAAGTGCTGTTAGGTATTTTGATTCCATCTTCTCTAAACCTGCTCCCCTTTCCAACAGCACTTTGCAAATACCTTCATGACCTATAGATGCAGCATAAGCGAGTGGTGTTAGGCCTTGTGAATCCATCTTCTCTAAACCTGCTCCCCTTTCCAACAGCACTTTGCAAATACCTTCATGACCTATAGATGCAGCATAAGTGAGTGGTGTTCGTCCTTTTGAATCCATCTCCTCTGTATCTGCCCCTAAAGTGAGTAAAAATTGAACAAAATCCTCATTTCTCCTACCACGGATGGCACTGTGGATAGTCCCTTCCATGCTTGCCCCTGTCTCCAACAGTAATCTGCGAATGCTCTTATGACCGATAAAGGCAGCATAAGCAAATGGTGTTCGGCCTTCTGAATCCTTCTCTTTTATATCTGCCCCAAAAGCAAGTAAATCTTGAACAATATACCTATTTCCACCCCAAATAGCAGTATGGATAATTCCTTCCCTCCTTGCTCCTCTCTCTAACAGTAATCTGCAAATGCTCTGATGGCCCAGAAATACAGCATAAGCAAGTGGTGTTCGGCCTTCTGAATCCTTCTCTTCTATATCTGCCCCTAAAGCAAGTAAATCTTGAACAATATACCTATTTTCTCCACAAATAGCACTATAGATAATTCCTTCCCTCCTTGCTCCTCTCTCTAACAGTAATTTGCAAATGCTCTGACAGCCCATAAATGCAGCATGAGCAAGTGGGGTGTAGCCTTTTGAATCCTTCTCTTCTATATCTGGCCCAAAAGCAAGTAAATCTTGGACAATATTCCCTTTTCTCCCATGAATGGCACTGTGGATAATTCCTTCCATGATTGCTCCTTTCTCCAACAGTAATTTGCAAATGCTCTGATGGCCTAGATATGCAGCATGAGTGAGTGGTGTTCGGCCTTGTGAATCCCTCTCCTCTATATCTGTTCCTAAAGCTAGTAGAGTTCGAACAACATGCTCGCTCCCTAGGCGAATAGCAAAGTGGATGCCTCCTAGAGAGGACCATTTCAATTTTTGGCGTGATCTGTAGGAATCAGAAGCTGAATGAATTGTAACGTCAACTCGATAGAGCTGGGAGTCCCAAAGATCAGATAAGCAGACAGGCAGCACAATCACTGAGATCTCCGAAATTGAGTCAAGGTCACCCAAGGTCATTTTTGATAGCATTGACCAGCTATAACTTCTAGTAGAACTACTGCTGGAGTGTGTAGTGTCGGAATCATCACTTATGCCCCACCTCTGGATTCGCTTGTAAGGAGTTGAATTTTTGAGTTCGTCCACAAACAATGATGGTAGCCCCAATCGCATGGTCCGCAAGGAGAATGTGCTACGAGTTGCTGCCGCTGTTCCGAATGATGTAGTATCATCATTGCCATCAGGCACCTGGTCCTTGATTGTGGATAATGGTATCTGGAAGTCATCGTTTGGAGGAAGCATGGTTGCGTCCTTGGCTTGATTATCGAATTTTGAAGGCCTAGCTTCAACATGTATTGCAAGATCCTGGCGGCTGATGAGTTCTCGTAACTGGATTGAGATTGCATTATTGGATTCCAATGTCCGAAAAACTAATTCATGCAATTTCTCGAGATTTTGGGAAGCCTCTGCAGTGGTATGGCTATGCAAGCGATTAGCTATCTATACCCTACCCCCACCCTCACTCCAACCACCACCCTCATCCCCACCCCACCCCGCCAAAGGGAACATGATACAATTAATGCTGTAGAACTGAACTTACCACTGAATAATTGTCAGCATTAGGTTCAAACTCAACTTATACCTCTGGAGGTCTTCAATAAAGACTGCAACCTCTGCTTCCTTCCATAGTGACCATTTAATCCTCTCAAACAAACAGCTTGCTTTATTTTCTGGAAGCTGCATGGACCTTGGATGACTAATTCCCATCACTTTACTCAGATACTTGTCCAAGTTGGAAGCGATTAAAACACAT
Organism: Kalaharituber pfeilii; assembly: GCA_015179045.1. Taxonomy (NCBI): domain Eukaryota; kingdom Fungi; phylum Ascomycota; class Pezizomycetes; order Pezizales; family Pezizaceae; genus Kalaharituber; species Kalaharituber pfeilii. Next base: position 35,271 of record WHUZ01000060.1, on the reverse strand, counting down.
CCACTCAAGGTTGTAATAAGGTCTTGAATAGATAACATTTTTAATCTGTTTTTGTTGTGAATCTTAGTTGTCCCAGCAATAAATAACTGAACATGGCAGAAGATGACATTCATATCTTGCATTTCTTCCATTAGGCGACTGATGGATGCTGGTGCCTGCTTTGCACAATCATGGAGATTCTTCAGCATGCTTATAATCTTTGCTGAGACTGAAATGAGACCGACAACTGAAGCAACTATTGATAGTGGATCCGACATTGCTTTGGACTAGTTGGACGTGTATGTCACCCGAAATCTGGTATGTTCAGGGAATGTGACTCGGCTATAGTCGCAGAGGGGATTAAATTTTTGAAACTCCGTTGGTAGAGAAAGGCCGACTAGTGGAAAGCGATTTCCGTGATTCCTTAACGTTTGGACTACTTTGAACTTCAAGCTTTGATAATGGGGAGGCTGATATCGTGAAGAGTATGCGGACCAGCCAGCTAGTAATCCTGGTATGTTTGTTACCAAGATTAATACCCTCTGATTCGCCTCACCCCGCTTCCTGTATAGAGGAGCTAGTCAGCCTATCGTCTCGGTTTTGGCTAATGCTAAAGAGTGGTTGGCTTAGAATAAGGCTGAGAGGCTGTGCCATTGCAAAGAGTTTTGCGAAGTAGGGGCTGCAGTTGGCTATAGGAACCATTCGTTCTTCATTATAGGCCACTTTAGAACTCACGATTGGCAGCGCCGGTATAGTGATGCCCTGCACGCATTGTCTAGCTCAAGTAACTCCCTGTCGACCATGTCTTCAGGGAGGCATAGAGTATCTATCAGTATGTTCCGGACCATTATCCATGTAGGCGATCCGGCACGGGGATGTGCAACCACACCAAACAGAAGCTTTGTGAGACTTCTTTCCATTGAAGATGTCGTAAGGGAGAGCGCAGCTGATACATGTGGGGTCCGGCACATAGCATAGTGGTGGAATAAGCGTAACTGCAGATACTGTGTACTGTATGAGAACAGGTCTACTTGTCAGCACAGGTAGTAATCCCAGCAACTTCGTATCTGCTCCTTGCAATCGACGCAGTGCGAGGGCTAAGGCGCCACGTTGGGTCGAGTGTGGGCACAAGACCAAGGCTTATGAGGATAGTGTAATCCAGGAACATGCCTTCTGTGTCAGCGTATATACTCCCCCCAACCACGAAGTGGATTTATCATAACGAAGTAGGTCAGGACTTTTCTGTTTCTAAGTCAGATGCAATGAAGAAGGATATCTAAAATGTCTCCCACCAAACAGAAACTTTGTGAGGCTTCCTTTTCGTTGAAGATCTTGTGGGAGGACAGCGCGGTCTGGTGCATGTGGGGTTCTGGTACCAGTAGCTTAGGGGTGGAACAGGTGTAGCTGCAGATACTGTGTAGTGTGCTGAGTGCTGTACAGGACTACTCGAAACTACAGGCAGCAATCCATTTACCGCGGTCCCCCTCCCTGCAGAATTCACATTTCCTGGTGTAGTGATCTCCAGTCACCTCATACCTGCGACCGTACACCCTCCCAATCGCAGTGCGGGGGCTTCGCCGTCACCTTCGGTCAGATGTAGGCATAAAGATCAATGCTTATGAGGATAGCATAATCCAGGAACACGCCTCCTGTGTCGGCATATATAAACTCCCCTTGGAGGCTAGAACACCACGCAAGTGTATGAACACCCGTATCTATCAAACCAAAAAAAAAATAGGAAGCAAAAATCAAAAACGAGTTGCCCTGGTTCCAGGCCTCAATTTATTGTCACTGGAAATCTAATTCCCCAAACGATCGTCGCTGGAACCAGAGCATTATCACCCCATCTTGTTTCCTTTTAAGATGCTGGACAACCCTTTTCGCCAGTTCGGAATTCAGAATCGAACTGGGGCCCTGAATTCTACACCTCTCCATGGTGCTTGCTGTTATCCCATCACTGGATTCTGCGTTGACCAAGGCATAGATCAGTGCACAGAAGTAGTCGCCTCACGATACCAAGCTATAGATCAGTTCGAAAAGTTGACACTCCAACTGCCTCTTGAACCTCCCCCACAATCACCGCCTCTCAATCGCACCCCTCCTAGTAGCTGCAACAGCATCCCCAACCCCCGCACCACTTCTCAACCGCATCCCCTACCACTTCTCAATCGCACTCCACCACCTCTCAATCACACAGCCCTCCAGCATCCCTTGCAGCGGCTCTCTTGATCCGACGGCTACCTCAACAGCTCCTCGTATAATACCAAATTTATAGTCCTTGATTGGGACTACTCCAATGTGCTTTTGTTGCAATTTTTAATATTGTTTTGTCTGGCAGCTTATTAATTATTTATACAGTACTCATTGAAGTTTTATACCAATGGCATCTTTCTTGATCAATTGGTGGATACATGGGGACCTAAACTTGCGGATAGGCATAAGGCTGCTTTAGACGGGACCAGATTTATAAATATGGTCAGCGGAGGAAAGCTTGGCTGAGCTGCGCGTGAATTCCAGAGCAAGAGGTTTTCTTACTGCGCAAAAGGAACACATCGGGGGGGGGGGTTGCTGGTGGCGTTGTGCCAAAGTTCTGTGAGGTATAGGGCAAATGTACATACTTACTCGAGCTCTGTATACACATGCTTGTTCGTGTATATATAGGGCGTACTAGCTAGTATTATTATTTCGTTTATTGCCGCAGCAGGTATCCCATCGAAGTGACCGCACACAGGCAGGCAATGCCATTTGGGTTATGAGATTTTGTCAAGGTCCGGCAGTGTGCTATATTAAAATTATTCTCTTCATTCTGCTCCAAAAAGCCCATGAGGCTGTCCTGATCTTTTCGGAAATGTTACTGGTACATTAATGTTGCGAACGGGAAATCAACCATGTCCATATATACTGCTACACAGTATATCAACTTGGGAAAGAAAACACGACAAAAAAACAAGCACACCATGAAAGGAACAAAAGAGTAAAAAGAGATACATGATAGCCACATAATACAAAGACCAAGGAAAATAGGCAGCTCAGATGAAAAAAAAAAAAAAAAAAAAAGACAACCCTCTAGGACCGTATTAGAGAATAATCAGTGCCATCCTGATGGAGGTTTTCTCCGAGCCTGCTCTTCAGGTGGAAGTTGCGACCAAAGATATTTTGCTACTTCACAAGAATCATAACGCAGTGCCCGATCATATGGAGTTTTTCCATCCTTGTTCTGGATGGTTGGGGATGCACCATACTCAATCAATATCTTTGTAAGTGAGAGAGAGTGATAGCTGAGGTGGAGTGGAGTGTCGCCTGTCTTGTTACCCTTATTGATGTGCTTCGATGCTCCTCGTTTCAGGATTTCTGTCAACATCTCAGGATTGCTCCCACAAACTGCACAATGTACTGTTGTGTATTGGTCCTCATCCTGTACAAAAAGATCTGCCCCCTTCTCAATCAAGAGCCTTGCAATTGCTATTTTGCCTCTGCATAGTGCCCAGAGCAAAGGAGTCATATACCACTGGACTGGGCATCGTTCCTCAATGTTCGCACCCATCATGATCAGCAATCGTACTACAGTCTCGGAGTTATTACTCAGTGCCTTATCGATGCAGCCAGCTAGGCCAATTGGAGGAGTAGTTGATGCTATTGCTTCCTCACTTGCACCTCTCCCCAATAGTAATTTGCAGATGTCTTCACGACACTTATATGCAGCATAAGTGAGTGGTGTTAGGCCTTTTGAGTCCCTCTCATCTATATCAATTTGTAAAGTGAGTAGACGTTGAACAAGATTGTCCATACTTTTCAGAATAGCATGGTGAATTACTCCTTCAATCCTTACTCCCCTCTCCAACAGTAATTTGCAAATGCTCTCATGACCCATAGATGCAGCATAAGCAAGTGGTGTTCGGCCTCTGAATCCCTCTCTTCTATACCTGCCCCAAAAGCAAGTAAATCTTGAACAAAATTCGCATTTCCGTTATGGATGGCAATGTGGATTACCCCTTCTGTGCTTGCTCTTCTCTCCAACAGTAATTTGCAAATGCTCTCATGACCCATAGATGCAGCATGAGCAGGTGGTGTTCGGCCCTCTGAATCCCTCTCTTCTATATCCACCCCAAAAGCAAGTAAATCTTGAACAAAATTCGCATTTCCGTTAGGGATGGCAATGTGGATTACCCCTTCTGTGCTTGCTCTCCTCTCCAACAGTAATTTGCAAATGCTCTCATGACCTATAGATGCAGCATGAGCAGGTGGTGTTCGGCCCTCTGAATCCCTCTCTTCTATATCTGCCCCAAAAGCAAGTAAATCTTGAATAATATTCTTATTTCTTCCATCAATAGCACTGTGGATTATTCCTTCAATTCTTGCTCCCCTCTCCAACAGTAATTTCCAAATTCCCTCATGAGCTAAAGATGCAGCATGAGCAAGTGGTGTTCGGCCATCTGAATCCCTCTCCTCTATATCTGTTCCTAAAGCTAGTAGAGTTCGAATACCATTCTCACTCCCCTGGCGAATGGCATAGTGGATGCCCCCGAGAGAAGACCATTTCAATTTTCGGCGTGATCTGTAGTGACCTGCAGCTGAATGAAGAGGAACTTGGTATGGCTGTGAGTCCCAGAGATCAGATAAGCAAATAGGTAGTACAATTACTGAGATCTCCGAAATTGAGTCAAGATCACCCAAGGTCATATCTGAAAGCATTGACCAGGTACAACCTCTGGTAGAGCTACCGCTAGAGAATGTAGAGTAATTATCGCTTATGCCCCACCTCTGGATTCGCCTGTAAGGCCTTGAATTTTTGAGTTCATCGATAAATGATGGCAGCACCATTTGTATGGATCGCAAGGAGAATGTGCTACGAGATGTTGCTGCTGTTCTGAATGATGCAGTATCATCAAAATCATGGTGGACCTTCCCATGTCGCATGGATCGCAAGGATAATTTGCTAAGAGATGTAGCAGCTGTTCTGAATGATGCAGCATCATCATTAACATCAGGCACCTGGTCATCATTGAATGTTGATAATGCTATCTGGAAACCGTCTTTTAGAGGTAGTATGCTTGCATCCTTAGCTTGATTATCGGATTCTGAAGACTGGACATTATCACTTATTGCAGGATCCTGACGGCTGATGAGTTCACGTAACTGGATCGCAATTGCATGGTTCGATTCCAAAATCTGAAAAACTACTTCATGCAATTGCTCGAGTTTTTCGGAAGCCTCTGCACCGGTATGACTATATAAGAGATTAGTAATCTGTATGACCCCCCTCCCCCCTCCCTACGCCTAAGGAAACATAATAGAATTAATGCTGTAGATCTGAACTTACCATTGAATAATGCCCAACATCAAATTCAAACTCAGCTTATGTCGTTCCAGGTCCTCAATAAAGACTGCAACCTCCGCTTCCTTCCACAGTGCCCATTTAATCCTCTCAAACAAAAGGCTTGCTTTGTTTGCTAGAGACTGCGGATCACTAACCCCAATCTCACTTAGGTACTTTTCCAAGTTAGAAGCAATCAAAACACATCCACTCAAAGTCGCAATAAGATGGTGAACAGACAGCATCTTTAACCTGCTTTGGTTTGCAACCTTGGTTGTTCCAGCAATAAATAACTGAACCTGGCAGAAGATGACATTCATATCTTGCATTTCTTCCATTAGGCGACTGATGGATGCTGGTGCCTGCTTTGCGCAATCATGGAGACTCTTCAGCATGCTTATGATCTTTGCTGAGACTGAAATGAGACCAGCAACTGAAGTGACTATCGATAGTGGATCTGACATTGGTTTGGACTAGCGGATTCTGATACGGTGAATGTGACTTGGTTATAGCCCCGGGGGGAATCAAATCCTGAAACTCGGTTGGCAAGAAAGGTTAGACTGGTGTAAAGCGATTTCTTGATAACGTTTGCACTACTCTGAACCTTAATGGGAAGGCTAATATCGTGGAGAGTATGCGGACCAGCTTCCTGGCATATTTGCTACCAAGATTAATACCCTCTGTTTCGCCTCACCCCACTTTTCCCGTATGCAGTTGCGAGTCAGCCTATCGTCTCGGTTTTGGCTAATGCTAAAATGTGGTTGGCTTGGAATAAGGCTCAAAGGCTCTGCCATTGCAAATAGTTCTGCGAAGTGCGGGCTGCAGCTGGATTATAGCAACCATTCATTCTTCATAGGCAAGTGTAGAACTCACCAGTGATGTCATGCACACATTGTCCAGCTCAAGCAACTCCCTGTGGACATGTCTTCGGGGAAGCATAGAGTATGTAGTAGCTAGTAAAATATGTATTCGGACATAGCGCATAATGTGCATTAGTACCCCTGTCCGAATACATATTTTACTGGCTAGTACTGGACCATTCTCCATGTAGGCCATTCGGCACAAGGGCATGCAACAACACAAAATAGAAATTTTGTGAGGCTACTTTTGGTTCAGGACGCTGTGGCAGCGCGGCTGGTGCATGTGGAGGTCCGGTACCCGTAGCTTAGAGGTGGAACAAGTGTAGCTGCAGATACTGTACGGGAACTAGTCTGCTTGTAAGTGTAGGACAGGAATCCATTTTACTTACACTTCCTGATGTAGTAGTCTCCAGTCACCTTGCGATCGTATCTGTGACCGTCCACCCTCCCAGTCGTAGTGCAAGGGCTTCGCCGTCATCTTGGGTCAAACGTAGGAATAAGATCAATGCTTTTGAGCATAGGGTAACCCAGGAACACGCCTCCTGTGTATATATATTCCCCCCGGAGCCTTACAAGACCACTAGCACGAGTGCACGATTTCCTTTTAAGATGCTGGACAACCCTCTTCGCCAACTCGGAATGTTCTCGTGCCCGGACTATTATTTTCGGCCTCCGCCTTAGTAGCAGACCCTATTATTTCTTGGCGGCACACCGTCTCATAGGCTGGGTACGAGATCAAAACTCAGAATCGAACTGGTCCCTGAATTCTGTACCTTTCCATGGAGCTTGTTGTTACCCCAACACCAGCATTGCACATTGACAAAGGCATAGGTCAGTGCACAGAAATCGACGCCTCTCCAATGGCCGCTGCAGCAGATTCTCGGATGATACAACTCTCGGCTTATAGTCCTTGGTTGGTCGACTACTCCAATGTGCTTTTGTGGTATTTTATTATTGTTTTTGTCTGGCAGCTTATTAATTATTTATGCTGTACTCATAGAAATTTAATAGCAATGGCATCTTTCTTGATCGATTAGTGGATACATGGGGACTTGAACTTGCGGGTGGGCACAGGGAGGGCTTTAGACAGGACTAGATTTATAAATATGGTCAGCGGAGGAAAGTTGGGCTGAGCTGGCCGGAGCAAGAGGTTTTGTTACTGCACAAAAGCTAAACATCGGGGACGCAATTGCTGGCAGCGTTGTACCAGAATTTCTGTGGGTATAGGGCAAATCGTACATACTACGAGTACTTACTCTATATACGTGCTTGTTCGTTTACTTGTATGTAGCAGACGTATTAATATCATTTCATTTGCAGGAGCGAGTATCCGGTCGAAGTCACCGCATGTAGGTAACCCGTTTGGGCCGCAATCAGATCTTGTCAGGATCCAACGGTGTGCTATATTGAAGCTATTCCCTTAATTCTTCTCCGAAAAACCCATGAGACTGCCCTGCTTCTTCCGGAGAATGCATTGGGTACATTATTGTTGCTAGCGGGAAACCAACTCTGTCCATATAATACTACCCAATGTTTCCTAGGAAAGCAGGACAAAAAACAATCACACCATGTAAGTATCCCCCAAAAAAAGAGGTGCATGATAGTCAAATAATATCAAAGAACTAGGAAAATAGGCAGCAAAGATGAAAATCTAAAAAAAAAGAAAAAAAGACAATCCTCCGAGACCGTATTCGAGAATCATCTGTACCAGTTCGCTGGTGGAGGACGTTTCCGGACCCGCTCTTCAGGTGAGAGTTGCGACCAAAGATATACCACCACTTCGCGAGAACCCTCATGCAGTGATGTATCATATGGGGTTTCTCCATCCTCATTCTGGATGGTTGGGGATGCACCATGCTCAATCAATATCTTTGTAAGTGGGAGAGAGTAATAGCTGAAGTGGAGTGGAGTGTTGCCTGCCCTGTTACTCTTATTGATGACCTCCGATGCTCCTCGTTCCAGGATTTCTGTCAACATCTCAGGATTGCTCCCAGAAACTGCATAATGTACTGTTGTCCATTGGCTCCTATCATGTGCAAAAAAATCTGCCCCCTTCTCAATCAAAAGCTTTGCAATTGCTGTTTGGCCTTTGAATAGTGCCCAGAGCAAAGGAGTCATATTGTACTGGGTTGAGCATTGTTCCTCGATGTCCGCACCCATCATGAGTAGCAATCGTAATACAGTCTCGGAGTCATTCCTCAGTGCGTTATCAATGCAGCCAGGTAGTCAATTGGAGGAGTAGTTGACGCTATTGCTTCCTCACTTGCACCTCTCTCCAATAGTAATTTGCAGATGTCTTCACGGCATTTATATGCAGCATAAGTGAGTGGTGTTAGGTCTTTTGAGTCCCTCTCATCTATATCAATTTGTAAAGTGAGTAGATGTTGAATGAGATTGTCCATACTATTCAGAATAGCATAGTGAATTACTCCTTCAATCCTTGCTCCTCTTTCCAACAGTAATTTGCAAATGCTCTCATGACCTATAGATGCAGCATGTGCAATGGGTGTTTCGCCTTCCAAATTTTTCTCCTCTATATCTGCCCCAAATGTAAGTAAATCTTGAACAATATTCCGATTTCCCCCATCAATAGCACTGTGGATTATTTCTTCAATCCTTGCTCCTCTCTTCAACAATAATTTCCAAATGCTCTCATGACCCATAGATGCAGTATGAGTAAGTGGTGTTCGGCCCTCTGAATCCCTCTCCTCTATATCTGCCCCAAAAGCAAGTAAATCTTGAACAAAATTCGCATTTCCATTACGGATAGCAATGTGAATTACCCCTTCTGTGCTTGCTCTTCTCTCCAACAGTAGTTTGCAAATGCTCTCATGACCCATAGATGCAGCATGAGTGAGTGGTGTTCGGCCCTCTGAATCCCTCTCTTCTATATCTGCCCCAAAAGCAAGTAAATCTTGAACAAAATTCGCATTTCCATTACGGATAGCAGTGTGAATTACCCCTTCTGTGCTTGCTCTTCTCTCCAACAGTAGTTTGCAAATGCTCTCATGACCCATAGATGCAGCATGAGTGAGTGGTGTTCGGCCCTCTGAATCCCTCTCCTCTATATCTGCCCCAAAAGCAAGTAAATCTTGAACAAAATTTGTATTTCTGTTATAGATAGCAATGTGGATTACTCCTTCTGTACTTGCTCTTCTCTCCAACAGTAATCTGCAAATGCTCTCATGACCCATAGATGCAGCATGAGTGAGTGGTGTTCGGCCCTCTGAATCCCTCTCCTCTATATCTGCCCCAAAAGCAAGTAAATCTTGAACAAAATTCGCATTTCTGTTATGGATGGCAATGTGGATTACCCCTTCTGTACTTGCTCTTCTTTCCAACAGTAATTTGCAAATGCTCCCATGACCCATAAATGCAGCATGAGTGAGTGGTGTTCGGCCCTCTGAATCCCTCTCCTCTATATATGCCCCAAAAGCAAGTAAATCTTGAACAAAATTCGCATTTCTGTTATGGATGGCAATGTGGATTACCCCGGCTATACTTGCTCTTCTCTCCAACAGTAATTTACAAATACTCCCATGACCCATAGATGCAGCATGAGTGAGCGGTGTTCGGCCCTCTGAATCCCTCTCTTCTATATCTGCCCTAAAAGCAAGTAAATCTTGAACAAAATTCGCATTTCTGTTATGGATGGCAATGTGGATTACCCCTGCCGTACTTGCTCTTCTCTCCAACAGTAATTTGCAAATGCTCTCATGACCCATAAATGCAGCATGAGTGAGTGGTGTTCGGCCTTCTGGATCCCTCTCCTCTATATCTGTTCCTAAAGCAAGTATAGCTCGAACACCATTCTCACTCCCCTGGCGAATAGCATAGTGGATGCTCCCAAGAGAAGACCATTTCAATATTCGACGTGATCTGTAGCGACCTGCAGCTGAATGAAGAGCAACTTGGTATGGCTGTGAGTCCCAGAGATTAGATAGGCAAATAGGTAGTACAATTACTGAGATCTCCGAAATTGAGTCAAAATCACCCAAGGTCATGTCTGAAAGCATTGACCAGGTACAACCTCTTATGGAGCTACCACTAGAGAATGTGGAGTAAGAATCGTCACTTATACCCCACCTCCGGATTCGCTTGTAAGGCCTTGAATTTTTGAGTTCATCCAGAAATGATGGCAGCATTAATCGTATTGATCGCATTGATCGTATTGATTGTATGGATCGCAATGAGAATGTGCTGTGAGATGTTGCTGCTGTTCTGAATGATGCAGCATCATCATTATCATCAGGTACCTGGTTATTCTTGATTGTGGATAATATCTGGGAATTATCTTTTGGAGGTAGTGTGGTTGCATCCTTGGCTTGATTATCGGATTTTGAGGACTGGACTTCATGTATTGTAGGTTCCTGACGGCTAATGAGCTCTCGTAACTGGATCGCAATTGCATGATTCGATTCCAATATCTGAAAAACTACTTCATGTAATTTCTCGAGATTATCAGAAGCCTCTGCAGCAGTATGACTATATAAGAAATCAGCTATCTGCACCCTCTCCCCCCTACCACCACCCGAGGGAGCATGATAGAATTAATCCTGTGAATATGAACTTACTACTGAATACTTCCTAACATCAGGTTCAAACTCAACTTGTGCCGCTCTAGGTCCTCAATAAAGACTGTAACCTCTGCTTCCTTCCACAGTGCCCATTTGACTCTCTCAAACAAAAGGCTTGCTTTGTTTGCTGGAGGCTGCATGGAGCTTGGGTCAGCAGTTCCCATTACTTCACTCAGATACTTGTCCAGATTGGAAGCAATCAGAATGCATCCACTCAATGTTGCAACAAGATGTTGAATAGACAACATCTTTAATCTGCTTTGGTTGGGAATCTTAGTTGTTCCAGCAATAAATAACTGAACTTGGCAGAATATGACATTCATATCTTGCATTTCTTCCATTAGGCGACTGATGGATGCTGGTGCCTGCTTTGCGCAATCATGGAGATTCTTCAGCATGCTTATAATCTTTGCTGAGATTGTGATGAGACCGGCAACTGAGGCAACTATCCATAGTGGATCTGACATTGCTTTGGACTAGTTGGAGATGTGGGTTAACGGTACAGGGAATGTGACTTGGCTATGGTTCCAAGGGGAATAAAATCTTGAAACTCCGTTGGCAAGAGAAAGGTTAGACTGTGATTTCTTAACAACGTTTGCACTATCCTAAACCTCAAGCTTTGAAATGGGGAAGGCTTATATTGTGAAGAATATGCTCTGAAGACCAGCCACCGAGTAATCCTGGCATATTTGTTACCAGGATTAATACCCTCTGTTTCTACAGTACGAGAGGTAGTGCAACCAGACTACTCTGTTTCACCGCACTCCACTTTCCCCATATGGAAGTAGCTAGCGAGCCTATAATCTCAGTTGTGACTAATGCCAAAACGTGGTTGGCTTAGTATAAGGCTGAAAGGCTGTACCATTGCAAACAGGGAGTGGGGGGTACTGTATAGCAACCATACATTCTTTGTTATAGGCCAGTGTAGGACTCACGATTGGCCCAGCCAGTACAGTGATTCCATGCACGCATCGTCCAGTTCAAGTAATTCCCTGTCTTCGGGGAAGCACAGAGTATATATGTTCCGGTACGTTTCCGGCCATGCTTCGTGCAGGACATTCGGCACAAGGATACTCAACCAAGGAGTGGCTTTATCATGATGAGGTAGATCAGAATTTTTCTGTTTCTGAGTCAGATCCACTGAAGAAGGATAAAAATTTCTCCCACAAACAGAAACTTTCCTTTCGTTGAAGATGTTGTGGGGGTAACAGCGCGGCTGGTACATATATGTGGGGGTCGATCCAGTGGCTTAGAGGTGGAACAGGTGTAGCTGCAGATGCTGTGTACTGTAAAGTAAGTTACAGGCAAGAATCCATATTTACCCCTAGCGCCCTCCCTGCAGAGTCCCCGTTCCTGATGTAGTAATCTCCAGTCACCTAATATCTGTGACCGCACACCTCAACTGCAGTGCGAGGGTTTCGCCGTTACCTTGGATCAGATGTAGGCATAAAATCAATGTCTATGAGGATAGCAGAATCCAGGAACATGCCTTCTGTGTCGGCGTATATATTCTGCCCCCAGAGCCTAGAAGACCGCGCGAGTGCATGAACACCCGTTACCTATCAAAAAAAAAAAAGAATAGGAAGCAAAAAACAAAAAATGAGTTGCCCTGGTTCCAAGTCGCAATTGATCATCACTAGAATTCTAATTCCCCAAATGATCATCGCTGGAACCGGGGCATTATCGCCCATCTCGTTTCCTTTTAAGATGCTCTTCGCCAGCTCGGAATCGAACTGGGGACCTGAGCACGCGGTTCTCTCTAAGCTTTTTACGCTTGACCTCTCCATCACTAGATTCCGAGTCGATAAACGCATAGATCAGTAGACGCCTCTTCCCCGCCCACACCACCAAGCTATAGATCAGTTGAAAAGGTAACAACTGCACCGCTTCTTGAACCTTCTCCCCCACCACACCACCTCTCAATTATACCCCTCCTAGCAGCAGCAACAGCATTCCTCAACCCCCACCACTGATCAATCGCTCCCCCTACCAATTCTCAATTGTATCCCCCTTCACCTCTCAGTCACACAACCCGCTCCAGCATCCCCTTCTGCGGCTTCTCCAGAAGCCTCTCCGATGGCGGCTTCAACGGCTTCCTGGTTTGTTGACTACTCCGATGTGCTTTTGTTGTATTGTTTTTGTCTGGCAGCTTATGAATTATTTATGCAGTACTCATTGAAGTTTAATACCAATGGCATCTTTCTTAATCAATTGATGATAAATTGGGGCTTAAACTTGCAGACAGGGGGGGTTTTGACAGGACCAGATGTATAAATATGGTAAGCGGAGGAAAGCTTGGCTGAGCAGGGTGTGCAGTGAATTCCAGAGCGAGAGGTTTTGTTACTGCGCAAAAGGAACACATCGGGGCAGGGGGGAGGGCACTTGCTGGTGGCGTTGTGCCAAATTTTGTGGGGTATAAGGCAATTGTACATACTTGCTCTGTATATACATGCTTGTTCGTGTATGTAGTGGACGTACTGGCTAGTAGTATTGCGTTCATTTCTGCAGCAGGTATCCCGTCAAAGTCACCGCAAGCAGGCCGGAAATGCCGTTTGGGTTATGAGAACTTGTCAAGATCCGGCGGGGTCCCTGTTTCATTCATTTTCCTCTAGGGGCCCAATGAGGCTGCCCTGCCCGCCCCTTCAGTAAAATGCTTTTGTACATGAATGTTGCTAGCGGGAAACCAACTATATCTATATATACCACTACACAATGTTTCCGAGGAAACTAGGACAAAAACTATGAAAGGAAGAAAAGGAAAAAAGAGATACATGATAGTCACATAATACAAAGACCAAGGAAAATAGGCAGCACAGATGAAAAAAAAACAAAAAAATGAAGAAGTGAAAAAAGGCAATCCTCTAGGACCGTATTAGAGAATAATTAGTACCATTCCGCTGGTGGATTTTTTTTCCGGGCCCGCTCTTCAGGTGAAAGTTGTGACCAAAGATATATTGCTATGTCACGAGAACCATAAGACAGTGCCCTATCATATGGGGTTACTCCATTCTTATTCTGGATGGTTGGAGATGCACCATGCTCAATCAATATCTTTGTAAGAGAGAGAGAGTGATAGCTGATGTGGAGTGGAGTGTCGCCTGTCCTGCCACCCTTATTGATGAGTTTCAATGCTCCTCGTTCCAGGATTTCTGTCAACATCTCAGGATTGCTCCCATGAACTGCACAATGTACTGTTGTCCATTGGTCCTCATCATGTGCAGAAAGATCTGCCCCCTTCTCAATCAACAGTCTTGCAATTGCTGTTTTGCCTCTGTATAGTGCCCAGAGCAAAGGAGTCATATTACACTGGGCTGGGCATCGTTCCTCAATATCCGCACCCATCGTGATCAGCAATCGTACTATAGTCACAGAGTCATTACTCAGTGCCTAATTGATATAGCCAGTTAGGCCAATTGGAGGAGTAGTTGAAGCTATTGCTTCCTCACTTGCTCCTCTTTCCAATAGTAATTTGCAGATGCTTTCACAGCCCATGTATGCAGCATGAGCGAGTAGTGTTCGGCCTTCTGAATCCCTCTCCTCTATATCTGCCCCAAAAGCAAGTAAATTTTGAATAATATTCTCATTTCTCCCAAGAAGGGCAATGTGGAATATCCCTTTCATACTTGCTTCTATCTCCAATAGTTTGTGGATTACCCCTTCCAGGCTTGCTCCTCTCTCCACTAGTAATTTGCAAATACCCTTATGACCCAAAGATGCAGCATGATCGAGTGGTGTTCGGCCTTTCGAATCCCTCTCCTCTATATCTGCCCTAAAAGCAAGTAAATCTTGAACAATATTTGCATATCCCTTATGGATAGCAATGTGAATTACCCCTTCTGTACTTGCTCCTCTCTCCAACAGCAATTTGCAAATCCTCTCATGACCTATAGATACTGCATAAGTGAGTGGTGTTCGGCCTTCTGAATCCTTCTCCTCTATATCTGTTCCTAAAGCTAGTAGAGTTTGAACAACATTCTCACTCTCCTGGTGAATGGCATAGTGGATACCCCCTCGAGAAGACCATTTCAATTTTCGGCGTGATCTGTAGCGACCTGCAGCTGAATGAGGAACTTGGTATGGCTGTGAGTCCCAGAGATCAGATAAGCAAATAGGTAGCACAATTACTGAGATCTCTGAAATTGAGTCAAAATCACCCAAGGTCATGTCTGAAAGCATTGACCAGGTACAACCTCTTGAGGAGCTACCGCTAGAGAATGTGGAGTCAGAATCGTCGCTTATGCCCCACCTCTGGATTCGCCTATAAGGTCTTGAATTTTTGAGTTCATCCATAAATGATGGCAGCACCATTTGTATGGACCGTAAGGAGAATGTGCTTCGAGATGTTCCCGCTGTTCTGAATGATGCAGCATCATCATTGTCATCACACACTTGGTCGTCCTTGATTGTAGATAATGCTATCTGGAAATCGTCTTTTAGAGGTAGTGTGCTTGCATCCTTGGCTTGGTTATTGGATTTTGAAGGCTGGACTTCATCACTTATTGCAGAGTCTTGACGGCTGATGAGTTCACGTAACTGGATCGCAATTTCATGGTTTGATTCCAAAATCTGAAAAACTATTTCATGTAATTTCTCGAGATTTTCGGAAGCCTCTGTAGCGGTATGACTATGCAAGAGATCAGCTGTCTACATTCCGGACCCGACCAATACCACCGCCGCCGCCACCACCAACACCCAACCCCACCACACTACCCGCCCACCACCGCCCCCATTCCCGGGGGAACTTAATGCAATAGGTCTGAACCTACCATTGAATAATCCCTAGCATCAAATTCAAACTCAACTTATGCCTCTGGAGGTCCTCAATAAAGACTGCAACCTCCGCTTCCTTCCACAATGCCCATTTAATCCTCTCAAACAAAAGACTTGCCTTGTTTGCTGGAGGCTGTATGGAACTGGGATCACTAACCCCCATCATCTCACTCAGATACTTGTCCAGGTTTGAAGCAATCAAAACACATCCACTCAAAGTTGCAATAAGGTGGTGAATAGATAACAACTTTAATCTGCTTTGATTTGCAATCTTCGTTGTCCCAAGAATAAACTCCTGAACCTGGCAGAAGATGATGCTCATATCTTGCATTTCTCCCATTAGGTGACTGATGGATGCTGGTGCCTGCTTTGCACAATCATGGAGATTCTTCAGCATGCTTATAATCTTTGCTGAGATTGAGATGAGACCGGCAACTGAGGCAACTATCGATAGTGGATCTGACATTGCTTTGGACTAGTTGGATATGTAGGTCAACCGGATTCTGGTACGTACAGGGAATGTGACTAGGCTGCTATAGTCCCAGGGCGGATTAAATCTTGAAACTCTGTTAGCAAGAGAAAGACTAGGCTGGTGTAAAGCGATTAACGACGTTTGTACAATTCTGAACCTCAAGCTTTTGGTAATGGGGAAGGCTCGTATTGTGAAGAGCATGCTCTGCACACCAGCCAGCCTGTAATCCTGGCATATTTGTTACCAAGTAAATGCCCTCTGATTCGCCTCATCCCGCTTTCCCGTATGGAGTAGCTAGACAGCCTATCCTCTCGGTTTTGGCTGATGCCTAAAAAGAGGTTGGCTTGGAATAAGGCTGAAACAGGCACCTTTCTTTCCAACACCGATTCTACCACTTGGTCGCGACGCCGCAACTGAGGGGTGCCCCGCATCGAAAATTACATCAACGTGAAGCTCGGGCCGCCCGAGCAAGTATTTCGGCCTTTTCTACGGGATAGAGCCACAGCGTTTGGCAGAGGTGGGAGAGCAGTGGAAGTGATCAGAATCCATTGTTCTACTCCTTCTTTACGCCAAGTATATTAAAGCAGCACAGGAGACACTGCGACAAAGAAATACAACGCGCCGTTTGCAACCGAGAGCCGCACTAACGGGACGCTTGCAAGCACCAAACAACACGCTGCCTTAACGACCAGAGGCCAACATCGTCTACAGGAGTTTGGCAGCAGAAGAATTATGGGCAAGATAAAGGAAAAGGAAAGAAAGAGGCAGGCAGATTGATATCTAGAATGGAAAGCGAAGGGAATGTAGGGCTATTTCGCCCAGTAAAGGAGTGGGAAAAGAGGTTTACAGTGATCACTGGAAGCAGGCAATTCGATGTGGAAGGGCCCACAGACTGGTGCCAATTCACAGGATACCAGACTGCAAAGGTGGAGGGCGCCCTCCAGCAGGCTGTAAGAAATGCAACAGCCCTTTTGACTGCAAAGAGGGCAGTAGGAGTGCATGAAGTATGGAGCCAAGCAGAGGTTGGCCAACAGTTTATAGCACATACAGCGAGTGAAGCAGCATGGGTTGAATGGGCACATATTATCAGGGAGGGAATTGCGATACAGGAGGGAGAGGCTGAGCAAGGAAATGAGGTGAGGAGAGTTATCAGAGAAGATGATATTGAGGATGTTATCTACGTAGGTAGTAGAGTGACCCAAACAATTCAGACCCCACACCACAGAAAGGGCGGTCTCGACCAGCAGGAAATTGGAAGCAGTGAGCAGATGGAGGTAGATTTTGAGACCCACCTCACAGCAGATGGTACCAGGAAACGGAAACGTGATAGTGAGTTGGCTAGAGATCAGCTAGCGAGAGAGACTCTTGAATTGAAGGACAGCAGCGAAGTGGAGGAAGCAGAGGAAGTAGAAGAAACAGAAGAAGTAGAAGCAGAGGAACCTGAGGAGCTTGAAGGAGCAGATGCAATCCAAGTTCTACGATTGCTACATGACCTCAAGATTCTCAAGGAAGCATGGGAAAAGCGTAAGGGAGCAGGAGCAGCACGAAGCGCATCAGGGGTTGGCGATGCAGCAGCTCGTTTAGGTGACATTATTGAGAATCGAAAAGGAGCTGATGGCAAAGGGTGGAGAGAAGTAGAAGACTTCTTGAGAATTGAAAACCAGCATGAAGATAAAGTTAAGGCACTACGGGAGTGTGAAAAGTGGTGGAAGAAGGAAAAGGAAAACCAGAAGGCAAGAGAAACAAGGGCAATCAATCAAAGACTGAGAAGGCTGGAAGAGAGTCTTGCAAGTGTAGTTGTCAAGCTAGGAGTTGCCTCCATTGAGGAAAAGGATGCAGCAAAACGGAAGGAGGAGGAAGTCAAGAAGAGGAACCGTGAGGTTGAGGCAAGAAGAGCAGCTGAGAAGGCCTTAGCAAAAGCGAAAGCTCTGGAAGAAAAGGATCAGGCCCAACGAAAGAAGTCAGAAAAGGATGCTCAAGAGGCAGCAGATCGAGAAAAACAAAGATTGGACATAGTGCAGGCTGCGAGAATTGCAGCTGATGAAGCAGATGTGGAACTCAAGAGAAAAGAGCTCGCAGTCTATGATATGAAGAAGAAAAGTAGCACAGCCGCAGAGATAAAGAAAGCAGAAGAGGAGGCACAGGAAGCTGCTACAAAGGCTTCGGAGGCCAGAGTGGCTGCAGAACATGCAGAAACAGGTACAACCAGAGCCGAGGGTAGTTCCTGGCAGGTAGTTGGCACTACTAAGATGCGCAAGTGGGTGATGATTTCACTACACAAGGAGGTATCAGCAGGTACAACAGAGGAAGCAAAACAGAAACAATTAGAAGCAGCAAATACAGCTCTTCGAGCATTAGAACGAGGGGAAAAGAGAAGGCTTTTCCGAGTAGTAGGTATTGTTGAGCTTTGGGTAGAAAGAGATGATTGTTTTTCCTTCGTAGAGAGAGTAGCCAAAGTAATACACCTATATACATAGAGCATGAGGTTGCTCTCGGGCCCTTACCACCCTTTATCACGGACCTCTCTGATATCCGACACCTCCGACACTCCGACATTACTGTAGATCTCTAACAAGGGGACCTACTGAATGTTTGGGCTGAGCAATCAGGAACAGTTCCCCTAATCGCGAAGGGAGTTCCTGTAGAGGGGCTCCCTAATAGAAGACAGCTGCATGAGGCCCTTGCAGCAGAAAACATAACCACGAGTGGCATTTTCGGAGCGAGATGGCCTGAGAGAGTTGGTCCGAATGCATGGCAAACAATGAGAACTACAGCAGTCAAGTTTGAGGTAACCAGTGTACAGGAAGCAGAAAGATTAGTTAAGGAGGGAGTGAAGCTTGGAAATGACCTCCGAAAGGTAGAAGTCTACAAGCCACTAGCAGTGAGAGGGTCTGCACCCACTAAAGGAGGTGCAAGCTTTCTACCAGCGCCAGTACCAACACCAGTATCAGTACCAGCAGCAGCTTTTGAAAGAGCATGCTGGCAGTGTGGCAGAAAGGGACATCAGTGGAGAGAGTGTGCACACCAGCCACCGAAGGCCTACCAAAGTCAGAAACAACAGGGAGTCAAAGTAGCCAGTAGGACATGCTGGCAGTGTGGTGGTATGGGGCACCAGCGAAAGGAGTGTGCAACTGTATCTACTAGAGACTCTTTGAAGAGGCCAGGGCTAGGGCCAGAGCTGGCGAGCTATATGCCAGCAGGGAAGCGGTCCCGACGTAATGGTTACTGAACAGAAGATGAAGGTGGCATTCCAGAATGTTGGAGGTTCTCTCAGAAATAGTGATATTATTCTGGAATGGGCAAATAGAGAGAAAGTAGATGTGATTTTTATAGAAGAAGCATGGGTTGCAGAGAAGAGAGGAGAGTGGGTCACAACAAGGCATCCAGCTTATGAGGTCATCAGCCGAGTTGAGAGTGGCAAGAGAGTAGTGGCCCATGCAAGGAGAGGGACCCAGGAGTGGAAAGTAATTGAAGAGACGAAAGGGTGGGTCTGGTGTGAGGGAGAAGGAGGTGGCAGAGCTGGAGGAGTATATATCCACCCAGATATGAATTTGGAGACCTTGGAGGATTGGATGGACAGATGGGGAAGGCTGAGAGGCCCACGAGGTCTGCAGTCTAGTGCAGTACTACTGGGGGACTTCAATGCACACCATCCAGCATGGTCCAAACTAGACAAAGGGCCTGACCCAAGGGGAAGGGCACTCAAGGAGGGTTTGGAAGGCACAGGCTGGCTTCTGGAGACGAAGAAAGGGTTTCAACATGGGCGAGAGAGGTAGAAGGGCAGGTCAGAGAGAGTGTTCTAGATCTAGTCTGGAAGTATGGGGAATTTGGATGGCAAAACGAAGATCCAGAGTGGTTATGTGGAGACCATGCAGTAGTCTGGGGGACTTGTAATAGCAGCCAAGGCAAAATTGAAATAAGAAGAGGAGTGGATTGGGATAAGGCAGAAGATTTGATCCAAGAAATCATGCAAAAGAAGGCTTCAGAACAATGGGAGTGGTACCGAAGCCTTGAAGGAGGGACTGCATATGAGAAGACCTACAAACTTCGAGAGAGTCTGAAGAGGGAGATACGTGCATCATCACGAAGTAAGTTGTGGTGGGATAAGGAGGTAGAAGAGGCAGCGAAGGCAGTGAGGAAGGAGGGCCGAGGGGGTAAGGGACAGGCAGCCAAAGCATGGGAGAGAGCCAGACTCCTACGGTGGAAAGAGCGGGTTAAAACCCTCAAGTATATCATAAGGCGAAAGAAAAAGGAGTGCTGGGAACAGTTTACAGAGGAAAACAGCTCTAAGGACCCATGGGATGTGATCCGAGTAGCAAAAGACCCTTGGAAGTTAAGAGGAAAGATGGGCGACCTTGTAGGTGACAATGGTGATATATGGAGGACAGATGAGGAGAAGGTGAGAGGCCTGGTACAGAGAAACTTCAAACATCAGGGGACGTCGGGTCCACCAGCAGCGTCAACCTCGCCGGCAGCGTCAACTTTACCGGCAGTATCAAATTCACCGGTAACGTCAAAAACAACGTCAAATCCACCAGCGGCGTCAAATTCGCCGGCAGTGTCGAATTCGCCGGCAGTGCTGAATTCGCCGGCAGTGTTGAATTCGCAGGCGACATCAATTTCACCGGCACATTGGACCTACCAGTGAACTCAGGCCCGCAGAGCCTGACAGACGAATTGACCTCCAATGTAAAAAAGCTAACTGAGAGGCTATACAAGGCACTCGCTGGCACCTCGAGCCGTTCAGCCCCAGGGCCTGATGGCATCAGCTATAGATTCATTAAGCTGGTCAATAAAACAGTGCTAGGAGGGCAGTTAATGAAGGAGCTGGCTACTGAGCTGGCTGCAGACAGGATGCCGAAGGACTGGCAATTCAGCAAGGTGATTATGATCCCGAAGTCTGGCAGGGATCTTACACAAGCAAAGAGCTGGAGGCCTATTCAACTCATTAATTGTGTGGGAAAACTGATGGAGAAGGTGGTCGCTGATGACCTGCAAAAAGCTGGATTGTTCCATCATGGGCAGTTTGGGGGAGTAAGGGGCAGGTCTGCAATTGATGCCTTATTCCGGGCAGTTGTGAAGAGCCAGAGAGCTCTGGCACGTGGCGATGGAGCAGTGTGGATTATGGAGGATGTCAAGGGAGGCTTTGGGAACACACGTTGGGATATGGTCAAGCACCGAGTACAGGGTTCTAAAGCTGAAAAATGGTTGTCCTGGTTAGAGACCTTCTTCCGGGAGCGAGAGTTTGAGGTGGAATGGGATGGACAGGTGAGGGGCAATGGCAAGTCAAATGTAGGTGTACCACAGGGCTCGCCTTTATCCCCAGTCGTGTTTCTCATCTACATGGCACCAATTCTAGAAGAGATGGAAACAAAGGTAGCTGCAGCAGTGAGAGACTGTGAGGTGGAGCTGCCCTCATTTGTAGATGATATGAACTGTGTCATTCTGGATTGGGAAGGAGGAAAGGATATGAGAAGAGTTGGAGAGAGAATTGCAGGAGTAGTCAGGGAGGTTGCGGAAGCTCGCGGTCTACCACTATAGGCCTCAAAGGAGGAGGTCCTAGTCATGGGCAAGAAGGCCAAGAGAAGGGCAGATGTTGAGAGGTGCAAGTGGCTAGGGGCGATTTGTGACAGTACTCTTGATTTCGACCTCCACTGGAAAAGCCGGATCGAGAAAGCCAGAAAACTCATGGGCGCACTGTTTGGACTAGGCAACTCTCAATGGGGAATGAGTCCTATCTCATGGAGAAAGGCTTATACAGGCATGGTAAGGGCAGTAGCCCTTTGGGGGTCCGAAATTGGGTGGAGAGGCCAGAAGCAGTGGAGAGAGGAATTTGAGAGGTTGCAGTATCAAGCACTCCGCAAATGCACTGGAGCAGTTCAAGGGGCAGCGAGAGTAAAGGTCGAGGCCATTGCCGGAGTAGAGAGTGTAACGACGATCCTCGATCAAGGCCAAGCAAGGTATGCACTGAGATCAGTGAGGGACTCTACAGGATTGGGGGACCTGTGGCCTGAAAGCTTCAGTGGAATGGTAGCCTCAGACCCAGACAGAGAGGGGGAGAGGGGGAGGGACTGGAGAGGCTTCAGTTTGGGTTATGCTACAGACAAAAATGATGGATTTGAGTCAGTAGCTGGAAAGATTGCCAGCACTCTCGAGGTCGATGAGGAGGAGAGAGTGTCCTGGGGACGAGATGTACACCTACTGCAGGCAGACATTGAGGTCATTGACCTCAAGCTGTGCAAGGAAGACACCCCAGCCAAATGGGAAAAGGCCATCAATGAGGCTAAGAGTGACTCGGTAGCTATTTTCACAGATGGCAGCCGCAGTGAGGAAGGCGGTGTTGGTGGCGGATGGTGCTGGAGGCAGGTGGTAGCAGGTGAGTCAGAAGGGTCCCGGTGGGTAGGCACAAAAGCAACTGTGTGGGACGGGGAGGTCTCAGGAATGAAGAGTGCCCTTGAAGCAGTTGATGGCAGTGAAAAAGTGCTACTACTCGCAGACTCTCAGGCAGCTATCAGTGCAGTCCAGAAAGCAGGAAAAACTGGCAAGGCAAGGACTGCAGACCTAGCACGGGTGACAGAGCTGATTGCAGAGAGGCGGCAAAGGTTAAGGGAGGCGGATGCAGTGAAGCTGGCATGGGTCAAGGCCCACGTAGGGATAGAAGGCAATGAGAAGGCAGATGAGTTGGCCAAAGAGGGGGCCAAGTGCATGAGGTATGATGGGCAGGCCACTGAGGGTGGGCTGCGTCAAGAGTTAGTTCGAAAAAGAAAAGAGGAGAGGGAGCTCACTTATGCTGCATATAAGTGTCGTGAAGACATCTGCAAATTACTATTGGAGAGAGGTGCAAGTGAGGGAGCAATAGCGCCAACTACTCCTCCAATTGACCTAACTGGCTGCATTGATAACGCACTGAGGAATGACTCCGAGACTGTAATACGACTGCTAATCATGATGGGTGCGGACATTGAGGAACGGTGCCCAACCCATTACAATATGACTCCTTTGCTCTGGGCACTACGCAGAGGCAAAACAGCAATTGCAAAACTGTTGATTGAGAAGGGGGCAGATCTTTCTGCACATGATAACAACCAATGACAGCAGTACATTGTGCAGTTTATGGGAGCAATCCTGAGATGTTGACAGAAATCCTGGAACGAGGAGCATCGAAGGTCATCAATAAGGGTGACAGAATAGGCGATATACCTCGCCATAGCCCACAGGGCGGCATGCGAGTATTGAAATAAAAAAAAAAAAAAAAAAAGAATAGGCGATACTCCACTCCACTTCAGCTATCGCTCTCTCTCATATGCAAAGATATTTATTGAGCATGGTGCATCTCCAACCATCCAGAACAAGTACAGAGAAGCCCCATATCAAACGGCACTGAATCATCGTCTTCGTGAATTAGCAATATATCTTTGGTCGCAACTTCCACCTGAAGAGCAAGCCCGGAAAAGGCCTCCACCAGCGGAATAGCACTGATTATTCTCTAATACGGTCCCGGAGGATTGTCTTTTTTTGTTTCCATCTTTGCTGCCTATTTTCCTAGATCTTTGATATTATGTGACCATCATGTATCTCTTTTTTCTTTTCTGCTCTTTTCGTAGTGTGTTTTTTCCTTGTCGTGTTTCTTTTCGAAGATGATACTCTTTGTAGTAGTACTGTATATATGGACGGGATTGGTTCCCTGGCTAGCAACATTAATGTACCAATAGCATTTTCCTCAAGGGCCAGGGCAGCCTCATGTGCTTTTGGGAGCAGAATAAAGGGAACGGCTTTACTATAACACACTACCGGGTCTTGACAAGAGCTCATAGCTCAAAAAGCGTTGCGTGCGTGTGTGCGTGCGTGCATGCATGCGGTGACCTCGGCGGGAAACCCACTGCCGCAAAGCACGAATTGATACTGGCTCGGCCGTACATAAACGAACAAGCACGTATAATACTGAATTAGTAGTATGTAGTCTCATGCCATGACTCTCTGGCTGCTAACTAGCGCAGCGAGGAGTAGTATGTACAATTGCCTATACTCACAGAATTTTGTTACAATGTCGCCAGCAAGTGCACCTCCGATGTTTTTTTGTTTTTTTGTTTGCTTGTTTGTTTTTGCGCAGTCACAAAACTTCTTGCTCTGGAATTCATCCCCAGCTCAACCCAGCTTTCCTCCGCCGACCATATTTTTAAATCTGGTCCTGTGTCAAGCCAACCCCCCCCCGGTGCCCACCTGCAAGTTTAAGCTCCGGTGTATCCACCACCTGACCAACAAAGATGCCACTGGTATTAAACTTCAATGAGTACTGCATAAATAATTAATATGCTGCCAGACAATAATAAAATACAACAAAAGCACACATCGGAGTAGCCAACAAACTAAGGACTATAAATCTTGTATTACACGAGGAGCCGTTGAAGCGGCCATTGGAGAGGCTGCTGTAGAAGCTGCTGAAGGGGATGCAGGAGGGGTGGTGTGTCTGAGAGGTGGTGGAGGGGGGTGCAATTGAGAAGTGGTGGGGGTTGAGGGATTCTGTTGCGGATGCTAGGAGGGGTCCAATTGAGAGGTGATGATGGTGGGGGGAGGTTCAAGAGGCGGGGGAGTTGCTACCTTTCAAACTGATCTATAGATTGGTGCTGGCGGAGGGGGGAAGAGGGGTCGACTTCTGTGTACTGACCTATTCCTTCGTCGGCGTGGAGTACTAGTGATGGGGTAACAAGAAGCTCCGCGGGAGATATAGAATTCAGGGCTCCATTTCGATTCCGAATCCCAGGCTGGCGAGGAGGGCTGTCCAGCATCTTAAGATGGATGATAATGCCTCGGCTCCGGCGATGATCAATTGCGACTTGGAACCGGGGCAACTCGTTTTCAATGGTTGCTTCCTGTTTTTTTTTGGTTTGATAAGTACGGGTGCTCATGCACCCGCGCTAGTGGTCTTCTAGGCTCTGGGGAAAGGATATAAATGTGCCGGGCGATTCGTAACAAACGTTCCAGTCACTCATGACTGGCCCGGAAACTAACAAGTTAGTCGCTAAATTATTGCGGTTGCAACATTATGACACTTGAAATTTTTATGCAACTCTTCGGAGTATTTGCTTATTTACATGTTTATTTACTCATATACTTTGGCAGTTACATGCTTTTGATAATTTTGATCCTTCTTTTATACATCTGCATTTTAGTATAATTCTCCACAATTTGCTATTGAGGAGTATTTCACTGGAATGGAATTTTCGCTAAAGAGAAAGCATTTCGCTGAAGAGGGTTCCGCATTCTTACCGGCAGTTTGGTTGTGTTCGAAGTTGACTGTAGAGTACGCGTCTCGTGGGCGTGTAGGTAATGTAGTGCATAGTGCTTTGTACTCGAGTACAGAGAAAAAAATTACGAACCGTGGTGCTACTGAGTAGCCCGGACCAGTGGTGACTGAATCACTGTTACGAAAGGCCCGGCTTATATACTGATATATACGCCGACACAGGAGGCATGTTACTGGATTATGCTATCCTCATAGGCAAATAATCTTAGGCCTACACTTGATCCAAGGTGTCGGCGAAGCCCTCGCACTGCGATTGGGAGGGTGGACGGTCGCAGCAGATACGACCGCGAGGTGACTGGAGATTGCCACATCAGGATATGTGGGGAGCCAGGGGTAAAATCATCTGCAGCTAACGTGCCTGATGTGGTAACGATCTGGCCCCCTGTAACGATCTGGCCCCCTGTAACGATCTGGCCCCTGCAACGATCCATTCTCTTGGCACTCCTCGTCATACATTCCTCGCTCTACTACTAATTTTGGATATATTACAACTATAGAAATTGCTTAACATTATACCAATTTGACATCGCTGAATCAGAATTTGCTATTATAATAAGGAAAAAAATCAAAATTCCAATATTTACAACCAAATTCATCATTATTCACCTAATTTGAGTCCTGTATATATCATACCTCAACATCCTCGAAATCAGGAAAATAATATAGAAAACTAGTAATTCTCATCCATATAGGGCTGGTGTTTTTATTAAAAGTCAACAATTGCATATACAGATCATGTGGGATGCAATGCACCTTCAATTGTATAGAAGTAGTTTATGTTCCTAAGCTAATCTCCATACCTTGATCTGACCTTCAGTGTTCCTAGACTCCTCAAGTGATTCAGAAATACCGGGACTTGAAGTAGTGGTAGTTGAAGCACTAGGGGTGGTAACAATAACTCCTTCTGAGGTGCCAGGTATGACAGAAGAGACCTGTGGCTCAAATCTGCTGCTATAACCTTCTTCTACCCACCCCCCCTTCTAGTATTCGGAGCCTCCTATCTCATGACCTAAAGATGTTTCCCAGCCCCAGCCTTGCATGTGAGTTTCTCCATAGTGTCTTTTTGTAGCTTGCTCAGCTGCAGCCATCTCTCTCTGTTTTCGTTCTTTTGCCTTACTTTCTTCAACGAAAAGGAGCCTCACAAAGTTTCTGTTTGGTGCGGCTGCATATCCTTGTGCCGAAGCGCCCTACATGGAGAACGGGCCGGAACATACCGATATACATACTCTGTGCTTCCCCGAAGACAGGGAGTTACTTGAACTGGACAATGTGTGCCTGACATCACTGGTGAGTTCTATACTGGCCTAGGAAGAATGAATGGTTGCTATAATCCAGCTGCAGCCCCCACTTCGCAGAACTGTTGGCACGTCCTTTCAGCCTTATTCCAAGCCAACCACCTTTTAGCATGAGCAAAACCGAGACGATAGGATGACTTGCTACTGCATACGGGAAAAGTTGAGGTGAGGCGAAACAGAGGGTATCAATCTTGGTAACAAATATGCCAGGATTACTAGCTGGCTGGTCCGCAGAGCACTCTCTTTACCATATCAGCCTTAGGGTTATGAAAGCTTGAGGTTCAAAATAGTGCAAACGTTGTTAGGATATCACGGAAATCGCTTTACACCAGTCGGCCTTTCTCCAGCCAACGGAGTTTCGAGATTTAATTCCCTCTGCGACTATAGCCAAGTCACATTCCCTGAACGTCCCAGATTTCAGTTGACCTACACATCCAACTAGTCCGAAGCAATGTCAGATCCACTCTCGATAGTTGCCTCAGTTGCCGGTCTCATCTCAATCTCAGCAAAAATCATAAGCATGCTGAAGAATCTCCATGATTGCACAAAGAAGGTACCAGCATCCATCAGTCGCATAATGGAAGAAATGCAAGATATGAATGTCATCTTCTGCCAGGTTCAGTTATTTATTGCTGGGACAACTAAGGTTGCAAACCAAAGCAGGTTAAAGATGCTGTCCATTCACCATCTTATTGCGACTTTGAGTGGATGTGTTTTGATTGCTCCCAACCTGGAAAAGTACCTGAGTAAGATGGGGGTTAGTGATCCCGGCTCCATTCGGTCTCCAGCAAACAAAGCAACCATTTTGGTTGAGAAGATTAAATGGGCACTGTGGAAGGAAGCAGAGGTTGAAGTCTTTATTGAGGATCTGGAACGACACAAGTTGAGTTTGAATTTGATGTTGGGCATTATTCAGTGGTAAGTTCAGATCTACAGCATTAATTCTATCATGTTTCCTGGGACTGGGGTGGAGGGGAGGGGGGTCATACAGAATACTAATCTCTTATATAGTCATACCAGTGCAGAGGCTTTTGAAAAACTCGAGAAATTGCATGAAGTAGTTTTTCAGATATTGGAATCAAATCATGCAATTGCAATCCAGTTATGTGAACGCAGCAGCCATCAGGACCCTGCAAGAAATGAAGTCCAGTCCTCAGAATCCGATAATCAAGCCAAGGATGCAAGCACACTACCTCTAAAAGACGATGATAATGATGATGCTGCATCATTCAGAACAGCGGCAACATCTCGTAGCACATTCTCATTGCGATCCATACAATCAATGCGATCAATGCGATCAATGCGGTCAATGCGATCAATGCTGCCATCATTTATGGATGAACTCAAAAATTCAAGGCCTTACAAGCGAATGCAGAGGTGGGGTATAAGCGACGATTCTTACTCTACATTCTCTAGCGGTAGCTCCACCAGACTCGGAGGTTGTACCTGGTCAATGCTTTCAGACATGACCTTGGGTGATTTTGACTCAATTTCGGAGATCTCAGTAATTGTGCTACCTATTTGCTTATCTGATCTCTGGGACTCACAGCCATACCAAGTTCCCCCTCATTCAGCTGCAGGTCGCTACAGATCACTCCGAAAATTGAAATGGTATTCTCTCAGAGGCATCCACTATGCCATTCGCCAGGGGAGTGAGAATGGTGTTCGAACTACACTTGCTTTAGGAACAGATATAGAGGAGAAGGATTCAGAAGGCCGAACACCACTCACTCATGCAGTATCTATAGGTCATGAGAGGATTTGCAAATTGCTGTTGGAGAGAGGAGCAAGCACAGAAGGGGTAATTCACATTGCTATCCATATGGGATATGCGAATTTTGTTGAAGATTTACTTGCTTTTGGGGCAGATATAGAGGAGAGGGATTCAGAAGGCCGAACACCACTCACTCACGCTGCATCTATGGGTCATGAGAGCATTTGCAAATTACTGTCGGAGAGGGGAGCAAGTGTGGAAGGGGTAATTTACAGTGCCATTCACAAGCAAAATAAGAAAGTCATTCAAACTCTGCTTGCTTCAGGAATGGATATAGACAAGAGGGATTCAAATGGCCTAACACCACTAGCTTATGCTGCATATAAGTGCCGTGAAGACATCTGCAAATTACTATTGGAGAGAGGTGCAAGTGAGGAAGCAATAGCATCAACTACCCCTCCAATTGACCTAAGTGGCTGTATCAATAAGACAATGAGTAATGACTCCGAGACTATAGTACGATTGCTGATCATAATGAGTGCGGATGTTGAGGAACGAAGCCCAGCGAAGTGGAATATGACTCCTTTGCTCTGGGCACTATACAGAGGCAAAACAGCAATTGCAAGGCTCTTGATTGAGAAGGGGGCAGATCTTTTTGCACAAGATAGCGACCAATGGACAACAGTACATTGTGCAGTCTATGGGAGCAATCCTGAGATATTGACAGAAATCCTGGAACAAGGAGCATCAAAGCTCATCAACATCAAAAGCAGCCCTACAGGCAGAACCCCACTACACCTCAGCTATCGCTCTCTCTCACATACAAAGATATTGATTGAGCATGGTGCATCCCCAACCATCGAGAACAAGTATGGAGAAACTCCATATGATAGGGCCTGTGTTATGGTTATCATGAAGTAGCAAAATATCTTTGGTCGCACCTTCCGCCTGAAGAGCAGGCCCGGAAAAGTCCTCCACCGGGATGGCACTGATTATTCTCTAATACGGTCCCGGAGGATTGTATTTCTTTTTTTTTTTCATATATATAATTTCCATCTTTGCTGGTTATTTTCCTTGGTCTTTGTATTATGTGACTATCATCTATTTCTTTTTTCTTTTTTGTTCCTATTGTAGTGTGTTTTTTGTCGTGTTTTCTTTCCTAAAATGATAACTCTGTGTAGTAGTATATATGGACAGGATTGGTTCCCCCTGCTCGCAACATTAATGTACCAATAGCATTTTCCTCAGGGGGCAAGGCAGCCTCATGTGCTTTTGGGAGCGGACTAAAGGGAACGGCTTTACTATAACACACTACCGGGTCTTGACAAGAGCTCATAGCTTAAAAAGCGTTGCGTGCGTGGGTGCGTGGGTGCATGCGTGCGTGCGTGCGTGCGTGCGGTGACTTCGACGGGAAACCCGCTGCCGCAAAGCACGAATTGATACTGGCTCGGCCGTTACATAAACGAACAAGCACGTATAATACTGAGTTACTAGTACTAGTATGTAGTCTCATGCCATGACCCTCTGGCTGCTATCGAGCGCAGCGAGGAGTAGTATGTACAATTGCCTATACCCACAGAATTTTGTTACAATGTCGGCAGCAAGTGCACCCCCGATGTTTTTTTTGTTTTTTTGTTTGCTTGTTTTTCTTGCGCAGTCAACTTCTTGCTCTGGAATTCATCCCCAGCTCAACCCAGCTTTCCTCCGCCGGCCATATTTATAAATCTGGTCCTGTCTCAAGCCACCCCCCCCCCCCCCCGCCCACCCGCAAGTATAAGCTCCGGTGTATCCATCAACTGACCAACAAAGATGCCACTGGTATTTAACTTCAATGAGTATTACATAAATAATTAATATGCTGCCAGACAATAATAAAATATAACAAAAGCACACATCGGAGTAGCCAACAAACTAAGGACTATAAATTTTGTATTATACGAGGAGCCGTTGAAGTGGCCATTGGAGAGGCTGCTGTAGAAGCTGCTGAAGGGGATGCAGGAGGGGCGGTGTGTCTGAGAGGTGGTGGAGGGGGTGCGATTGAGAGGTGATGATGGTGGGAGGTTCAAGAGGCGGGGGAGTTGCTAACTTTTCAAACTGAT
This sequence comes from Kalaharituber pfeilii, assembly GCA_015179045.1. Classification (NCBI taxonomy): domain Eukaryota; kingdom Fungi; phylum Ascomycota; class Pezizomycetes; order Pezizales; family Pezizaceae; genus Kalaharituber; species Kalaharituber pfeilii. The sequence continues at coordinate 4,887 of WHUZ01000060.1, read as the reverse complement.
CTATAGATTGGTGCTGGCGGAGCGGGGAAGAGGGCTCGACTTCTGTGTACTGACCTACACCTTGGTCGACGTGGAATGCTAGTGATGGGATAGATGGGGTAACGAGAAACTCCGCGGAGAGGTATAGAATTTAGGGCTCCATTTCGATTCCGAATTCCAGCTGGCGAGGAGGGCTGTCGGGGGAATAATTAGATTTCCAGAGAGAATCAATTGGGGCCTGGAACCTTTGCTTCCTATAGCTATTTTTTTGGTTTGACACGGAGGTGTGTTTCTTGGATTACGCTATCCTCATAACCATTGAATTTATGCCTACATTTGATCCAAGGTGTCGGCAAAGTGCTTGCCCTGGAATTGGGAGGGGAGCCGCGGTAAATGGATTGCTGCCTGTACTTAAAGTAGACTGGTTCGCGTACACTACACAGTACTGTATCCGCATGTTCCACTGGTACCAGACCCTCACATGCACTGCCACATCGTCAACGAAAAGTAGTCTCACAAAGTTAAGTTTCTGTTTGGTTGGAGACATATCTTCCTCCATTGGATCTGACTTAAAAACAGAAAAATTCTGACCTACTTCGTTATGATAAAGCCGCTTCTTGCATGGCTGGGGGGAGTATAAACACCAACACAGAATTAGAAGGCGTGTTCCTGGATTACTCGCTATCAGCATAAAGTTTCGCTCAAGTGCGTGGTTGCAAGGATGGTGCAAGGGTCCGTCCGGCCTGCAGAAAATCCTTTCTCCCCAGACCGCTCCAACTGTCGCGCTTGTGCGAAACTTTATGCTGGTAGCGAGTACACTATCCTTATAAGCCTCGATCTTGTGCCCACACTCAACTGAACATGGCGCTGTAGCCTTCGCACTGCCCTGCTGCAAGGATGTACGGTAGCAGATATGAGGTTGCCGGGATTACTACATCAGGAAATGTCAACTCTGGGAGGAGGAAGCACGGAGGGAGCTGGATTCCTCCCTGTACTGACAAGCAGACCCGTTCTCGTACAGTAGAGTACACAAGCATCTGCAGTTACGCTTGTGCCACCTCTAAGAAACATGTAGCAGCTGCGCTCTCCCCCACGACATCTTTCAACGAAAAGAAGCCTCACAAAGTCTCAGTTTCGTGCGGTTGCATATTCTTGTGCCGAAGCGCCCTACATGGAGAACGGGCCGGAATATACCGGTGTATACATACTCTGTGCCTCCCCGAAGACAGGGAGTTACTTGAACTGGACAATGCGTGCATGACATCACTAGTGAGTTCTACACTTGCCTATGAAGAATGAATGGTTGCTATAATCCAGCTGCAGCCCCCACTTCGCAGAGCTGTTTGCGCACAGCCTTATTCCAAGCCAACCACCGAGATGGTAGGCTGACTCGCTACTGCATACGGGAAAAGTAGGGTGAGGCAAAACAGAGGGTATTAATCTTGGTAACCAATATGCCAGATGGCTGGTACGCAGAGCACACTCTTCACCATATCAGCCTTTCCCATTATGAAAGCTTAAAGTTCAAAATAGTGCAAACGTTGTTGAGAAATCGCGGAAATCGCTTTACAAGTCGGCCCTTCTCCAGCCAACGGAGTTTCAAGATTTAATTCCCTCTGCGAGCCTGCGACTATAGCCAAGTCACATTCCCTGCACATACCAGAATTCAGTTGACCGACACATCTAACTAGTCCAAAGCAATGTCAGATCCACTCTCGATAGTTGCCTCAGTTGCCGGTCTCATCTCAATCTCAGCAAAAATCATAAGCATGTTGAAGAATCTCCATGATTGCGCAAAGCAGGCACCAGCATCCATCAGTCGCATAATGGAAGAAATGCAAGATATGAATGTCATCTTCTGCCAGGTTCAGTTATTTATTGCTGGGACAACTAAGGTTGCAAACCAAAGCAGGTTAAAGATGCTGTCCATTCACCATCTTATTGCGACTTTGAGTGGATGTGTTTTGATTGCTTCCAACCTGGAAAAGTACCTGAGTGAGATGGGGGTTAGTGATCCCAGCTCTATGCAGTCTCCAGCAAACAAACCAACTGTTTTGTTTGAGAGGATTAAATGGGCACTGTGGAAGGAAGCAGAGGTTGCAGTCTTTATTGAGGACCTGGAACGACACAAGTTGAGTTTAAATCTGATGTTGGGCATTATTCAGTGGTAAGTTCAGATCTACAGCATTAATTCTATCATGTTTTCTTGGGGGGGGTAGGGGGCTCACACAGATAACTGATCTCTTTGTATAGTCATACCGGTGCCGAGGCTTCCGAAAAACTCGAGCAATTGCATGAAGTAGTTTTTCAGATATTGGAATCAAACCATGCAATCTCGATCCAGTTACGAGAGCTCATCAGCCGTCAGGACCCTGCAATAAATGAAGTCCAGTCCTCAGAATCTGATAATCAAGCCAAGGGTGCAAGCACACTACCTGTAAAAGACGATTTCCAGATAGCATTATCCACTTTCAAGGACGACCAGGTGCCTGATGATAATGATGATGCTGCATCATTCAGAACAGCGGCAACATCTCGTAGCACATTCTCCTTGCGGTCCATGCGATCCATGCGCTCCATGAAATTGATGCTGCCATCGTTTATGGATGAACTCAAAAATTCAAGACCTTATAGGCGAATCCAAAGATGGGGTATAAACGACGATTCTTACTCCACATTCTCTAGTAGTAGCTCCTCAAGAGGTTGTAGCTGGTCAATGCTTTCAGACATGACCTTGGGTGATCTTGACTCAATTTCGGAGATCTCGGTGATTGTGCTACCTATTTGCTTATCTGATCTTTGGGACTCACAGCCATACCAAGTTCCACTTCATTCAGCTGCAGGTCGCTATAGATCACGCCGAAAATTGAAATGGTCTTCTCTCGGGGGCATCCACTATGCCATTTGCCAGGGGAGTGAAAATGGTGTTCAAACTCTACTAGCTTTAGGAACAGATATAGAGGAGAGGGACTCAGAGGGCCGGACACCACTTGCTCATGCTGCATCTTTAGGTCATGAGGGCATTTGCAAATTGCTGTTGGAGAGAAGAGCAAGTACAGAAGGGGTAATCCACATTGCCATCCATAACAGAAATACGAAATTTGTTCAAGATTTACTTGCTTTTGGGGCAGATATAGAGGAGAGGGATTCAGAGGGCCAAACACCACTTGCTCATGCTGCATCTATAGGTCATGAGAGCATTTGCAAATTACTGTTGGAGAGGAGAGCAAGGATTGGAGGAATAATTTACAGTGCTATTGATGGGAGAAATGAGAACATTGTTCAAGATTTACTTGCTTGTGGGGCAGATATAGAGGAGAAGGATTCAGAGGGCCGAACACCACTCACTTATGCTGCATATAAGTGTTGTGAAGATATCTGCAAATTACTATTGGAGAGAGGTGCAAGTGAGGGAGCAATAGTGTCAACTACTCCTCCAATTGACCTAACTGGCTGCATTGATAACGCAATGAGGAATGACTCCGAGACTGTAATACGACTGCTAATCATGATGGGTGCGGACATTGAGGAACGATGCCTAGCCCAGTGGAATAAGACTCCTTTGCTCTGGGCACTATTTAGAGGCAAAACAGCAATTGCAAGGCTCTTGATTGAGAAGGGGGCAGATCTTTTTGCACATGATAGCAACCAATGGACAACACTACATTGTGCAATTTTTGGGAACAATTCTGAGATGTTGACAGAAATCCTGGAACGAGGAGCATGTAGCTCATCAATAAGGGTACCTGGACAGGCAACACTCCACTCCACCTCAGTTATAACTCTCTTTCACTTACAAAGATATTGATTGAGCATGGTGCATCCCCAACCATCCAGAACAAGGATAGAGAAACCCCATATGATAGGGCACTGCATGAGGGTTCTCGTGAAGTAGCAATATATCTTTGGTCACTACTTTCACCTGAAGAGCAGGCCCGGAAAAGGCCTCCACCAGCGGAATAGCACTGATTATTCTCTAATACGGTCCCGGAGGATTGTATTTCTTTTTTTTTTTTCATATATATAATTTCCATCTTTGCTGGTTATTTTCCTTGGTCTTTGTATTGTGTGACTATGATCTATCTCTTTTTTTCTTTTTTGTTCCTATTGTAGTGTGTTTTTTGTCGTGTTTTCTTTCCTAAAATGATAACTCTGTGTAGTAGTATATATGGACAGGATTGGTTCCCCCTGCTCGCAACATTAATGTACCAATAGCATTTTCCTCAGGGGGCAAGGCAGCCTCATGTGCTTTTGGGAGCGGACTAAAGGGAACGGCTTTATAACACACTACCGGGTCTTGACAAGAGCTCATAGCTTAAAAAGCGTTGCGTGCGTGGGTGCGTGGGTGCATGCGTGCGTGCGTGCGTGCGTGCGGTGACTTCGACGGGAAAACCTGCTGCCGCAAAGCACGAATTGATACTGGCTCGGCCGTTACATAAACGAACAAGCACGTATAATACTGAGTTACTAGTATGTAGTCTCATGCCATGACCCTCTGGCTGCTATCGAGCGCAGCGAGGAGTAGTATGTACAATTGCCTATACCCACAGAATTTTGTTACAATGTCGGCAGCAAGTGCACCCCCGATGTTTTTTTGTTTTTTTGTTTGCTTGTTTTTCTTGCGCAGTCAACTTCTTGCTCTGGAATTCATCCCCAGCTCCACCCAGCTTTCCTCCGCCGACCATATTTTTAAATCTAGTCCTGTCTCAAGCCAACCCCCACCCGCAAGTTTAAAGCTCCGGTGTATCCACCAACTGACCAACAAAGATGCCACTGGTATTAAACTTCAATGAGTATTGCATAAATAATTAATATGCTGCCAGACAATAATAAAATACAACAAAAAGCACACATCGGAGTAGCCAACAAAACCAAGGACTATAAATTTTGTATTATACGAGGAGCCGT